>OZ026812.1:10806891-11203804 GCA_964023185.1 Macaria liturata | reverse complement strand
TGTCAGTAGTTGCTTGAAACTAAAAGCCACAAAGGCCATTTCTATTAAAAAATCAGGTAAGGTATTGGAGAATCACACCTAGAAACCACCAAATTTGTTGTTAGAAGCTGACGAAGACCAGTAAAACAAACAACAAAATGTCTATAAAGAATTCATCAATGAGTCCTGTTTCTAATCATTTGCCTGTATTGATTAAAGTTCTATTTTAATATCAAATTTTTCGAGAGATATTATTTAATCAATATGTTAACCAATTTTTTTTCTAAAGTACTATGCATCTGGTTGCAATGTGCTACCATTGCTGCGTCACCGGACGATAAAATGTTAACTAAAAAAAAGTTGTATTGTTATGTATTGTTACTTGCCTGGCGATCTCCCTCTGCGCGGCGTGCAGTTTGGCCGCGAGGCGCGCTGCGTCTGCCTCGGCGGCGCGCGCCCGCGCCTCCCAGTCGCCGCGCGCGCGCCGCTCGCGCTCCGCATCGCTGCGAGCCGCTCCCTCGCGCTGAAATAACAAGAAATATTTGTTTTTGAGGGTAGATAGATTGTTATTTTTACAATGATAGACAGATCTGGTGTATTGTGGAAGTATCTACAAACTAAATTAGATTAAACAAAAATCGGAGAATACTCGTAAGAAAACAGTACCTACACATATGAATTTGTGTCACGAAGGGTCGATATACTCGTAATAGATTACGCAACTCCTTTTCTGGAAGATATTTAGAATTATTTTATTTTTTGATAGGTTTCAATAGAATTGATAAAATATAGTGATGGCAAAGCATGGTAAAAAGGACTAACGATTTCATTTAATTAGGCACAAAACGAAATGTAAAGAACAACATTGCGGAAAGGAGAAATATCGATTATAACACGTACAATTTTTTTTAACACGGAATGGGCTTGCGGTTGACTACAAAACCTACAAAATCCTTTTCTATATGTTTATAGTCATAAGGATGCGAGCGCCATTAAACTACAAAATACACAAAAGGGGCGCCAAAATGGAATTATGAAACTTCCAAGTTCCAACAATGTTGAAATATTCACAAAACTGAAAGAACAACAACTTCAGCTCCTTACTTAATGAGCAAGCGTTCCTAACTTGAAGCGCCTTAATAGTGTAAACAAAGACATAATGGAGTATATTTTTGCTCAAAATAATTTTGTAACATGAGTTATTAGCGATTAAATTTTACACGATTTCTGATCTATCGAAGAAACAAATGTGTTTGATTTTCAAAGTAATTTTAGATATCGTAGATAAGGAACTACTTTTAAATCCAATGTGTTAATCAGTTTACTTATTTGTATGTGTAGTGTCAATATAAACATATTTTCACATGTTAGTGCCAATATAGACAAATCCTCACGTGAAGTATTTTTATTTCAGTAGTAAACTGTTGCGGCATACAGAACTTCCTGAACAGGTTTCAATCCAGACTAGTTACAAACTCTACTTCGATCACAAAGTATCGAAGCTTCGTCAAACTTGCGCCTGGCTCATTTATCTTAAAACTACTCGTAAAGCAAGATGGCTGCCAATGGAAATCCTCTTCTGAGGAAATCGATTTTGAACAACTTTATCTACTCAGACACTTGTTGGTCTTGATAAATGTATCTTTGCATACTCTGTAGGCAGGATATTGAAAAGTCTTGAAACTTGTTTATTACACTGCAATTTATACTGAGACAGACATAATTTAATGCTTTTACTATATTTTACCGATGCATTTTTGTCAAAATTTTAATCGTTTTTACATACGATAGTTAGGCGTTTGACTACCAAATCATCTGTACTAAACTACTGAACAGATTTTAATGAAATTTGCTCTGTTGCCAAAGTTCAAACACACCTAACTAAAACATACCGAATTCAGTACTAAAATCATACATTAGCAAAACTTTACACATGTACCTGCTCCTAAAAGTTAATTTATAATCAAATATCGACAATCACAGACATATTACATCTAAATGGTAAAGTAACCTCTTTTCCAAAGAACACAGTCAAAAACAAAAGATGCACCACGGAAATATCAGGGTTCCAACATTGTCGATGCGTCGTGCGCTATCAGCTCGGAGGATAAAAATCCAATTTGGGGCGAGTCCACTCGTGTGACGTCACGACGTATCTGATAACACGTCCGCAGCACGTGCGTGCTTTGAAGGGTTGAAAACCGGTTAAACTTTTAATAAAATTGAGTTTTGTATGGAAATATTGATATTTTTTGTGGGAACTGTCGATTTCCGGGATGATAGGAAAAATGGATGTAATTGTGGAAAAATTTGGAGCGGCTTTAGTTGTATTTTTTTTTATTAGGCTAGTCGAGTATAATCAATCTATTAATAAAAATTGGAGAGTAGGTATTTCCTTTCATTGATCTAACAGGCCGGCATTTGTCGCATGAGATTTGAAGGGGCTCTTGTTTATATTGTATTTTATTTAATTTGTGTGTCCAATAAAGCATTAATCTATGTATCTTTCTATCAAACAGGTCCTAATATTGTAAGTAATGTAAGAAATGACAAATTTCGTTATTGTATAACATATTAAACTTACATATTTGTGTCTTGTCTATTTTTTTTATAAAAAGAAAACACATTAGATCATGTTTTAAAACTGTCATTAAAAACACACTCACAAAAATCACATATAAATTAACCTCAGTAAACATTGATTCACCAAAGTTCAGGCGAGTGAATTATGATCATCCCGCAAAGTACCTGCCGTAGTTTGCTTTACCTGCTGGCTTGTAGTTTAGGCGCGATTTTATCTGCAATGCGGTGCAAGCCACGAGCGAATAGTTTTGGCACTTGGCAGTACCGCCAATAGTGTTATAAGATTAGTAGGCTTGCTTTACTTTTAACTAAGTAACCAGGTGTAAGCTTTGGCAAATTTTAGTAAGTATCTTGATTTGTTTTTGCTGCATGAAAATGACAGTATGATTTATTATCACCAACTCAGTTATTCAAATAATTATGATAAAGTCAGCTACCAAATAAAGTAGGAAGTAGTATATGTATGTATTAGTATCTTAATAAATAAAGCCTTTAACTTTATTGTGAAACGCATTTAACGGTTCATTTCGCACCCAATTAATATTTATTGTCTTGATTAAGTGATTGTAATGGTTTGTTTGTTATGTATAACTTAACTGTATAGATATTAAAACGCCCGGAGTTCAATGTACTTACATGTTTTTTTTCTCAGATCAGTTTAATTGCAATAAAAATGCATTGATGATGAATAATAAAAAAATATAATCAATCACTTCTAAATAACGCAACACTTTCGTCGTTCACAATCGGTACGTAATACGGTTACAACTTGTGCCTCACACCATACCCCAGAGTTTCTTCGTAGCCTTAAGTTTGATGAAGTTTTAATTGAAAATTAGTCCTGGCCGTATCTTGGCTTCAGTTCATTTGGTCCCGCTAGACCGGGGAATGAGCCCAACTTTGCTATCGGCCCAAATAACCACCTGGGGTGTACTTACCAACGTTCCCGAAAAAAAGGAAAATTAAATTTGGGAATTGCCCGAAAGGAGTGCGCCAATTTGGGCTCTGAGACTTGACCTGGATAAAATTTTAGCTCCCGGGATTAGGTAATAATATTTACGACTACCGTCTTTTTAAAGTTCAAAGAAAACTCGAAAGTTCGGTAGGTAGGTACGAGATTTCAAGTTTCAGTCTGGGAATAAAGATTTAGAAGTTTCGTACAATACTTACAATACAATACAATATATCTTTATTGCACACCAAAATAAATGAATTACAATAAAAGGACTTAAACTAAAAATAATGTACAAGTTCGCGGCCTTATCACCTTGAGTGATCTCTTCCAGGCAACCTTAGCAAGAAAGCGGTGAAAGAGATCAGTTTGGTCGGTGGCGTACAAATAAATAATACTTAAAAAACGAAACAGAGAAAATAGAAGAAAAAGAAAATCAAACTAATTTACATGATATACATAATACTTACAAAGTAATGCTATTTTTTTTTAACTTAGAAGAGCATCATAGGTTATAATCGTCAGGGTATTTTTTCTGATTTTTGTAAGAACGGCTAAAACACCATGGTAGATACTCTCTAGCAAGTAAATAAATCGGAAACATTAGTTGCACACCATTATAGCTTACCATCAGGCTAATTACGGTCAAGTTCAACATCATTCCTTAAAAAATAATGAAGATAAACCTACATACTATACTATATGCTTGCACTAACAGCTCTCAACATGCCATCTCTATTCCCAACAAATCGACGGGAATATTTTAGTAAATCCATAAATAGTTCGATACTCTCGCTTCCCGGGATACTATTCCTGGACCGGCCGGGAATTACGGCTTCTAATAGAGTTACAGGGTTGACTGAGAAAAGTACTTACGTTCACATTTACTGAACGAAATAAAATAACCTTTTTTCAGACTAAGTAATTTTAGCAAAGAAATAAACCACGACTTGTCTTCAAAATGGATAAAGTAATATTGATGGACTCGTTATCATACTAAAAAATAATAAGTTGGTATAAGAGTGGTGGTGCCAAGAGTTTTCAAAATGCCTTAAGAGCCTCAGACATGGTATGACCGAAAAGTGGCATTCCATTTTGGGCGCTTCCGTGGGTCGGATGGGAAGAAGATGGCATAACGACAGTAATACTATGAATTTACAATTTAAGGTTCAATTAGATGCTAAAACTTAAACGGCAACTCTTTTGATCATAATTTGGCTGCTGGCCCTTTTCAGTTTTTTTCTATAGTAACTCTGTATAGATTTTAAGCGATGTTGTAAACATTTACTTAAATGAACCCGCCGAGTATTTGTTTGTCGCTGTTACTCATTCATTTGTTTCCTCTTTCGAGTGCTTTTGTTTTATTTTAATCGAAAAAATTATTTTGTTCGTAATAGAAAAGAAACTTTACTAAACTTTTTTGCAATATCGATCCAAAGGATAAAGAAATTTGAGTTAAGAAGTGTCTAGAATGGTTTAGTCTTGAAAACAATGAGTATGTAAGCTAGTAGACCACATATAATCTATTGAAAGGACTTTATGAAATATTTTTTATAGAAAAAAAAATTTCTGTAAGCTATTTTTCAAACGTCAGTTATGTTCAGCTGCTTGATGAACTCTCGTCACTAGAGCTGGTTACTTTTATGCGATAAGAAAAAAAAACAATGTGATATTTAGAAAACTAATTGACTCAATCAAGAATTGTAAAATATTAATTAGCCCAATTATAGTGTTAATTCAACCGCGAGTGCTCTCGTTCTTGCCCATTAAGAACTATAAAGATAGAAAAAGGTGAAGGAAGCGCTTGTTCCGGCTATTTTCGTGCGTTTCCGTTGAAAGAGATGGCAGATTAGCTTTGAACTGTCTTTATAAGTTCTATTTTTGAATGTATTGTTTTTTTATGTTTTTCAACCAAAGGTTTGGCTTTGCAATGTTAGTGTATTATGCGACAGGGTTAAAAAGTAAAGTGTAAATTGTATTACCTATACAGATTTGTGTTTTTTTACGAATGAAACTACATATATATTTAGTTATAACTTCCCAGTAAAGAATATAGGTATTAAACAAAATTAAACACGACTTCTTGCTTACCAAAGCGCAAATAACAAAACACAAACTGAAACATCTTACAAAATGACAAGAAAATCCATTTCCCAAATAGAAACGTAAGCCCCTTCAAACCGACACTCTATAAACGTCTGCACACTTGCTATACAAACTTCACACCTGTCAGATGTCACTTTGACAGTTGACAGCTAGGGGTGGTATGACATGCCCTTGAGCGGGCAATGTTTGTGTTTGGCGGTAAAGCACTTTTGTAATCGTGGGTGTAAACATTGCCTTATGTCGGTGGGTAGTCTTTTGAAATTTTCCGAAAAGGAAAAGTAATGTAGCTGTCATAAACATTTTGCATATTTGAACAGTAATATAATGTCCGTCGATAAAATACAAAATATAAAGGAAGAGTGATGGAATCGTTTTCTTTGTTGAAACGCCACAATAGAGCGATGGATCACCGTGAATTAAATCGCAGTATGCGTGACTGACCTAGGCTAATTTGTATCCACAACAATGCGAGCGAAACCGCAGCCATGGTACAAAACGGGATTGGGCTAACGAAGAGTTCTACGCAGTCTATTGGCATTCCATCAATTCTGCCAACCTCATGCTACAGTACCTAGTTAGTAGTGCCTAGCCCAAATTACCCAAATTCAAGACAAATAGACCTCGCTCTGCAAATACCACGTAAACTCGTCCCGATGTAACCAAACGCAAAACATCTCTATATACAGGAAACTAGTAATTTAAAGCTCATTTCTGGGCCGGGGATCAATCTACCGAGTTGTGACAGACAGACAGTTTTACCGACAAAACTTATCAAGCAATAATACACTCTAACTACAACAAAATAAAGTTGGAAATGTCTGTGTCAAGTACTCAGTTGCTCCTGTGCAGTCAACGCTTTCGCTACCGGAAGAGTTTTTGGAAAATGAGTTGTAAAATCCAGTGATAAGGTTGAAAGTAGATTGATCGCGATAGTGCTTTAATGTAGGATGGATTGGTAACGCTGGAATGAGGAAACTAGTTTCGATTTGAGCGAGTTTCGGTATGCGCAGAAAACGGACGGGTTAAGGATTTCGTTTTTAAGCTTCTTTTAGTCCGGGAAAATTGACATCTTAATACTTCTTTCTTCTTTACATCCTATCCTGGAATTTGTGTCCATAAATTACAATCTTAAACTAAATAATATACGTACACACAATATTAATTGAGTATTTCTGATACATTTAAAGACAGACACGTGCCATGAAAGTCAAAAGATATTTAAAGATAAAAAACCGTATTATTTAAAAAAAAAACATTCACGTAAACAAAAATTCAAACCATTATTTAATAACAAAGACAGGTGTCAAGCACAAGGATATCAAAATAAATAAATCAAACCGAGACATCCATAAAGAGAGTCTACCTCGCCGACACATCTAAGCCAACATTTCTGTTCATTATTTTATTAAAATAGCACTTCATCACATCTCCATTTGGCCGACATTAATCAACGTCACTCACAGGAGAGCAGAAAGTCGCTGCGTTTTTAAGCCAAAGATTTTATAAAACAGACTTTGACGTTTTTACTAGTAATTTTGATGTTTTGCTACTGTTATGTAATAAAAATGTGGAATAACTGTAGTTCTTGTCATCGAATTAAATCAACACTTGATAGTGAACTGTTACTGTGAAAGTAAACTATAAAATATATTAAAAAAAATTACAAGTACCCAACGTACTTCTTTTAAAATATACTACGTGAAGGCTTTATATATTAAGACTCAAAGCTCTGTGGTTAGATCATCGTTGCGGTTTTGTTAACTTTTTCTATCAGAGCTATGTTCGTAATCTAAAATAGCCTTTCTTCTTCTTAACGCATGAGAGTGGCCAACTCTGGTGTCAAATATGTAGCTATTAATATGATTAATAATGATTTTCAGGTTTATATTTAGTTGACATTCCAAAAGGAGTATAGTGTTATTATTCATGTATTTTTATTTATTATGTATGTTATTAAAAATGACGTTATAAATAATTTACCAAGTAGGTACAAAAAAATCTTTAGAATCGTAAAACTTTCTCCTACAAAAAAGAAAGAAAAACAGTCGTTAATTTTCAGTTCTTTTCATCTCTCCCCTTTATTTGTCGGTATAAAAAGTCACTTGCATCTTCGCTAATTCTTGGACAAACATTACTCAGTGCTTTGTTCGTATCGTTTGCTTAGGCGTTAGGATTTAAATTGTACAGTCGGCAACAAAACGTTTAGTTAAACATAAACAAAAGGTATGTTATACGGATGAAAATTTATTAAGCGAGAGTATACAAATTGTTTTTGGTAACGGATGTTTGTCAGTCTATTGTTACCATGTAAGAGCAACAAAAAGATTTAGCGGATTCATCTATATTTAAACATTCAGAAGTAACAATTTATCAATTAATCTCAAATTTTTCATCAAATCAAAATAGCATTTACTTATATCTACCATAATATGTACTATGAACAATCCAGAAGTCAATAATCCAAAATAAATACATTTCTTGTAAATTTGCGTGCTATATCTTAGACTACAATGGATCTAACCATCACACTAGTTGTAGCCAAGCCGTATCCCCACATATTAAAAAGTATACCAAATTAAACATTTTCTACTCGACTGTAGCAACCCCACTCACCCTTCAGGGGTGCGTCGGCACACAAATAAATAGTGTAACCAAATATTTGCTCGATATTGCAAATCAGTACATGTAAATGTACGCACAGTTTACGCTTCCGGGTACCTTGTTTGCAACCATGTTTGCCTGTTTGCAACCCTGGTCGCAACCCTGGTTGTAGCCCTGCTAGCTAGTTTAGCTTTGTTTAGGGCACCTATGTAGGTAAACATCTATTAGGCATGTTTAGGACGGTGTTTGCGTTGTTTACTGTTGTTAATAAAACAAGGTAAGACGACCTCTTTAGCTTAGCTTACTAATGTATGTAAAACCATGTCAGAGTACCTAATTGACATGTAATTGTTCAAATTTGAGTAATAAAATGTTTATTTGTCTCTTAAAGGCTCTAAAGTGGTTCGAAAAAATGTTAACCCTAGACTTGGTCACTATTATACGAATTTTTGTGTTCGATTTCCCAGACTAAGTTTTTGAATCGTGAATTAGAACGTGTGTTTTTACAAAAAATAATTCATTTGTGACAAAAATATTATGAGCGTTATGTAGTAAGCAGTGAGACAAAAGTAGTTGTAGATGATGATGATACCCTATTATTTATTGCTTCTCACAGCCAATGACGTCATCACCAAAACAAAGCGCCTGATTGGTCGAAATTAGACACGTGTCATACACGCGTCAACTTCGCCAATTTATCGCGAGGGCGCCATTGGGACCTTATTAAATGTCCGTCATTGAAGACTGTGTGAAAAGAAACATTTGCATATTTTTTTACCACCCTGTATGTTAAAACATAGACATTCGATTTTCAACCATAACTTTATAAACATAAGATTGAAATTAGTGATTTTTTTAAGGACGAGAAAATTATTCGCAATCAAAAAGGTTTTTTACGACTATTGCGCTCAAGTTAGTTGCATACGTAATTGGAAATTTAACTCCAGACATAGCGTTTTGCAATTACGGGGCTTTTCAATTAGTCTACAAATTCTGATAACGATATTTATAGTTAATTTAACGAACATGAGTTTTCAGTGTAGAGAAATAAATAACAAAATTCAAAGTTAAAATAGTTCACTGCCGAACATAGATTTACCTAATAAGACGTTACAGTAAATAAGGCACAAAATTAATGAGACAATACTTAAGATAATTCTTTAGCTGGGGTGATCCAATTTCCTATCGGATTATTCCAAAATTATGATGGGAGTATGAGAGTGATGATTTGTTTTTTTTTAACTATAAATAGAATAGTTAGTTTGAAGAATAGTTGAGTAATTGCACCTATTTTGTTACTACATATAGGCTGAACTTACTTTAATTACAATAATAAAATATAAAAACAAGGGAAGAAAAACTAAACATACTACTTCTAACTACTACAAAAAAGGGCACTTAGAAAATCTTTAGAAACTATTACCTGAACTGATTTTATGAAATTTATTATTGAGATATTCGGACCTTAGATTAACATACCTTTCCGCGGGCGCTCGCTGGTTGTTTTAAACACGGATAATATAAAATAAAAAAAATTATAACAACATTTTGTTACATTTGTTATATTTGTTGTAACATCTTCTATATGATAAAACGTCACATAAGTGTGACATTTTCAACGGTGTTTCGGGCATTGTACTAAACTAAACACAATACTAAAACATATTCAAGCCCTGTTTTGCTCCATTAAAATAGTATCTGCTGACCATAACATTTGTTCCAATAAATCTAACAACACTGATTGCCGTGACATCTAAATTTTTCCAAATACAACACAAATGGTCCATTTGTCTTTCTGTCCATACATTAGATACGTGGACAGTTTTATTCGTGTCCACTATGTAAATGTGACCACCCCTGTGACGTCACGAGATTTATACTGATTTTAGCTGAGATAAGCAAGATGAAGGGTGATATGGTGTACCTACTGAATGGAATGCTTATTATGGTAAAATGTTTTAGGGTTTGTACAAATTTTTAATGAAGTGTGTTGAAAAAATAAAGTTTTTAGCCTGTTGCGAAGTAAGTGGCTTAATTGTATTCATATTTAAAAAAGAAAAACTGAAAAATCGCCTTAGACCGCCCAATGTACCTTAAAATATTTAAGTCTATGTTCTATTGCGTAATTTCTGTCATTTGGTGTACATTAAAGTGATATTCTATTTACTTATTTTTTTCTAAGTCAAATTATTTATTTAAATGAACATAGGTGATAGTGGTACAAAAGATGGTTGTTGTCCGCAATATTCTAGCCACATATCATGTAAATTTTATAGTACCTATTATGATATATATTTTTAAATAAGTTAAAAATGACAAAACAGCAGTTATACACCAAAAATTGTGCATGTTGCTATGTATATTTATACTAGCGGAACAAAACCTTCTTCATTCGAATTCAATTGACCCAGTTTTTAAAATATACAATCTGATATTTCAATTCAAACAATCGCAGCTTTTCTCCAATTTTTCCTTCTGTTTATTGACAGAGAAGGAACCCAAGAACACTGAATAAAGCCAAAGCATTTTTCTCTAATTGAAGCCAGTTGAAGAAAGCTTTAAAAGTTTGCAAACAAACGGAGATATAACAAAGCACGGACTGCAAGCTTTTGATAATAACAGAGTAAGGGAAATGCAGACAATCTAAATGTTCTAAAATGTACTTGTACAAAAAAGTCTTTTATAGTTAATATTTTTCAATGCCCGTAAAATATTTGCAAGATGTTTAGGTTTTCCTACTATTTGTACTGAAAACATGGGAGAAATTTTTGATTTATAGTATTCTTTTTATTACCTACTAACAGCGCCCCTAGGCATTTCCCGCGTTCGGCCGGGATAAAAAGTAGTCTATTTATTAATCCAAAATTTTATCTATCTTTATATTTCAACTTGAACGGGTTTGCACTTGGCCATAGATTGCCTGATATTGTAAGCAAAGGCTATGGCCTAAGAGCTTGGAAAAGTAACAAACATATAATACACTTTCGCCTTTCAGATATTAGTGGTATAGTGGGATACTTCATTACAATTTTTGTGATTTCCCTTTTTTTGTAGCATCTGTCTGAATTTTTTTATATCTCTTAGAGGAAGCATCTCAGTAAATCGTCGATACGGTAACTTGGGCACGTTTGAAAGCACTCGGAAAGCTTCTATTTTTACTTGGAAATTGTTATCATAATACTCCTACACAGAATTTTTGATAAGTTGTAACAAATTATGAGTACCTACCTAACAATGAAATATACAAGATAAATTTTATTTGCAAAAAAATTCTTTTCATTTATTCTATATAATCTTTTCATTTATTAAATTTGTTTCTATAAATTCATGCTAATGATGATAACATATACATGCTTATAAGGTACTTGAATAATTTATGATATGAAAGGTAGTTTACATCACAATATTTCTCTAATAAGATTTTTTTGTAAATATCTGTTTGTTTTTTGTTACTTTTTCTGTATGTTTAAGTCTTTTTTGTATATACTTGTGAAATATATGTAAATATTAGTTAGTTATTGGCATTAATTAATTAAAGTTGTATAGAATTAAGTACTATTTATAAACAAATAGATAAGAGGTTAGGTTACTTGGTTTGTATACTTTCTCGAGAATACACTTAATAAAGGCAACTAATAAGAATTAAGTGGCATTCCATTTTGGGCGGTTTCGTCGGTCGGATGACACGTTATATTGTAGGTCCCGGCTGTCTAGTACGGCAATCGTTAAGCCATGTCAGAGGCCCTTAGGGCGGTTTGAAAAGCCTTGACACCAGAGTTGGCCACTATCATTCAATAAGAAGAAAACTTATCTAATATACTTAGTTGAAATACGTTAATCGAACTCTGAGTTTAGTCTAAGCTCTAGACTTTGACGTATGTAGATTGTGAGCTATTGAATAGCTGAGTGTTGGTAACGTGGTCAGATAGAGGGACATTGGTCTAAGTTACAGAAGATTAGAAGACTGCTATTTTCATGCGTACACATGTATTTTTTTTTTGGAAAATTGTATGTGTATGAATAAATAAATTAATTAATTAACACCTGTTTTGCACCAAACTTAGATTTGTTTCATGCTTACATGATCGTCTATTTGGATTTATTCCAATCATATGATATTTTTTTTACTAAAATTACAAACAAAAATACAATAAAGTAGGTAATAGGTACAGAAAAAGAATTCAAGACTCACAAAATACGAACATGATACAATTAACCATCGACCAATGCATAGGATATTATAATTATTAGCCTTCGCATTATGTACCTTATACATTTCTATCACTAGCATACACACATTTTGTTTATAATATATGTCGTGCCCTTACAACCCGCGTAGAGAGTAGCTATTGCGTCTTACTAGAAAAAAATAGGTAAAATCATTTACCGATAAAACGAATAAACAAAGTAAACTGCGTGAGCAATATGTTTAACAATGTCTCTGACAGTCATTGTCGGAGGAAGTTAAGACGGAACGAAAAAAAAATGAATAGGCGCATTTTCGAATAAGACACTGTGTTATGAACAGCAACAAATTTATCTATGTTATTTCCCCGTATTTAATAAAATCTAGCTTCCTTAGACCAGCCTCTTGGCCCAGGCCGTCAAGTCATGTTACCGGTATGTAAATGCATGTCTGCGCTGCAACTTGCACTCAACCGCGTGCGAGATGACAGGCGCGGTGAGACTCGCCCCGCGGACTAACGATAGACTGGGATTAGACTAACTCTAGGGTTAAGTTAATTGTAGTGAAAGTCTAAAAGCATGGCAAGATTTTGTACAAATTATGTATATGTAAGTACAATGAATGTAGTACGCATTAATTGTATTTTTTGTCTATTTTATTTTACCAGTGTGATAAGCCATTTCAAGTAGGTATAAGACGGAAAGAAAGAAAGAAATAAGTTACCTATTTGATAAATCTTTAAGTTATTTTGGTAAACCCGCACTATGGTACTGCTAAGACACACATAACATTGTTATATTTTGTATTGATGAGTAATAAATCTTTTATTTTATCTCAAAAATTGGTATGTCCATAAATATGAAATGAAATAGTTTATTGTCAGGCAACTAGGCAAATAGAGTACTGTTTATATTTTAATAAAATATAACTTGCTAGATGGTTACCTACCAATCGTTCAACTGCATGGTGTTTCTTGATAAGCTATTTTAAAAGGTACAATAAAATACAAAACAAAGTACAACGTTAGACAGAAAACACCATAATTTCCATAATCCAGGAACAGCACCATTCTTGGGCAAGCTTTGAGCTTTTTATTCTCCCCATTGCATGCTTGCTACCGATTCAAGCTCGATATAAGTGCACATAAACTATACTTTTTATATTTTCCGGCAATTCTCTAAGTGTTTCTCATCGTATGTTACGGTCATATCTTAGAATATAGAGTAGTTTGTTTATACCTGGATTTGCGATTTTGAAAGGACAATTAGAATTGGAATTTATTGTAGTTAACATGTAGATGTTGCGCTCGTAATTCTGATAGGTCAGTTCCGGTATTTAATTTAGTAGCCTTAAAAACTAACAGCATATTAATTGGTTGATCTAAAATCAAATTCTTTATTCAAAATTCAAACTTTTACAAATACTACTAGTTTTTTTTAAGTTACAGATTCTATAGAATAAAAAAAAGTGACATTATTATTTAAATTTTGGAATTTAAGTTGTTAAATTATAATTGTGCTGTCATTAGTCAAACATGAGCCTAATAAGGCAATGTTCAACTGTTTTTACATTTGACAACCAAACATTTGCCCGCTAGTCACCTGAAGCGACACCCATATTATAAGCGAGACTGTGGTCTATAATCTGTGGAGGTCATTCCTTTGACATCCCTTCCTCTATTTGAAAACAAAATTACAGATACAGTACCTATTTTGTCTTTGCACGCCCCAGGCTGACGGTCAGTCGATAATTTAATTATTAGAATGTTATTTGAATGCTGTAGACAGGGAAGCTCCTAATTTGACTTCGGGTCAGCTTATTGGGAGTGAAATTGAATGTTTATTGGTAATAAACAGAACTATTTCGGTGCGAGACTAAATAGATTCCGGATTCAAAGATACTTTGTATTTTGAATATCTCATAGAATGAATTTAGAACTTATAGTGGCGTCTGTATGTGCTATATGGCCTGTGTGTATTTATCTCTTTTGTAGTTTGGGTTTTATTTCAATTAACAGTAACTTACTGAACTATAATCTAGCAAACAAACGTATTGGTTTTGAAATTAATGGTTCGTATCAATGTTTACTTATTTAAATCTACTAAGCAAACAAATGTGTAGAATTTCAAACTAAAGCTCCATCCTAGACCGTAATAATTGCTTACCATCAGGCGAATTATGGTCAAGTGCGAACCCATTCCTCGCAAAAAAAAGATAGGGGTTTTACTTCACCTAGTACTTACTAAAACTTTTTTTAAATAAGAATGGAAAAGAATGCTGTTTAACATCAAACATGCGTTTTACTGGCTTTATGCCCGGTAATTTACTGCTGGCCTCATTTCCCTGTATGTACTTAGTTTAAAAAAATATTCCCGTATTTCTTTCTTGTCTATGCTATTGCTATAAAATAGTACACAAGTCTATGGACTATGCTTCTCGATTTGAAGCGGGATTCACGCTAGAGGGCTCTGGAAATCAGGTTACGGAGCGGCTCATTTGCCTTGGAAATGCACCTCTTTGCTACTCGATAGCTGCCGGCGACGCGCCGATGCACCGGGTTTGATGCTCGCAGTGGAAAATAGATGTGGGCTGTGTTTCAGCTTGCAGTACATTACAGTTGCATGCTTTAGTAACAACCATAGAGTTGTTACGAGTGTTGCCCTAGATAATCTTTAGCCAGTGACTGTCATTTTTTTAACAGGTTAAAAAAAAACTTTTTTTAACATTGGGCTCTACCAGAAATAAAATATGAGGAGGTGCATTTAATGAAGTGCATCCTTTACAGCAACAATAGCACTGACCACGTCCGCTATTAAAACTGATTGCAGATAGAAAAGGATAACCAAAGATAATGATAATATCTTATGCCAAAATGCTCAAAAAACATTAATTGGGAAATAGTCTAGTCTGTGAATGACACATTGTTCGACAAACATGTTGTTTCCTTCTTTTAGGTTCAATTTTTAACCGACTTCAAAAAAGGAGGTTATCAAATCTTCTGCAAGTTTTTTTTTTGTGGATATGTTACGCGATTATTTTTTGTCTTTTTGGACACCTTTTTTGATACTTGATCATGCTTTCGCTTGCTGAGCTACAGTGGATTCAGTTACAATCATTATTTAAGAAGATATTGCAAGTTTAACTTTTATCAAGCGTAAGCTTAGTATGGGGCTAGATGGCGCTGTGTGATATGTCCTGAAATATTTATTATTTATTTATTATTATTATTATTTATCATTATGTCCAATACATACCAGGGGCAGCTGCAGCATCCATATCGTAACAAACATAATTACTTATTGAATTATTTATACCAATAATCCTTAAAAGGAAATCTACGGCAGATTCTGCCAAATCCCGGAGAGGGTGTTCTAATAATAGGATAAAATAGTATATAGGGTGTTGTATTTTTGGGGTCGACAGGATTATGGATGATAGTGAATTTAATTGCAGGATTTTATTGATTGATTTTGACAGGTTTCTGGGCACGGAAAAGGGGTGGAGGTAATGTAATCTTTATTGCTAAATCACTTTACCAGTTACTCCTCACGACGTGAGTTGCGAAACTTTTATAGGTTTTTTTTTTATATTTTAATCTTCTTTTGCATACATATACAAACGACACGTAAACAGTAGCGTCAAGTGGTATTAAGAAGTATCGTAAATAAAACAGCATACTAATACATTCCCATATCAAATTGTATCCAAATCAGTTCAGCCAAAAAGTTGTTTAAGTAACAATAATTAACAAACACATTCACCAACTTTTGTCTCTATAATATTAGTGTGATGTGAAATTAAGTGTGATCACTGCACCTAATTTTTGACCATAAACTTAATTAACATATACATAAGATATTGAATCAGGCGTTACTTTGCGGAAATCCATTGTAACTGAAACTCTGGAGAAATGTGTAGTGTTTTTCCGCTGCGACTGCTCCTTAACCGACATCAAACAACAAACTTGATGGTTTTTAGGTGTGTTCCTCCATATACCACCGCCACACCTCACCTCCTAACTAACGTGGCCTCTGTGGATCTCAAGATGTTACCAACACCGCACCTTGTGTCTTGAAGCTTTGTTGTTCTTCTTCGGCAAGATACTCTCGTCGACACGTGTTTCGCCTCTCCACGAGGCATCCTCAGGACGTGTTGACTCCTCGAACGTCGGTCCGAAAGTGACATAAACATTTTTTTATAGTTTTTTTTTCACACAATCAGAACAAAATAGTCCAAAAATCTATTTATTTTCACTATCACAATTTTCAAAGCCCCGTATAGCTGTCCCCGGGTTCCTGCATCAATTAGTTTATCCAAGCAGCATTGTCTCAGAGGCAGTCGTTAAAAACAGCCATCGGAGCGAGGCTCAACCCAACTTGTTTAAGCCACTCGCAAACTTTGGATTATGTACAGACAGCAACAGAGTGAGATGAAGTATATGTAAACGGTGTTATATATTTTACTTTTTAACTAGACATGCTGACAGTACTGCTTACTACTCCATTCCGTTTCTTCTAGCTATTATTTTACTTATTCTCAAAATTGATGTATTGTTTTTTTACTTAACAATAAGAATGATTGATAATAAAAAAAAAAATACGAAAAATCTATTAAAAGATGCAACATGCTTCCTTAATGTGTTTTTTTTTGGTTATTTAAAATTGTCAGTACTTACCTATCCACACAAAATTATTCTAATGCGTAAAATATTGTATAATAATATTGTTGTATTGTACACTGTTCTTAAAATTATATTTGATGTAATTGTCAACTCAAACATGCAAATTTATACGCCGCATTAAAAATTTTAGTTATTTGTTTACAATAAATTTATTTTTATCTTATCTTTACAATTATATTAGTAAAATTAATAACCAACCAAGCAGAATGCTCACAACACTAAGTCCCTTCAACAAAATCAACTGTTTCTGCGACCAGTACTCCCATGGGATTATAACCCTCTGCAGTCCGCCGGATTCTTAGTAAATAGTGTACCGGGACCTTTACAAACCTTGGCTAGAGGATTTTAGGAAGTGGTAGAGATTGGTATAAGTAGCTTTTGTTAAGGAAATGCGCAATGTATAGAAGGTAACTTGCAATTTTAGTAGAAAAAAATCGACAACTGTGGCCTGAAAAAAAAAATTGTAACTTTAGACTACAAGTAGTAGTAGTAGTTTTAGGTTATTAAACTTTACTCAATTTTTTATGTAGATTATCAAGAGTTTTGTCTTGTTAAGAAAGTGTTACCACATAAATTATGTAACTGATAGTCAAGCGAACTTTGCTTAAAATAAACTAACAGTTCGAGGTACTTAATCATAATGTATAATTCATAATGTTTTTTTTTTTAGTTTTCGAGACTTACAATATAGAAAGTTTGTACGAAACTGCGGACGGGCTATACTACCTTAAGATACCTTTCTTGTCAAATCCTTCTTAGCAAAGGGTCATCTGTAAGTACAGACACAAACACAGAAGGCTACCACAAAACTTAAAACAAACAAACAATCACTTACCTACCGTCACTTGCCAAAAGCCATCCCTTCAAACTCCACCCTCCCAAAAAAACAAGGGGTGGATTTGCAGAATTAAATAAAAAAACCTACTGGCCACTAGTAATGGCGTTGCTTCAATTGGATTTTTTCAGAGACACAGCGATTTCTCTAATAGTATTATTAGAGAGTATTGTTATGGCAAAATGACCCCTCATTTTGTTCCCAACGTCCCCAAATTGTCAATGTCCCCATATTGTCGATGGGATATTTCGTGACATGTGATTCGATACGGCAATGTGTGACACTTTGGTAATGTCATTGATGGTCAGGAAGAAGTTCGATTGCCACAATATTGAAGTACATTTAGCTCGCAAAAATGGCTGACTGGAATGATTTTTGGTGGTAAAAACCTTAGAAGCAAGTTTAGTTTCGAAGGTATAAATCTTAGTAGGGGAAGGCAGTTGTAAGAATCAAACGAAATGTCATTACATATGTGCTAATGATACACAATTATATTTGCAGTGAATTACTTCTTTTGTATTAGACACAATTTTGGTTGTTTTTCAATGATGCTCTTTACCCAACTTCCTATTCCCGTAACGTAAACTAATACATAATTTATTTACTACAATCTAGCACTATTTAATGCGTGCCTATTCTAGCAAACTCCATCTTTGGCTGCAATTATTGCTCACCAACAGCCAAACTATGATCAAGTTGATAGTTTCAGTAAAAAAAAAACAGATTTTCTCATAGTTCAAGAACCACTGAACTCAAGATGTGTAATGTCTATACCACGCGCAGTGACATGCAATGTTGCCATATCCACAATATCGACAAGCAGTTAGTGTATTCACAGCGGCTATTAAGCCCATCATCCAGTTATGTGTCCTGGCAACATCGATATTGGAAATTGACAGAATAAGTTAGACACCTAAGTATGACGTTTCTTATCAAGGCTATTATAGTATTTATAAAGAAATTAGCAAGGGCATAGATTGCAATAACATTTAAAACACAGGTATATTAAAAAAAACATCTTGTGCCAATAAGACAAGATATAGTGACAAATTGGCATGCATAAATAAATAAAATAAATAAATACATATCCCGGGCCATTGGACACATCGCCATCTAGACCCACACTAAGTAAACGCATGTCATAATAACAATAGAAAGAAAGAAAGAAAGAAAAATTATAACCACAAAGATAAATTGCATTTGTCCTTTATAGATAACATGGACAAATAAGGCAAAAAAAAAATATTTTGTTACATTTTCCATAATAAGACATCTTTTCAGATAGATGTCGTTGTTATAGAGTAAGATCGTTATGCGGCTAATATCGTTATACGTCTGTGTTGCCAGCTTAATGGCGAAATGTTTGCCGAGAAAAGGATTTATGTTCTAATACGATACACTTTTATGTCTCCTTTAAGTGGGATGGTACTCTTTTCTGACGTTATTTTGATTTGCTGTTACCTACGAAGATAAATTGTGTATTATTATCTACTTAATTAGTTTAAAATTTATAAACCAGTAGACAAACTTCTGGATTCCTAAGAAACAATACTTTGCCAATATTCTTCTATACATATAGTAATTTCACAAACAATTGCTTAATGGTCTGGCAATTATTATTAAATAATCAAAGTATCTGTTTATCTTTAGTTTCTTTGACAAGTGTCATCAAAAAATATCTAAATAGGTACGTATTTATACTCATTTATTTATACTTTCTGTACATAATAGATATTATATGTTTTTAAAGTGAATTAATAACTGCCAATGCATAAAATACATCATCACTCCAATCATTTCCACCATCACGCTCGTTCGTAACAGAATTACCACCCTATCTCCTTGCATCATTCATCATTCCCGATCAAGCAATTTGCAAGATTGGTTCGTCATCAACATCATAGGTACATCTTGGTATCGCATCGTTTATCACACGCACGTGTTTTCATGACAGATTTTTGGTGATAGTGATCTTAGATATTGTGACAGTCACACCCTTTGTGAAATTTGATAATTTGATTTGTAAAAAAGGTTTCACATTTTTTGGAGGTTCTTTATTTTGCTGACATTGAAAAACACTGTTGATAAGGTTTTTTGTGTTACAATATTAATGTTCTAAACACAGTCACCGTAAAAATAATAATACTACAGACAGTCATTAAATAATGGACCTATCAGAAATATTTTTATGTCGACTAGAAAAGCTAAATCCAAATTATGAGTAACTGTTGAACATTAAATTGCGATTAATTCGTGTATGTTTACAGGTCCAATTATTTACCAGCATTTTGCCTTACTAAATCCCACATTCGCTTACATAACACAAGACAAAGCACTCACAAATATTACGACTTATCAAATAGTTTGTGTGTCACAAACATAAACAAGATAAAAAGCATGGCGCCGGCTCGGCGACCAATCACAGCGAGCCCGCGACGACTTCCGGACGCGAGCGCGGAAAAATTCAATATCCGGTCGAATGTAAGGTATTAGATTACCAGATTATATGGACCGCTTTACCCCTCTGTACCCCGGCGATGCTTGATTTAAGGGATTGCGTTAAAAACGAGCTGGAAGACAATTTTATAGTAGGAACCTTAGTTTAAAGATATTTCTATATTTTACTACTATTAAAAAACGAAATATTGAAGATCTCTTATACTTTCAATTATCAAAATTACATATTTTTCATTTTACAGGTGCTGTGTTTGTTGTTTAGTTTAATATTGTTCAACGGAAGAACCATGGCACCGCGACACAGGGAATCCTACAGCGGTTGCCAGGCACACCTACGTATTAACGCAAACAAAAAATATTTTATCTTTATTTTATCTTTATATCTTATTCTACGCAAATTCCATGCCGTTTACTACGGGTTAACCATATTTGGTATATTGGCTTTAACTTATAGCAAAAGTCATTGATAAAAAACGATAATATATTCATAAAAGATATCTTCCACATTTTGGGTTGGCACAAGATTCGATAAAATATTGTATTTTACTAACTGGAAATAACTGTCATTCATAAGACGATGATTTTCGTAAAATACATTGTTATGGTACAAGTCGGTACACGCTTAGGTCAAGGCTAAGAGCAGCTTACTTATATATTATGTTAAAATAAATCACTTTCTAAGTAAAATGACATTGTATTTTACGGTGAGTGAACAACCTGGCACTGTTCCATTTATGTGTTACAGCGAACTATGGGTCGTCTATTTTGTTATATGATAAACTAGACGATGCAATAAAACAATGTTGTTTAGTGAAAGTCTAAGAAAAGCATTTGTATGTGTTATTAAGAAAATTTAGATCAACTGATTGTGTGTAAACATATGAAAACTGTCTTGCTATTTTTTATTAAGTTATACATATTTTATGAAAATCTCTTGCACAATTGAATCTATTTATTTATTAAGACGATATTATTTGTACTTAATTAGAAAGTCATGTGTAGGGATTTTTTTAGACTACGGGTGTAACTTATCAGATTCCTAAATTAATGTACAATATGTCTATACAATATGTATGCCAATTTGCTAACAATTCAGGCATCAAAATCACAATAGGCAGCCCTAGCCCCACTGCGTATCACATGCCACGTTCTAATTGGTAATAGAAGACGCGACGGCGAGATCAAAGCGTCAGCCGTCCAATAAAACGTCACGGACTGTCGGTGACGTCACGCTAAGATTAGGGGTGTCACGCGCAGAGCTTATCTCATTACGCATTGGCAGGGAAAAATATAATGGTGGGTGGGATGAAAAACTTTACCTCCTGTTATAAAAAAACAGAAATAATTTGTACTCTTTAAAACCCAATGTGAATGAGGTACGGCGGCGCTATAAGGGTAAAGAAAAAATTTGAGATGTGTTTTGCTGAAATTTACATACTAACTATGTACTACATAGTATGTTATTGTTAAGAATCTGACCAAATATTATCAAACGAATATATATGCTTACATTTTGTAGTTGGATACAACAATACTCTATAATAGTAGCTACATGAAAATAAACATGATACCTTGTTTACTATTACCATAGTTCTTTGCTTTAAATACGTAACAGGGCTGAAACTTTTTACTTTCTATTGCAAGTCAAATGTATCGGTGTACAATCAAAGATTTTAAATACCTTTGAGTGAAATCCGTATCGAAAACGTTCCAGTCGGAACAGATTCCGACTGAAACGTTTTTGATACAAATTTGAAGCAGAGAGCTCCCGAATATATTAGATCGCTGGATGGACGTTGGTCAAAGCATTTCAAACATTATTCCCTCCCTCGGCTGGTCTCGTTGTATTTGCACTGCGCTGGCCAGTCACAGCCAGTCGTGTGTTACATGAAAACAGTATGGAGTTCTGAATACAAACGTTTTTTGTGATAGAAATTAAATTTTATCATAAATTGAGACAATAAAATTACAATAAAGCGTAACGTTACTTTTCTAATCTTTGTGGATATATTTACTGTCACTAAAAAAGCAGGTAATCGATTTATCTGTCTTTTTAGTCATATACTTACATATTATAAGGGCGTAACAAAAACAAAATTTTGAAATACGCAACAGTTACTCGTTTCCCCAGTCTGGATCGCAGTACTTTTCTAAGAAGTTAATAGAAATTGATATAATTTTATCTGAAAAGGACCGTGACGAGTGGCGTACTAGAACAGCCTATGCTCAGCAATCTCATCAGTTAGCGATAACGGGTAGATGATGATGATGATAGTTTTTATAATAAGCTATGATACTTTTCAGGACTACAAATGTCCCAACATCTCTTACTGCCACAACAGCATCCGATGCATCATGTATAAAGTCGAATTCATTGCATTTGAGCAAACAGAAAGGGTGCTTTGGTGAGCAAATATTGATTTATATTGTTAGATTTATGGTCCTGCCTGTAAGTACTGCTTTAATTTATTACGAGCTGCGGAGATATTGCTGGCTGATGTTGATTTACTGACGGTTGGTGGTAGAAAAAATAGTGCATCCGGTGCATATAAAACTTGGAAGAAATTGGAAGACAATAAATGAGGACTTTAAATTTCGGGTCCGTTTGCATCTTAGCACGGAGGCTTTTGTCCTCAAATAAAATAAGTTTATAATTACTTTATGAGTACTTAGTTATATAAACTATTTCATACTTTTATTTTGACACCCTTATAAGTGAGTGGCAAATAACTATATTATTTGGAGCTTTTATTTAAATCCATGATACAATATCATATATTTTATTTATTGATATATGTACTCAGGTGTCTATTGTCGATTGCTTTTTTGTCTATTTTACACTGAAACCAACAAAATTACACTTCAAAACCCCAACATAAAAACATACATCACAATTTAGGGCCGTCGGTGGAAAAACTGTATCCCGACAAATAACGCTGATTTAGAGCTTTCCTCTCTTTTCCACCAAACAGGATACACACGAGATAAAGTCATGATTTATCTATACCATTATTATTGAGATTATCTGTATACATTTATAAACATAAACTGTGTTAATAATGATTACGTGATGGCTTTTAGCAGGCGCAAAATTATTGATTAAAATTGCTTAGTTGTTAATGTAAGTACCTAAGCAAAAGACATTTAAATAATATAAAACATGTTAATTATTTCTTTGTATATGTTACAATCCAGAGACACAAAAATACCAATCTCATAAAACATATGAATTTCATCTAAATAGTTCAGCGCAACAAAAAACAAGAAGCTCAGTTTGCAACCAAAATAAAACCACTAGAATATTTCAACAGATATTCAAAAAACTACTCAAAAGTGTATCAAAAGAATACTAACATGATTGACACCGGAGACTCTGGTCTTGTTCAATTTAGATAGGTTGGTGCCCATCCGTAGCCATCAATGCACTTCTAGCGTAAACTGCTACTCGAATACCAACTTTAAGTCCATACACATAAAGTCCACACACTTTCCTAATAAAAAGTCATAGAAAAATTGTTCAGCACTTTTCCCAACTCGCGTGAATTCGGAAATCTTTGTCGTACGAATTTGGACTTTGATTCAATAGGGATAAAGTTCAAATTTCAGTCAGTTTTCAGTCATACACAACCGTCGATATTCGTCCACAAAGAATCACGTTTTATAGGAAAAGTGAAAAGTTTTGGCACGTTTAAGGACACAGAGCGCTTTAACACTATCACAAAAATATCATAAGTGCAGTTTTTGAACACAGTTTAAAATGTACGAGTTTGTATAGTCACTTGTTGTCGCAGTTGAGCTGAAATGGAAAATGAGGTTTAGTGATTGAGAAATGTAAAATAAATAGATTAAGATGATAGTAGGTAATATAAAAACAAAATAAAAAGGAATATATAACGGAATGATTTAAATTAAATAATTGATAAATATGTCACTAGAGTAGTTTTTTTTACTTTATAAGTTAATTTGTTTTTTTTTAATCTTTTTAGAATTGTGTTCTTGGGTTGTGGTCTGTTTGTTGTTGTGTTATATAAAATACGTAAGGACTATTGCGTTAGTGACTCACGCCTTGGATTCGATTACGAAACTTTACTAAAAAGGGCATAACCGCGGCATTAAGTTTAGTTTAGACATAACATGGATATTTTTTTAGCACACGTAAGTACAGACTTTAAAAACATTTTAATGAAGTCATGTTTTCAATAATGGTTCAGTACAGTAAATTAAGTTTTTTTTTGTTAATAATGCTTTACTCATTTATTTTGGTTACATTCGAAGCCTAATATCATCATTCACGATTGTTGGTTACCTAAGTTTGTCTTTTAATTTACTCACCAGACATAAGCAACAAAGCATTGTATTGTATTTTCGTACTATACGAGTATGAGTAAGATTCCAATATATTTTTTTCACTTACGTTAAATATGATGTATTTTTAAGGCCTTATAACAAGGCTAAAGTTTAACAGACTTAAGCGACAAAACAAGTTAACTGTATTTCCGTACTACGAGTATATTTATAAATCCAATATTTTTTTCACTTACACCAAACAAGTTTTTATGCCTTATACAAGCCTAAATACAACATTGCAGTTCTGTATACAGCCTTAAAGCCAGCTCCATTCAAGTTCTGCCCACACGTGGGCGTGGGCGAGTCAAATGAATCCACTCTTACTTATCAATGAATGGATAAATGCTCTGTAGGATTAAAGTTTGTTGTGACTTTATTTTAATGTGTTATTTGATGCTAAAATATGTACTGGGTATAATGCAAGTCTTTTTAAAGTTTGTCGTATGAGCAATATTATGCATGATTTGATTTGATAACAATTCACTCTCATTAGATAGCCAATTCATGTTACAAGAGATACTAGAAGTGTTTCATATGCACTATATGCAAGCATCTCTTTACGGGATTGTTAGGAAAATGCGCAGTGCAAAAAATCATCTCTTGATACCGGTAAAGTAGATAAGTAAGTATGAGAGTGGCCAACTCAAGTGTCAGTGTTATTAAATGTATTATTGAAGCCGGTTAAGAAATTTAAGAAAAGTAAGAAGTAGGTACTTATGCTTATGCCTTAGAACCATTTGATGTTATTGGGACAATACCGACATAATGTAGGTTTCTAGGATAATTATAAAACAAAGAATCTGCCCTAAGCGTAGCACAAAAACTAAATTATAAACCAATAAACAAATCTATTAACCTATAGTTTACGGTTGCATTATATACAAGCAACTGCATAACATCGTACACATATCCCCTGGTTGTTTATCTTTTAACTAGGGGTCGACTCGCGGCGAGTGGAGTAAAACCAGTGACTCATTACATCGACCTGTGTTCAAGGACATGTTGTATGCAGTTCTAATGCAGTTGCGTTGGAATGGATAGATTAGTGCTAAAAATAGAAATGAAAATGAAATGAAAATGATTTATTTGCGATAAGAAATTACGTACGAACACATTCAGGGAAGTAAGACAAATACATTTTGTACGTAAACAATTTCCTGTCACAAGCCGGCCAAATAAATAATTCAAGTCATATAGAAATGTATACTAATGATATCAGGTAGCTGATAGCTAAATTCGTCTTATATGTTTGTGAAATGTGTAAAAAAATATTTAGGAATATTTTAAAATTAGACCTTAAATTTATTATAATTCTTCGATATATTTAGCGAAACCATATCTTTAAATTTTGTACGTAGCCATACTTACAACAACAAATAAATTTAGGTACGTTAGTTCTATACCTAAACACCATGTACCTAAGCTTATGTTGTATGTTTATGTATTAAACATCAACAATCGTAAAGAATCAAATAATTTAATTGTTTATTTATGCGTTCTTCTCTTTCAAAACCAAATTAATTAAAAATAAGTTTAATTAACCTCAAGGGTACTTTTAACCCTATTAACGAGATTAATATTCAAATTTATACACATACACGAGTAAAAACCTCACCATAGTTTTAACTACAAATGATATCTGCTACAATAGAGATTAAAATCGATACATGATTTTTAAATAGGGTTTTTAAAGAGGGTTGCCCCCTCCATGCAGTTTTAGTGTTAGTAAAAGGGGCAGACTAGGCTTTTTATGTTTGCAATGAGTCAGATGTTTTAAAAACTAGAATTATTGCTTGGTCGTTATTGATTTCTGTGTTTGAAACATTTAGCCAGGGTAAGAACAGCTGTTATTGGTCACTTACATAGAATACATGGACTAATAAATTGAAAACGTAAAGTAAATAAATTAAAAACATTACATAATAGTATGAGTTATTTATATTTTATTTGATGTGTACCTATGCGAAATAATTTTTGTGTGTGTTAATAAATTTAGGACATAACAAAAACAAACAATAACATAAGTGGACATAATAATAAAAAGTAAAGTATTAAATACAAAAAACCCAAAGTCACCTTGAAAAATTGGTACAAAATAATTTTTACTCCTTTTCTTATCGTTCCTTTCACGAAGAAACCCACACGCGATTTGATAACAGAAACACGTGATTGCTTTTACGTCCGACTCACTATTTCAAATATCAAACGTTCATTCGTTGTACAAGTTCACTTCACATAGAAACAAACGACGTTCGATTTCAAATTTCGATTGTCCCGTTCCAAATACGAATTGTTTCCAACCAGCACAGTTCCTCGCGACACGTCCTCTCTCCGCGGAGGTCGAGCCCTTACTGGCGAGACAGGGGACTCCGAGGGACCGCCGGGGACATAGGGACTCTCTCTCACTCCCTACCAAGCCACGGACGCTTATTTGGCCTCTTTGTTGTCCCAAAGAGGGGTAAATTATTACGGTTTTGCGATAACATAATAGAATGGTGCACTAAATAATCGAAAGGATAACACTTTTTATGGATAATATATTGAATTTTCCATACATAACGCGTTTTTGGGCGATCGTTTAGTTATACTGTTGGTTTATGCGCGGCGCGTACGTGATAGTGAAATAAATGATTTGCGGGTGAATAAAGTAAAAGCTCTTTTGGTCACTGTTTTTTTAGTGCTATGATCGTCAATCTGTACTTATTAGTACGAGGTAGGATTCATCATTTATGTAAAATAAATAGAGCTTGAAAAAGCTACTCGTATAATGTAATAAACTTTTCAAAGCTTCGCAAACATGTAACAAAACCTTCATGGACCTTCAAAACAAGGTTGTAATCGGTCCATGTCAGGTTTTGTGTATAAAACTGAAAGATTAGATGATCAACTCGCATGCACGATGGAAAACATCATAAAAAGTCATATCTTCGATGTTGACAGCTGCATCAACAAATTACTTTATACTGATTAAATTTATTGAAATTGTAATATATCATCTTAGCATGATATGGATTCGTGGCAGATTGCGATTTTTGCTGCGTTTTCTTTTCATCGAATGAGAGTGGCCAACTCTGATGTCGAGAGTTTTTAAACCGCCCTAAGGGCATCTGACATGGCTTAACGACTGCAGTACTAGACAAACAGCCGGGACCTACAATTTAAGGTGTTATCCGACCCACAAAAGCGCCCAAAATGGCATGCTATTTGTTGGTCACCCATCCAAGGACTGACCGCGGACCGCGTCGCTGCGTTCATAATACAGGACAAGTGAATTGTTTCTTGACTATGATATCGTTGATGCGTATTTCTTAATGTTGATACAATTTATATCCGGATCAAGGATATTTTGAAAAGGTTTAGACTTTTAAATTTAAAGCAGTGGAAAGCAAACATCACACTCACAAACGTTCAATCTATTAACGTGATACACAATTTAATATATCAACAATACAAAACAATTACCAAGCTAGTATTTTCAGTACAAATACAGCCTTCAATGTTGTGAGGCTTCGCGGCCTATTTCAGGGGAGTCAATACACCTGTGTGACCTACTTCCTCCAGTACTTCAATGAGTGCCGACGTGGTAATACTGAGGTAGGTATAGGTAAGTTATTGGTGCAAGGAGTTTAGTAGGAAATTTCTGCTTGGTTAAATAGGAATGACTATTTATAAGTCCATCAATATTGCTTGCGTAAACCTGTGGTTGTGATAATGCGATGTGATCATGCGTTAGTAAATACTAAGTTTAGTTACGAATAACTTAAGTCCTAAAATTACACCATGTTTATCTTTCCCCCTCTTGATCATCTCTTGGTGTAGCGTAGTGGTAGGTCTTCTATGCAAAGCTCGGCAAATATTTTTTAACAGCTAGTTACACATAGGTTGTTGTATATACTTGCTACTTACTAGTGAAACCCAAGTGTTGTTATAATGTTTCAGTTCTGAATAGCAGCACCTTACCTGAGAACAAAAAAAAAGTTTATGAGTAACAGTAATCACGTATGTTTATAATATTCTTCAAATGAAAAGTTTGGTAAACATATAAACTAGATTTATGTACATCGATGGTCTTACACAATAAGTGGCATAGTATTATTATAAATCATAATATGATTTATAATAATACTATGCCTATGCCTATGTAAATTGGTAATTTACAAAAATTACATAGATCTTTAGTAACAACAAACAAAATGACAAACTGAATACGATGAATGGAACGTAATTAGATCACAGCTGTGAACAAAACGCAGCCAGAAATAGATGTGCGTAAAACGGGACGCAAAGACCCCCGCTGTATGTATGGTAAAAGTAGTAAAGCACATGTGCTGTAATTAACGGAATTTATTGGTTGCTTGTGTTTGTTTGATTGGTATAGAGTATGCCATGTAGGGCATAGTTATTGACATAAAACTAAAAATATTGGGATAATATTCATATAATAGTCTATAATAGTGAACATTTAAAAAAAGTTAGCTTTTACGTGATTTTTTACAAATATAGATAGATAGATAAAACTTTTTATTGTAACACACACAGAAAAAAAAACAAAAAGAAACACAAGACTAAAAATCAGTGCTACAATTGACGGCCTTATCGCGACTAACAGCCATTTCTTCCAGGCAAAAATAAATATCATATTATTGAAACTATTTAATGTACATAATATATTTATTTCGTTTCGGTTACTAATTTTGAATTTGATAATAGTTTTTATACTTCATTGAAAATATATAAAATATCAAATATCTTTTGAGCTATGTTTATTGATTGGGATGTCGGTACTCAAACCACAGAATAAAAAAAAATCTGTAGGTAAGAGATTAGCTCATTGGTTAGATGCTAATAAATTGAAATTATGCTTAGTCTTCAGTTAACTAGTTTTTAACAATATCTGTATAAGAAAAAATACTAGCAACGTTACATATTGATTCTTCTCTTCAATCCCATAGTACCCACTTTTTCTAATCCTCATCAAATCTCAAAGGCATGCATGAAATTAAAAATGCTTAACCACAGATATAAAACTGCATAGAGAGCTGTCTAGACGGCCGTCGATCCAGGGCGTTCCCCCGGGATAAATAATGCGTGCCCACTTTAAATTGTTGACAATTTGCGTCCGATCCGATGAAGGAAATTAGACAATGACATTTGAGATTGAATTAAATGGACAGTTATTGATTGAAAGGCGATTACAATGGATATAAATACGCATGACTATTTTTATATTGAAACTTTTGTGAGACATTTTATCAATATGTAACTAAACGTTTTTCACTCACGGGTAATACGCGTATATTAACGTGTAACATACGCAAATTACACGTGAGTGAAAACCGTTTAGTTACATACGAATAACTATGCCTATTTTCCTTTCACGATGGTATGATTGCTTCTTGACTTCAAATATGGTCATATTAGATCGAAGTTTCTTGATAATCATTATATTGATTTGAACAAATTGATTTATTATGCCATGTTATCTAAGAAGTAATAGAGCTTATTTCAAATTTTAAAAGAAAATCATTACTTTTCACATAAAAATAAAACAAAACCAGGCTTTTGGCATGGCTTAACATGTCAGAGGCCCTTAGGGCGGCTTGATAAACTCTCGACACCAGAGTTGGCCACTAATTCGATAAGAAGAAGTAGATATAAAATAAATTAAAAAAAAACGTTGAATACCTAATAATACCTTCCGGCAGCATTGAGAGTAGGTACCACGCTTTGCATCGACATCAATCTCACTATTGCTTGTGCAGATGTCGCTTTAGTTAACATGGTATTAAAATGTTGTCTGTCCTGTGTAAAAAATAAGCGAACAACATCGATACATACGACACCATGGTCAAGTGCAAACCCATTCCGTGTAAAAAAAAAAGATTTCTTCTTAATATTTCGCCACGCAATCTCAAATACAGCTTAAGCCAAGCCGCTAATTCCACAACCTATTACATTCTCGGTATATTTTCCTCTACATCTCAGTGCTATCCATCAAGCATCAGATAGAGCTCGTTACAGCATCCATCCATCAGGCGCCCCTCGTTGCAGATTGGATGCTTCAACATATAGGTTACAATGGTGACGTATAAAGCAATGTTCGTGTGTAAAGCAACGGGCAGGTTTTAGGGAAGGTTCTATAAGAAAGTCAGGTTTTTTGAACGAAGGAACACATTATGATAGTGTAAGATCTTAGCATCTTAGATATACGAGTCTTCACCAAATAAAACTCAATTTACTACATTTTAGTCCGAACTATACACTAAAACCTATAGAAATTTTATTATTTCTTCATGTCTTATTGATGAACATGGAAGAGTTTAGTAAAGAGTCTGACTATGTTCTACATCTTTGTCATTCAAAGTGTACATTTGTACGGAAATGTAATAATTTATTAGTAGATTTTCAGTGAATACAGAAAGGTATATTTTTAGCTTTCGTAAATGCAACATCAATTTTATTTACAACAGAGCTACGAAGAAAATACAGACTACGATCTTCATTTTAAATTGAAATCTGCAAAACCTTTTCAGCTAAAATACCGAAGATGGAATATTAACAAATAGAGCTATATTCTTGAAAAATACCTTCGATAAATATCTGACGTTGTATTTTTAACCATAAATTGTCTGGCATGGCGGGGTATTGGCGGACTAATAAAAATATTAGACGCACGGACACGAAGGATCGTTAGGGACTTACCATTTGCTTTTAAAGCTTTGAGCTAGAAAAATAATGTTATATACGTCACAGAAAACAGAAGACGTTACTTCAAGAGAACAAGTTACGTTTTTTGATAGTTGTGTGGCTTGTAGTAGCTGCAGTATGTTTTAACTTTTTTTTAAGTGACTCTTAGCGCCTGGTCGGATTTTTTTCTACTTTGCTCGTTGAACCACTCATAAACTATGACACGTTTTTTTTTTCAAACGGACCTGTGTTGATTATCTTTTACCATATATGCATTTTAAGAAATGGTGGAAACTTATTTTTCATTTATGTATGACAAAAAAAAATTTTTTTGTAATTAACCGTCTTTTTTTAAAATACGTTTCTGTTTACACAATTTAAACGATGTGCACGTTCGTAAGTACTAACTACAACACGAAGTCTAGACGGCACAAACGATTAAATCAAGTAATATTATGAACAAAATCTAGATAAACGAACGACCTAACATATTCCCTGCAAAATACTAAACTACTACTACTATTATAAATGTAGTCATTAAAAACTATCAAACAGAGTATAAAGACCTTCGTATACGAGTTTATCTAATTTTAATTGAGTATTATTATACTTTCATTCTATTTTAATACATGTCTCAAGACAATATACTGCAATCAAGATGCTGGTCTGATAGTAAGCAGAGCTAGATTTTAATCTAGTCTACCGATGTTGTGCTTTATTGTTGAAATAAGCTATACAATTATTTTGCCATAGTAAAATATTTTATTTTTATCCATTATACCAAAATAATGGTTTTAAGCACACAGGAACACAGACATGGCACACACTATAATCCAGCGATCTTCAAATCGAGAGTTAATCGGTTGTCATTTGGGTAAGCACGCTCCATCTTAGGCTATAGCCTTTGCTAACCATCAGGCAAACTACGGCCTATGGCAAAAAAGAATATTTTTATGCTTTAAGTTCTGTGTTCACAAATATTTTTTTAAAGATGCAATGTCCTGACTTTTGTCAGGACATTGCCCGTCTGCTCGACATAATAGACAGTCCAGGCACCCTATAGCAGACCTAAGATACCTATATTAACAACGTATAAAATACATTACTACCTTCCAGATACCTAGGATACCTAACAGAAAGGAAGCCTTTATGCTCCCGTGCATTCTTTAGGTCTAGACTTAATTACGCTTTATATTAAACTTTGACTTTGATTGGAGTTCAAATTGAAGGAATTAATTTAACTGTCTGCAAATTAAAGCTGTTTCTATTTTGGTGTTGAATTTCGAAATCATTTACGTTTACAGAGACTCTTTGTAAATATTATGACTATAATTTAAAAACAATCAACAATCAAGATCAAAAAGCTATTTAATTTTAGATACATATTTCTTCTCATATTTTCTACACATATCAGTTTGAATTACCTCTCATTCGAGGCTTTTTAGATTTATTTTTGTACCTTTTAATATTTTTATGAGATACAAATGCGTTGTACGTTTCTGTTTATCTAGGCAAACAGAAGTCAATAATCTAAGTTTTCGCAAAAACACTTCCAAAGTGTAAAGTGGCTGTTTATACTTTGTAAAATAGAATACAGATAAAACCTTGTCAACTCCCTCCTTTTCAGAACTATTTGTACAATTTTCCTTTTGATTTCCGCGAAACTATAGATAAAACGGTCGTGACTTTATTATCATAGATAGTTGAAGTTGAAAACTATGATAAATTCCGTTTTTGCCTATCTCATTCAAAATTTTCCATTTTGACTTGGTATATCTAAAAAAGCGAGTGTGCTCAGCGGTTCCAGTGTCTACTTTTCATCCAGACGCACCCTGGTTCGAATCCAGCCCTACACCAATGACTTGTATTTTCAAGTTATGTGTGGATTTGCATTCGCTTAACGATTAAAGAAAACATCGTGCGGAAACCGACATGTTTGAGGACCACAATATCCGAGGGCATGTGTCTTCCGTGGAAGGACCTGGGCGCCCACCACGATGTATCTGTCCAAGAGAACACCCCTAAAAATATAATTTTGCGGGGGAGTCACGACCCTCAGTCATGAGAAAATACGACTCAAAGAGAAAGAGATCTAAAAAAACATTAACATATACTGGAAAACGAAATGTACAGTACTTGTTTAAAAACTTTAAAGCCGTTATATAAGTCAGATATGAAGTATTTTTCTGTTGCTGTGAGGGTTTGCGTTGTTATTGAGTCGTATCTATAAAAGCAAGTGCCTAGATTTGAATAGGTCTGATAAAAATAACAAGATATTGTAATCATTACGAAACTTGTTAACTTCGTCGTATAAATGAGATTGAGTTTTGAGTATGTAGGTACATGCGTATAAGCCAAGCTTGACACAAAAAAACATTTTTTGAGCTAATTCAATAATTCTGGGGTTATTTTATTATTTGTCTTGGTTTTTATTTAATTCAAATGTTCGGTTATTCAGGGATTTCATGTGTTTACCTTTCAGGGCATAGTTATTGTTTTTTGTTTCAGTTTATTTGTACTTAATTTATGCATAAAAGAAACTATTTGTTATTCTTCAGTTTACCGAATAACGGCAATATAAGCAAACAAAATCTTACCTAACTGAAACTGTGAAGGAAAACTTTAACAAACATTACCATATCCGTTTTCACCCAAACACCTTATATTGCCTTATTTTATTCAAAAGGCTCCATAACAAAAACACCATGGTGTCTCAAAGACGTTTCCCATGAAAAAAATACCATAAAAACATCATAAAATTTCCATCGACGCCCAACCGGGCACGTAACATGCAGTTTCCATGTCATAGGTTAAAAATGAATACATAAATCAAGAAAATACTTTTTTCAGGCAAAATAAGGATATATTTAACCACAGCTTTTTTCTTCTTAGATCGATATATGTATATATTGATAGAAAACAAATGTGCATATCTAAAACATATTTATTTTAAACAGTTAGCAATGTTACTTTAGTTGGTTATTAGTGATTTTCATGCACTTTAGTTTCATTTGTTTACAAACGTTCTCTAATGAAATTAAAATATGGAGGGAAAAAATGAGAACCTGTAATTAGGAAATAATTACATTCATCACATTGAACATCGATCATGATTTAGCCATAAACAAAATATCACCAATTTATATTCACAACATTAGTAGGGAAATTGCTTCGCGGCCAATGAAAAAGCAATTTCGGCTTCGCTTCGCGTAAAACTGAAACTGTATTCGTGTAGCTTTAACAGTAAAAAATCTTTATAAGTGTTATTGGGCCATTAAACGGCGATTAGAAACCAACCTGTAATACTGAATTTGGTTTACATCGATTTTACAAAATGTGTTCAGATAAGTTTCCAACTTACTGGTCTAGTATCTTGCCTGATAAATTACAAGCATTTAATGTAGCAGTATCAAAAGAAAATAATATTAATGTATTCATTGAAGAAATCCTAATAAAGTTGTAGGTGGTGAATGATGATCAAGTAATCTCAACGTATTTTATAAGCTGAAAATCTTTCACAATAACTTTGAATGCCCATTTTCCGTTTGCACGTATTTCAGTTCCGGAAATCAACTGGCAATGACTGGCCTATACGAGTAACATAATAGTCCTAACGTGTTCAAAACCCAATTTGTAACATTCTCGGTCCAAATGAGTGACGAAAGGTTGCTATTGGCAACTATGCTCGCCTCATTTGCTCGCTATTTCATTACCTCTGTCTGAAGCAGATTTTGACGAGGGCTGGAAACCCTAGACTTGACCACCTTAAACCTTCTTATTGCCATGCAAAAATCAACCTTATTTTCACAAAATTACAGAACATGGGAGATGTAAATATAAAGCAGCAACACGCATCTGAAAGTTTCGCAGCGTGTGTCAAGGATCGACATGCCATTCTCGCTTTAATTTCCAAGAAAATAAGGTTGATTTAGTAATGATGGTTTGCTAAAGATACAGTCCGAGTGGTATCAGGTATTAATGCGTAGGTTTGTTTTTGATGTGACCTCAATTATAGAGGCGCTTAAAGTGAAACGTAGACAAATGAACCAAGGGTGGGCATAGTTGTGAGTGACACGTTGGGTCTAGAGTACGATACTTTAGGGGGATGATTAAACTGTTGTGACACCAATCGATTTGTTACTATGGGTGCTGAAGTTTGAATTGGTCTATGGTTTGTTGACTAAGATATATTTATGGGTAATAATTTTTGTTTATTAAATTTGCTTCATAAATAAATTTAGATATTCCTTAGGTAAACTCTTTTATGGGTTAATATTAAAATACAGCTATTTTTAGTGTTAATAAGACTTGAAGTGTAAGACTGTAAGTTTACTATTATTAATATTTGTTTAGAGTTTTTATAGATAACCTCAAAGGAAGAATGTTACAACTTCACTTTAAATTTCCCTTTCCTCCCGGCAAAGAAGCTTGTATCTACGCAATGTAATAACACCATATATCATCTGCAATCGCGATAATACTCCCATTCACAGAAGACGTATTTCCTCACAAATCAGTACGTAGCCGGGGGTAATCAGCTGGAAACTATTTTCTATTCAGAAGCTGAATTTTACGCAAAAAATGTCCTAGGGATATCTCCGTTCAACATTCAACCAGTGTAAGGTGAGCTCTTAAATTGTATCATTGTATGGAACAAGTAATTGAGGTTGAGAGAGAATAGAGGGTGTGGGAGGTCAGGGTTGACTGGTGGTTCTGAGAACAGCGGTGTGCTCTCTCAACCATTATTTCCAGGTGATTAGACGTGTCATAGGCAGGTCTGCAGAAAACTCGGCGGTCGCGTGGAGGAGAATCAAAAATAGGTTTTTGGTGCGTTGTTACTGATATGATGTTCGAGAAATATAATGATTATATCTGTTTTTTTAAGAAAACCGGTAATAATAAAAAAAATATTACATTTTAAAAAACGGTATCAAAAGAACTACATACTTTTTAGCGTATCTTTAGCAATGTTTGGTTTATGAATGAAAACTTTACAATACGTTACAATGTACAAAGTATTTTCATATTTTGTTAATTATTGATTTGTTATATATTGTGATAACGGTAAATTATAGATTACTTTTTATAATACGTCATATATAATCAAGATGTAATTTTGTTATGAAAAATGAACATTGGCCTTTTCTGTGCTTGCTTAGAATAAACCAATTCACTCTCGCTTTAAAGACGTCGGTTACAACAGTTACTTAAACATCCTTGGTTTCCACAATTCCAGCGTATTGTGTCGCACGCAAAGATGATAAAACAGGAATGCTTTCGTGCGAAGCCAAAATAATAAATTCAATGGCTTATTTGTTTAGGTACGAGATTTGATTGGTGGTGTAATTTCTCGACAGTTTATTTCGACAGGTTTATTTGGGCGGTTCATGCGAAAAACGTTTAAATAACTTCCTAGTTAGTTTGCTTCGAAATATTTCGGTTGGTTCACGGATTAAATGTGACCTGATTTGTTATAGGAACAGTATTGTGGGAACGAAATTAAATAGCGATTTACAAAGCGAGAGATTTACAAAGGTTATTATATCTCTAAACACGCTTCATTACAGACTACAAATTACAGCTTACCATTATGCAAATTGTGATCAAATGCTATCTTATTTCGATCAATTTCTGACAAATTAAAGGACAAAATATTCTTATGAGACTGCAACTAGCATCACAATTCCAAACAAAAAGTAAAAAGTTCGAGACACATCATATTTTCTTTCCACGCAAGCTAAATTAAATTCTCTCGAAAGTCCCGTTGTTCGAGATAAACCTGCATGCTGGAGGCAGTAAGATTAACATGCCTGCCGTCGCCAGGCCAGAACTAATGCACGTCATAGACCGGGACTTATCAGGGCCCGTATTTTTGCAGGAAATATGTGAGAAGCCATGCGTTCAAATTGAGACACCAGAAGGGAATACAATTTGGAGAACATGCGACGGGTTTAAAAATGGAAATTATAATAAGTTAATAGTTAGTTTGAAAATATAGTCTAAAAAGTCTTTGCGCAGCTGAGGCCCGTCTCTCATTTTCACTATCGATCTACGGGTTATTATTAGTATTTTTTAAAAAACGTTTGTTTTTCTCGAAATTTTAAGAATTTCGGTCATTTAAATGAAAACCACGGGCCTAGGCCAAGTGGAGATCACTTTGAGTGTTATTTTCAGAAGCTAAATCGTCCTGCAAGAACTTCCTCACGATCCTGCAAGTATTCAACACTGCTGCTTTTTGCATCGTCATGTAAATGTTTATGTCTAGGTCTATTTGTTTCAGGTAGTGGAGTAGGTGTTTTGGGATGACTCCGGTGCTGGAGAGCACCAGTGGCACAATTGATACCCTGTTCATGTTCCAAAGGCGTATAATTTCTTCTTTCAACTCTGTGTATTTATGTATTTTATCTGTAATTGTTTTCTGTAAGTTATGTGTATTAGGAACTGCAATATCAATCAGGTAAGTCTGTTTGATTAACACAATATAACTGTTTTCTTGCATGTATAAACAAAGGTGCCGACAAACATATTCCGTATATACGTCACTGTATGAACCCTACTAGTAAATTTATTTCGAAACCGTATTGGAACGCAGATCTATCGAAACTGGTTGCCGAACGTAGATTAGCACTAACAAAATTTAGACGGAACCCTACCCCAGATAATTTGCAATCACTTGATAATAAAGTCTATGAAACTCAAAAATTTTTACGGAATGAAAGAAATCAATCGTTTCAAAATATGTGCAATTCTATAAAAGGTACAATAACGCAAGCAGAGATGTGGCAAAAACTTCGATGGTTTAAAGGTCGCGGTAGTAGCAAACAATATGTAGATGAAGATAAAGCGTACTTGCTCCTGCGTAAACTAACCCCGGATCACGTCACACCACAAGACCCTTTGTTTTTATCGTCAAATTTAACATTGGAAACGGCAATTACCAAACAAGAACTTGAAAGGTGTATCCGTAACAAAGATACGTCCCCCGGCTGTGATAATATATCGTATTCAATGCTGAAACATTTACCAGTCAACGCTAAAACGATCCTATTATCTATTTACAACGATATCTTTAAAACCGGTTTTGTACCTGCACAGTGGCGAGATATCGCAGTGGTTCCCATACCTAAGCCGGGTCGGGATCCACAGAGCTCGTCGTCGCTTAGACCAATCTCGATGATGTCTTGTTTATGCAAAGTTTTTCATAATATATTAGCTAATAGAATTGAATGGTTTGTGGAAAGAAATAACTATTTGTCGCCTCATACTACCGGATTTAGAAAATGTCGATCTACTTTAGATAACTTAGTGAATTTAATAACATTAGTTCAAATTGGATTTACGGACAATAACGCAACAATAGGATGCTTTTTAGATATAGATAACGCTTACAATTATGTAAATCCCGACGCTTTAATGCATGTTATGGATCAATTAGGGGTGGGGTCCATGATATGCCGATATTTGTGGAATTTTTTAAAACAAAGGAACTTGAGAATCACAGTAGGTACATCTGTTGTATATCGCACCACCGGAACCGGTTTACCGCAGGGGGACCCACTCTCCCCCCTCCTCTTCAACTTATGTACTATAAAAATATGTAGGGCTATTATAGATGAAGGTGTATATATTTCACAGTATGCAGACGATTACGTATTGTATAAGGTTTGTAAGAACGTAGAAAATGGTGCGAATGTCCTGCAAAAGTCGCTAGATAAGTTAGTGATACTTTTGTCGGAAGCTGGCTTAGAAATTTCACCTACAAAAAGCAAAATTTGTATATTTAAGAGAGGTTACAGAAGAGAACCTGAACCGATTAGGTTAACTGTGAATAATACTCCGTTAGAAGTAGTAAACAACGTGAGATATTTAGGTATGTGGATAGATCGTACACTTCAATGGTCCAAACATGTTAATGAATTAATAGAAAAATGTTCAAGGTCACTTAACTTGTTCAAAGTACTCGCCGGCCCTGGCTGGGGAGTGCACCCGGCTCATTTAAGACGACTATACATTTCAATTATTCGGTCTAAGATTGATTACGGTAGTTTTCTCTATAATAACGGTTCTAAGAATATCATTGACAAACTTAATAAAACTCAAAACCAGTGCATGCGTACTATAGGCGGATTTATAAAGACCACGGCTGTACATGTAATGGAATGTGAGTTGCATCTACAACCGTTGTATATTCGCAGATATTACTTGGCGGGCAAGTATTGGCTGAAAGCAAACTCGCTTAAGGGTAACGAAAGTATTGCACTCTTAAAACAATTATATGACCTTAATAACACCTATTATTGGAGACGTAGAAAGATGCCAATCTTAGTCACTTTTTTTGAGCTTTTTGCTACACAACGTATACATTCTTCGGATAATTTAGAACGCTATACATTAGACACATGGGTCAGCGGTGTGGATCTTACGGATTGTGTTAGAATTAATATAGATAAGATAAAAAAAGGGAAACATAAATATAATACTCTTGATTTAAAACTAATTTGTGACAAATACATAAATACAAACTATTGTACATACTACACCATTTTCACAGATGGGTCGAAAGAAGGGAACACGTCGGGTTTAGCTATATACGATCCTCAAACTAAAATCTCGATGCAATTCAGAGTTAATGTGAAGATGTGTATTATGTATGTTGAACTTTTAGCTATTGCAGAGGCTATCAAATACATAGAAACGTTAGGATCTGGTAACTATGTAATACTGACAGACTCCAAAAGTGCCTTGCAGCACATTGCTCGCTGCACCTCGACCTTTCGAGGAGCACCGATTGCATACAAAATTTTGGACTCTGTCAGTAAACTTCATAACAAAAAAATTGTTTTGCAATGGATACCATCCCATGTAGGCATATTAGGAAATGAGGTTGTAGATAGGATGGCTAAAGAAGCTGTGACAAAGGGAGCAGATATGGACTGTGTAACATATTTTAGTGATCTAATATCAAATGTACGCGACAAGTGTGTGGATATGTGGAGAGAGTATTTCGATGAGAGGTCCAGGTGCAAGGGGATCTGGTACAGGACCGTACAACCAAGCCTCTCCCGCTCCCCCTGGTTCGTGGGCGCGGATATGTGCCGAATTGATTTCGTAACTGCCTTTAGGCTTCGTTCTGGCCACATACCCTTGAATAGTTTCGCATTCCTAATGGGGCGAGTTGATTTCCCCTTATGCGCTGAGTGCAGACTGGTAGAAGACATTGTGCATATCTTGGCAGAGTGTGACCGGAACGAAGCTGAGAGGCAGCTTTTTTTACTAAATTATAGTTTAAAAAAAATAGATATGGGATGGTATAACAGTGTTTTGGGCGACCCGCTATCGCGGGCGGCCAGGGCACTATATAAAATTGTAAAAATAGGTATTAAGAGGAGGTGAGACTGTATTAAGTTCGTTCGGGGGTGACATTTTCTCTTTGAAAAAACCCCCTTAAATAAAGAAGATTAAAAAAAAAAAAAAAGTCTGTTTGATTGTTTTGTCTATGAGAGTTATATCTGGCCGGTTATTATGTACAGTTCGATCTGTAAGTATGGCTCTGTCGTAATACATTTTATGCCGCTGGTTCTCCAGGACCGGTTTTGGTGTGTATTGATAGTATGGGACTGCTTTGGTGTTTAAAAGGTTGTGTTTGTGAGCTAACTTTTGGTGAACAATGTTAACTATCTGGTTGTGTCTATGGGTGTAATCAGTCTGAGTAAGTGATGGGCAGGCGCTGGTTATATGTTGGATTGTTTCTGATGCTCTGTGACATTTCCTGCATTTATCGCTTTGAATACTTCGGTCTAATATTATTAATATTATTATTATGGGTAGTGAAAAGTGATTGACGAAATACTAATGAAAAAGCCTAGTCTGAATTATTTCACCACAGACAGTAAAAAATATGCTAGCTAGGCTTCTTTTATTGATATTTTGTTTTTGATAAATATGCCAGAAGTTTTGATTCCCATTTTTAAAATAGTCATAGTTTGGTATGTGTCGTAGCTTGGTCGACGAAGTCTATGGTTATAAATTTGTGAGAACAGTTTTTGTTTTAGTGAATATTTATTTTGCTGTATCATTCTTACAGTAAGTTCTTATTCTAGCATTATTAAAGATTTTTTTATGAATAACAGGACAAACAAAAAAAAAAGTGTAATACTCTCGCCTCAGTGTAACAGTACAAGCGGCAGGAGCCGCGGCGAATGCAGCAGAAGAAGCCAAGCGGCGAAAATATACATCATTATCGACTGATTATATTTTCGTACCGCTTGGCTTCGAAACTTTTGGTCCGTAAGGTAAAAGCACAAAGTCTTTTATAAAAAAAAAAATAGAAAGGTTGAATGACTAGAGATGATCACTAGAGACAAGAACGCTGGCTGGTTCCTTGCGCAAAGGATTTCTATAGCAATCCAGCGTGGGAATGCAGCCAGCGTTCTTGGCTCCATACCACATGTGAATGTTTTAAATTTAGGTTAAATGTACACATTTTTTTTTTATTGGATGAAGAAAGAAGATAAATTAATGACAACTGATTCGTCGTGGGAGGAAGAAGGTAGGCAGAATACCGACATCTGTGGCACCTAGAAGAGGAGGCTTATACCCAGCAGTAGGTCGACTAAGCTGAACCTTGAGAAATAATATTTTGTTGATAAACAGACAGAATGAATTCCCAAGAAAATTCAAACCAACAAAAACATACTTTAGACCCTACATACAACCACTGATGATATCTCCACCTGTGTTGAAGCGATACGACGCAGGTTCGAGTCCGGACGGGAGATAAGCCGTGATTGAGAAGTACGTGACCGAGCATACGATCACATTTTGTCAAGTTGTCGAAGGGTTTTTTATTGGTATTGTTTATGTGGTTCGTGGGGTGTTGTGGTGATGAATGGCGTTGTATTGGTAGTAAAGTAAAATTTGGTGATTGAAGAGCTGGTGGTTTCGAGCCGAATATTATGGGAGAGACTTAGTGAGAATGGAAGATAATCGTAGCGTGAAGAGAGAGTATCTTGGGGTCCCCGAGTGGCCGCCGACCTGTCGGACGACCTAGGTACCGCTGGAAGGACGCTGTAGAGTCAGATCTGCCCGAACTTCAAGTTGCTGACTGGCGGGAAGCGACTCAAGACCCGGACCGGTGGCGATCTCTTGTATCGGAGGCCAAAACTCACTTTGGGTCACTGCGCCAGCGGAGTAAGTAGGTAAGTAAGAGAAGGCAATCTAACTAACATTAGCTTGAATGTTAGTATATAACATACCAACTATTATTGTATTTATGACTAACAGTCTCCTTCCTCAAAGTACATATCAAACTAGCAACGTCCCGCAGTGCCATTTGTTTTAAAATCCCGGTTAAAAAGTAGCCTTTTGTTATCCAGGTTATAATCTATCTCCAAATTATATTGCATCCTAATCGTTGCAGCCGTTTAAGCGTGTAGAAGTTACAAACATACACACACACAAACTTTCGCTTCTATAATATATAATAATATGGAATAGTGATTGTCATTCATGGCCATATACATACATACATATAAAAGCATTCGTTCATCCATCGAGTTTTTTTAAGTAATTCAAAAAATATTTGTTATAATAAGGGTTTTTTTTTTTTTTTTACATGATATAGGCTTACGCTTGACTACAACTTGCCTGATGGTAAGCAACGTTATAGTCTACGATGTAGCGCGCTTGCCTAGAAGAAACCGGTTTACTCTCGACTTGAAGACCGACAAATTATAGCTCAAGGGGAATAGAGATTCGGGCAAGGAGTTCCACAGTTGGGCTGTTCGCACGATGAAAGTCGACGCAAAGCGCTTGGTGCGAGTCTTTGGAACCTCAACTGTATAACGGTGCCTCCTTGCCGTACCCCTACTCGTACGATGGTGAAATGGGGCTGCAGGAATTAAATTATGCAATTCCTCCGCACACTCTCCGAAATGCAACCTGTAAAAAACCGAAAGACTGGCCACCTTACGGCGGTGCTCAAGGCTTTGTAATTTTGAGCTACAGAGTGAGTCTTTCGCGATGAGCTTTTTTGCCCGTTAACAAAATAACATCTTCATCGTCATCATTTCAGTGCTAGTCAGCCCACTATTGGGTATAGGCCTCCCCTAGGTACCACAGGTGCCGCTGTCGGTCTTGTCCAGGGAAGACCCACGATGGATCTGATTTCATGAGGGTGCACAAATCACAACTAATATAGTACCCATGTAGTAGTAGTAGTATCATGGAACCCGTTTTTGTACGAGTATTGTTATGTTCACTTTCTAATGACCTGTAAACACACATATGTACTTACATTCACACTCGTACACAGATGTTTGATGTCCAAAAACCTGCTCTACCAACAACAGTCTGGACAGAAACAGGCCATTCTTATGAAGTTTGCAAAAAATCTTGTCAACCATGTAACCCGGGGTATTACATCTCAAACATTAATTACCAGATTATTACAATATGATTACCACCGAGTTCATTCATATCAAGTCATTCGTATATGTATAAATATCGAATCAAGATCTAATAAGCACCTATGAATGTGAATTTCTTAACCCTTCATTCGAACCGAGGGGTCTCTGAGACCCAAATACCGAAGAAACTATGTTTGATATACGGCGGAATTAAAGCCCACTTAAAATTAAGCCTCCTCGAAAACCCATTGTGGCGTAAACGTCCAACTTTAGGGTAACAATGGGGTGACAATCACCGTTGTATGCTCTCACATGTTAGAAACCGAGATTATTATTTCTATGGTAGCGGGATTCGCCGATGCGCGGTCTTAATTGAAAACTACTGAAGTATCAGTAAGTAAATTGAATGTAACTAATTTAAATAATTAATCAGACTTCCTGCCGATTACACTAATACAAGATTGGAAACATATAATCCTCCAAACGTTTGATATACATTTAAATTACGCTTCACATTCACTCGTTATCTTAAATTTAAAACAGAACTGAAATATTTTTACAAAACAGCAATGTTTCTTCTAAGCTACTAAAACTATCTGAAATATTTTTACAAAACAGTCAAACATCAATGTTTCTTCCAAGCTACGTAATAGTTTTTTTTTAAATATATTTATGCTTTATAGTCCTCTAATAAGATATCAGTACATAACAGTTACACAATACCCACCTCTCACACACGGCCCAGCGCTATCAAAACATTACACGCCCTTCCGGCGGCTAAGCCCATAGCTCAAGCACGATTCATTAAGCCGTCTGTACCAGCGGTAATGCCGGCGGTACCGGCGGTAATACCAGCCAATAATATCGCGGGAATTAATACATGTTTGTTTCCGAGATCGGACGCAGTGGGTCGGAAATACCAGCGTGTAGCAGTGAAGGGTTAAATTGGAACTAAGTTTATTCTATAGGCTGTCTAATCAGGCTTTTATAGTAATCAATAAATTTTCAGATCATGGTTTAATGTTCCTTACTAAAAGTAAAACACCTTGGTATACTTGTAAATCTCTTAATACTATTGGCAACGCCCCAAGAACAGACTTTGTACATATTTTTTCACCAAATTAAACATAACTTATGTACCCACACGTTCTTATTTCTCTTATTTTTACCGACTTCAAAAAAAGGAGGTTATCAAGTCTTCTGAAAGTGTTTTTACCAACAACTGAAAATAATCGATACGTAATAAACTCAAGAATGTAATTCGATTACAGCATGTTCTTAGATGACGTCATAAAATTTGATAAACACAGGGGTTAGTTTATAGCGTTTTTTTATAGTTTACGATAAGGGTCTATAAGACACCCGTCCAATGGCGGGTCAGTGGTCTCGCCATCGACGGGTTAAATGTAATTTTTATCAATTTTTAGACACATTTATTTGACAGATGGCTCAGTCACATGATTTAGAAGGAAGTGATTTGCAGTGAATTTATTCATGTTTACTGAGTCATTATTTATGAAATAGTTAAGTACCTAGTTCCGAATATTACATCTAAACTTAGTATTATGAACAGACACCTGAAGTGATACCCGCTCTATAGAATATTGTGGTACTTTCATAAACTTTTGACATTATAAAAACACCACAATTTCTTAAAATAGATAAACTTATTATTACGTATCTATCACAAAATGATCTACTTTTTTTAGTCGAAGTAATCTACTCGCGTATTCCGTATTTTTTTTACTGTCCTGTTAGCTTAGGGTTTGCTTAGTGTGGGGCTAGATGGCATTGTGTGCAATGTCCCGGAATATTTATTTATACTTTATTTATTTATTTAATTAATAAAAAAATTACCTGTTTAAAACACCTGTTTTCAAAATTGCCCGCGTCTCTCTGTAACTAACCACATAAAGTTTACTAGCGAGGTACCGTAGTGTAACCTGCATAAATCCGAAATAAAATAAATATCCACTAGTGGATGCCCGCAGCTTTGAATGCATTGTATTGGCATAAAAAAACTACCTTTTTAGTACACATACCAAATATCACCAATACCGTAGCTCTTTTATGGGACGAAAGTGGAGCAAACAGACTCACAAACATAATTTTGCTTTCATATAATGTAACGATAAAATAATCTATGTTCCAAACTATCTTCATAATTACCATTACATTTCACTTAGATCCGCCGCTGAAGTTTGGGAGTAAACATATGTACATATATACAAACGTGCACTTTTTAATAATATTATGACAATCATTATCTTGACTACCGACTCGATAAGGTCTAAATTAATACATATCACTTGTGAGTTAAGTGGATAAATGTATGACAGTTCTGTTAAGAGCTCTTTATCAGTGAAAAACCCAACAAGGAACATTAAATTGACACAATATATTGGTAGAATACAATAGCAACGAGTAAACAATGTAATTGCAGATGACACATGACTGATAGATTGAAGCTGAATATATTCTTTTTGCGAGTCTATTGCACGTGAGTTAATACGTTAATGATACCCATATTATGTGTCTCTTTTTTTCAAATTCAAATTCAAATTTATTTATTTATTAACTAATTATCCCTTTCCTGTCTCAAAGGACCACCAATTCACGTAAATATATAATATAAATGCACAAACTTTTGTAATTACTTTTTTAATTTTAAACACGATCGGTCTTCGCAAAAATGGTCAAGGCACTGCACCACCGCTGTAGGCGAAACATAATGCGGAAACCTTCATTGTACTGAACTTTGAGTGTTCAGATAATACAACAGAGATAATACAACAATGCGTCAGAATGAGATTTCACGTGATTCTATGTCATGTCTGCGCACAATCTTCTTACTTCAAGCGTCAAGATATCAAAGAGTTTAAATATCTCAAGCACCTGCTGCAGTCTCTCATAAATATTATCAAAACACAGACGTTATTTTACAATGACATTTGTTACGAGCGACCCAGAGAGTCAGTGCAAAAAGAGGTTAAATAAATGTGTGGCCAAAACATGCAGCAAGAAACAGTTGAAAAGAAGGTTGCCAATTCTGGAATGGCTGCCAAAGTACAAGAGAGAATATGTTATTCAAGATATAATAGCTGGGATCACAGTTGGACTGACTGCCATTCCCCAAGGTATTGCTTATGCAGTTGTAGCCGGCTTGCCTCCTGAACATGGCCTGTACGCGTCTTTGACATCTGGTGTCATATACGTCTTCTTCGGAAGCTGTTACAATGTCACCGTGGGCCCCACAGCGATCCTGGCAGCATTAACGGCAAGATATGTCTCCAACTATTCGACGGACTTTGCGATATTGGCTGCTTTTTTATCCGGACTTTTGATTCTGATCATGGGAGTACTCAACCTCGGATTTCTAGTGGAGTTCATTTCGATGCCAGTTATCAGTGGATTCACAACTGCAGCTGCCATGCAGATTGCAGCATCACAGCTGAAGTCTTTGTTCGGCTTGAGCGGATCTTCAGGTGATTATTTTTCTGAGTCTGTGTATAACTTCTTCAATAACATAACAACTGCAAAGCTTTATGAACCGATATTGGGCTTTGGTACGATGGGAATGTTGATGCTTCTGAAGAAAATGGGAGAAGGTTGCAAACGCACGGATGGATTCTTCAAGCAAATGCGGTGGTTCGTGTCACTTTCAAGAAACGCTGTAGTCGTCGTGGTTGGTATGATAATTGCATATGTACTAAAAGTAACTCTGAACAAAGAACCACTGAACATCATTGGCGATATTGGAGGTGGATTGCCAGAGTTCAGCGTGCCTCCGTTTACAACACTGGTTGGAAACGAGACTTATTCCTTCACAGATATGTTGACAGTTCTAGGACCTCAGTCTGTAGCCATACCTATGGTAGCCATCTTGGAGTCAGTAGCCATTGCCAAAGCGTTTGCCGATGGAGCGACAGTAGATGCAACACAAGAAATGATAGCTCTAGGACTATGTAATATTATTGGGTCATTTGGACAGAGTATGCCAATAACAGGATCATTTACAAGAACAGCATTGAACCATGTATCTGGAGTACAGACACCAGCCGGAGGAGTAACCAAAGTACTACTGATCATAGTTGCTCTAACATTCTTGACATCTACATTTTACTACATTCCTAAAGCATCTCTGGCAGGCCTGATTATTGTTGCAATGTTTTCAATGATCGATTACGGAATCTTTATCAGATTATGGAACAATAGCAAACGAGAACTGTTTGTTTTATTAATAACCATGATTGTATGTTTATTTGCTGGACTGGAGTACGGTATATTGACTGGAATATTCCTTGAAGCGGCCATGCTGTTATATAAAGTGGCAAGACCGGCTGTGGACGTCAGTGTGATCAGATGTGATAAGGCTGATGTGATGATAGTCCCACTATCAGAGAGTGTATCATATTGTGCCGCAGAACACGTGAGAAGATCAGTGTTGAGAGCGAGTCATCACACTTTATCAGAAACTCTGATAGTTATAGACGGAACCAATCTGAAAACTATTGACTTCACAGTGGCTTCGAATTTGATGTCAGTAGTGAAAGACTTAGAAAAGAAGTCACGCCAAGTAGTGTTACTGAATTTTAATCTGGATTTGAAGAATCTGTGTGTTGATATTGACTCCAAGAGCGAAACTAAGTTCCAGTATGCTGGGAATGTGAGGGAGTTAATAGACTGTACAATGAAAGATGTTTAAATATTAGTATACACTTGTACAATTTAGACTATAAATAAGTGTATGTATTATATTATATATGTCGCTAAGCCATGTCAGAAAACCTTAGGCCGGTTCGAAAACTCTCGACACCGGAGTTAGCCAGTCTCATTCGATAAGAATAAGAAGATTATAAATATACCTTTGGTGGCTTTAAGATTATATTATGTAATAATGTTTTGAGAGCAGATATCAAATTTGCAATCTATATAAGAAAACCTATTGAGTACTGATAAAAGTATAGGTACCATGTGATTATTGTCAAGATAGTCAACTAGAAGATATATGATAAGATTAAATTTAAGATAAAATGATTTTCACAATAACATCAAATGCAAACATGATATTAGAAACTTATAATGACGAAGTAAAATAATTTTAAGATTTTAATATTAAAACTTTCGTGAGACATAACGTATGTTCTGGGACCGCGGCAGCACGCAGCTTACGCGATTTACACGTGAGTGAAAACCGTTTAGTTAATATATTGAATTTTAAGATTGTTTAATATATTTAAACTATTGGGAATGCATATTGTTTTTATTTATATATTATCATTAATCATAACAATAAATATAACTTTATGAAGAAAATAAGGTAACTAATTTCACTTACATAATTGTACTTACTTGTTTTAGAAGCACTATTTGCTGCCTTATGATTTTTAGCCATACAAAACAATTTCAGCTCCAGTTTGCTATATCGCAAAAATGAAAAACCCTTTCTTCTTACAAATGCGAAGTCTTTGCCAAGTAAAGTACCGCAAAATGAATTTGTGGGAAGTGATTGCAAGACAGACAAAGTGCATCATATTTGTTTGGTGTTCGCGACTAGCCGGTGAAAAATTGTACTTGGATGACTACCAAGACATACATATGTTAGTCCTTTTTTTTCTAGAAGGTAGAACTAAGGCACTCCGTGGGACGGATGAAACGTTAAATTGTAGGTACCGGTTGTTTGTCTAGTTCGGCAGTCACTAAACCATGTCAGAGGCCCTTAGGGCGGTTTGAAAACTCTCGACACCAGAGTTGGCCACTCGCATTCGATAAGAAGGAGAAGAAGGCACAAAATATGACAAACATGTTCAAAATCACTTTAATTTTGTAAATTTAGATGGAAGCATAAACAGCAGGGGGCTCTTGGAATAAAATGCATATAAAGAAATATAGTGCTGCTAATCTATATTGCTGAACTGAAAACAAAATGGAAGATGTCGCTTTAGTAAAAAAAATCCATCAACAGTGACACTGATTGACGTATAAAACGTGTACATTTTCAAAATTTCGGTTGAAAAATTCGAGAATTTTTTGTGTATTATTTTGTACTTTTTTTCATATTCATACAAACAATTAGTGTGCTACGTAGCTTTAAATACGATAATATACAGTCGGTGTTGTTCGTTCAATAAAATGTTAGCCGCGAAAATACAATATGATGGTGACGGTACAATCAAAAATTAATATAAGAAACACAAATATGCAAAATAACATTCTGTGTTTTATTTCAACTTCTAACATTTACATGAGTTAAGTAGGAATTGTATTGATGTATGTGTTTTATTTTTATTTTAGTCAATAACGTAGTATTGTTCTCAGTTCAGATTTCGAGATAGCGCTTCAATCTGATTGACATTAAAGACACCAGAGGGCTCTCTATTCCTGGTATAGATATCACTATCGAATGTTTGACAGTTATCTTGGAATTTAATTTAATATGAAACACAACACTTAATCTTTTTTTGTGTAAATAATCAAGCATTTAAACAGACATGTGTGCTGTTGTAAAAAAAAATATACATTTACATGGAATAAGCATTCGTTTGACACGAGCCCGTCTAAATTATCAAATACTTACATATTAAATTTACCCTTTTATCAAACTACTTTTTTAAATCCACATTCATACTCTCAAATAAATAAATATGAAATCCAAATATTCGTTCTTGCAAATTTCCAAGGCCATAAATCTAAGAAACGGTCCGCCCATAACGCTTTCATGTTTAAACTATTTATTCATACAATTTGCATAATACATTCAGGGTCGTTTGCTCGCAGTCTAGACTACACTTTGATTTTGGCAAAGTCAAGGCTACTATCTGTACAAATAATATTTACAGGGTTAGTACTGGTGGTCTTATATTATTAACTAGTGGGTGCTCGCGGCTTCACTCACATTAAGAAGTAAAACTTGCATCCCCTATTTCACCCCTTTAAAAGTGGCATTTCCAAAAATCCTTTCTTAGCGAATGGCTACGTCATAACATCTACCTTCATTCCAAATTTCAGCCCAATCCGTCCAGTGGTCTGGGCTGTGCGTTGATAGATCACATATCATTCAGTTAGTCAGTCACCTTTGAGTTTTATATATATAGATAATGCTACTTACTTCTTAAATCATGTAACGATAAAATAAATTAGAATACATAGATGACAGACTTAGCTCTTACAGCACAATTTATAATAAATAACAATAGAGAGTATTACAGACAACTCGCATGAAATAATTGACACTTACAAAAAAAGAGGCCTATATCCAGCAGTTAGGTAAGAAAAAATGTTTATGATGATGATTTTGACACCGTTAGATGATGTATAGGTTATTGTAACTAACTGATCGAGTATTTTTTCTATGAATGTTTTATTTCTATGAAATTTTATAATTTTTGACCGTCCTTACTTAAAATCTAATCTTGACAACATTTTGATTGAATATGAGTTAAAAACATGCTTTATTTTGTGATGATTATGATATCAGAAACCCTGAATGTAATAAAGAGTACAATGAACAAAAGTAAATGTTGGCAACATATGGAATATTTGATATTGATGGGGCTTGTATTGTCGAGATTGCAGACAGCAGCGGTGGTATACAATTAAAAACAAGAAAGCATTAAAAGTAACGGAGGCTATTGAAATAAAGTTCTAGCTATTTAAAAAGCTATTTGTATCATAGTTTTATTTCTTTGCTAGTTATTGTTTTAGTTTCGTTTTATATTTACATTTTATGCAAGTTGATTTTTTTTAATTTAATATATTTCTTCCCTAAGATTGACAGCCTAGCAATTGCACAGTAATAGTTTGTTTCTTACGATTTTCACCGTATCTAGTTTTAATATATTTAAAGTAATTAACTGAAAATAAAAAAGTTTCTACTAACATAAGTAATTTTATGTATGCAAAATTATTGTCAATTATTTGAAAAAAAATATGTTTGTGTGTAGATTCGATTTAAAACCTTACCATCACCTAAAAGCCAGCCATTTCCAAAGAAATCTCTCTAGCACAGGATAAACAATAGATGTGGTTATTTTTATCTGACACCCACAACACAGGGGGTATGATTTACTAGCCTAGAGAGAGGTGGGGAGTAACGACCATGTTTTGTTCTCTCTTGGCCAGAAGTTTGGTAAATTGACAGGATTTTTAGTAGAGAGCGTCTTATAGATTTATGTGCCTGCCTAGTTACTTTATTTTTAACCGACTTCATAAAAAGGAGGTTATCAAGTCTCCTGAAAGTTTTTTTTTGTGGGTATGTTAGTTGATTACTGTTATTTACTGTTGTTTATGAACCGTTTTTTTTTATTCGATTGTTTTCGAGAGGATCCCCTATATTTTCTAACCGCGTAATATTCAGTTTTGGTCCTACTTATATAGAATAAGGTAGATTTTATTAGCTTTTGACTTTTTCAGGTCGGATCTTTTAGAAAAGTGATTAATTAATTGTATGATCGGTCTGTGTATTGTAAAAACTCACATTATATGACATTTTTTAAATTTAGTTCTAAAACTAACTGGCAAATTGATTCTGCTTGTTTACAGAGGATAAATTTTGTAAAGGTTAAACTTATCCATACACATAAAATAAATAAAATAATAAATCGAAAGTTAGTTACGATTGTTGATTTTACTCTAAGTGTATGCCAGATATATAAGGTCTTATCTTGTTTACATAACCGGGAATACAATAGTCTCCGATTTCGCCTGTAGTGATTGAAACAGCAAGGTATTGTTAGTAGGTACATTATACATTAGTTTATAGCTGTGTTTGCGGCCGGCGGCGCGGGGTGGCGCCACTGTGGCGAGGTAATATCGAGCTGGGAAGGTTTTCCCGGACACGCTGTGATGTAATACTAACAAACGTATTGATAAAGGGGTGGATTTTTATAGTTACATAAAAATATATACTTAATATATATATTATTTTTCTATATACGAGCACATAAGTACCTATAAATTGTTTATATTGAGATGTTTATGTTTTTTTGTTCAATTCGTTGGTTTTTCTATTAAAATGCCTAGTGCCAATTACGCTTTTAACACCTCTTTGAGCACGCACCAGATTTCAATACGGTTTTCAAACTATAATAACCGATATTTTATGAAAAGTTTATCAACATTTTTACTCTAATAGTACCAGCCAATGTATAATAAACAAACTGCTATAAGAAAATAACTTATTTTTACTCCATTTAATTTTATAAAAAAAAAACTCAAAAAAGATAGTTACACACGATAACAGTTACTAACTTTGTAAACAAACAAACCTACGAAATTACCGCCTCCAACATTCCCACTTCACAGAAGCGACCGGAAACATTGAGTGACGCCCGATACAAGCCCTCCACCCGGCGTCGCTTGCTTTGTACGCTTTGACACTTTGTAACTAGCTTTCACACCAACTTACCCAACACTTAGTGATGTCACCACTAGCAAAGGAATAGCTTTTAATTATATGTAAACTTGTTAGTTCTAATTTCGTCCACGTGTAGTGTTAAGTTGGTTTTGTTGTTACCTTTGTTACTTGTGACATTTCGTTTGATGTCGCTTAGATCGATAAGGAAACATTTGTAGTGTATGTGTGAGGTGTTTTGATTAATCACGTATGTGTGTTTGGTCTAACAAGGTGTTGTTTGAATAATTTTAATAACCAGTAAACGATCAGAGCATTTCGTTATAATCTAGTCAGTAAAGGTTTTTAATTCATTTACCTAGAAGGTACTAGTATCATTGACTTTTACAAAGACTTCAAAGAAACTTGGTTTCTTCTAGGCCACCGTGCTACATCTTAAGTTACAGCGATACTTAGCATAACATTAGGAGGACTCTGTGGTCAAAAGCAAGTCAATTGTGTATTAAAAAAACTTTGTCTGACTACTTTTAAAAAAAAAAACCATTTATACTATTACCATCATCATCCACAGACTTTTCTATCCCACTGCTGGGCATAGGCCTCTCTTTGAATGTGCCAGCTGCGTCGATCTTGTGCAGACCTTATCCATAAAGAACCCGCGACTCGAATAATGTCGTCGACCCAACTCGCTATACATACGAGTACATATATGTACATACATACTATTATAAACCTCCACAATGCACCCAAAAAACAAACTTACAAACATGATACATACATTTATTTTTAATCAAGCATCACGCTTCGATATAGTAAGTAAAATCAAGTAAGATAAGTTTGTTTTTAGAGTCTACGTCTTTACGTAGCATGTCTACGTTGTAGCGGTCGTCGTAGCATTGAATAAAAGCGTAGCTCAAAAATATCTACGAGATTTCCAAACATATACTTTCTTGCTAGTAAGCTATTTCGTGTTATATTTGGCTTTTATGTACGATTGAATGTCAGTTTTCTATTCAATTTAGTATAAAAATGCTACAACATAATATATTGTTACATAGCTTATTTGGCTTATTTGTAAGATTTATTATCAGTTTTCTGTAAAATTTAGTATTTAAAAACCTTTTTATTGTTATTTAACTAATGAGACTTGTGAGTCGTTTGAGATTTATTTAACAAACCTAAGTAATTTACAGAAAACTTTTAGGTTTTGTTTTCAAAACTATGATCTTCGTTTTATCATAAAATAGTTCCCATGTAACTAACAATCATCATTTACCGACTTTGGATAATTTACGTTAAAATGAGATAGTTAATAAGAAAATAGGATGAATTGCATACATTCAAAAACAAAAATAATAGTATGTACCAAACATTGATATTTTATCATTCAAAAAAGCTCGTCCATCAAAAAGCTCGCGTCCAGCGCTTTTACGATCATCGGCCGGAAGTGGCATGACAACAAAACCGTCGTGACGTCACGTCCAGCGATGAAGTATGGCGGCGACACATCCGGCGACCACGTGGCTGATAATGCACACCTTGCGTTTTATGGCCTTTATGGGCTGGGGGGAGAGTGGTTTGTGTATGGATATTGTACGGGACAAGTAGGTATTGGTTTGAAGTATAAAGAGACAATAGTGGAACTTGTTATAATTTTATATGTCCCTGTATTTTTATAAACAGATATCAATAAACACATTGACTTCTTTTTACCCTTTTCAGCAAATAGTCAATTGAAGGTACGTATTTTTGTCGCAAATATAAACACTTATGTATTGCCGTAAACGTAATGTTACACTCTTATATCTTGTTAAGTATGTATTTACAAAAGAAAAGTATATAAGTATTATATCCGTTATCTAGTACCCACGACACAAGCGTTTGCTTAGTGTCGGGCTAGATGTCGCTGTGTGCAATGTCCCCCAATTATTTATTTATTTATTTATTTTATACATTAGGTATACTTCATACCTAAATCAATACATTTGCTTGACTATTTTTTTCTGACATTTTAAAAAGAACTGTGTATAACTTTTACAAATAAAAAACTATATTTAGAATGTACTAATACAATACACCTCTACCTCCATATTCCACCATTACTTTTGGCGGCCATTTTTACAGCAACCCATTTGTTTGTCGTGGTGCATTATGTATGCAAAAAAGTGCGCTTTGTGCTTTGATTTGAACGGCATGATTCAATCAAAACACGCCACGAATGTAATGTATGCAGTTAGGCAAAAACTGGATGTGCGTCGGTGAATTGTAAAATATATTGCAATTTGATTCATTTTATACATAGAAAGATTTATATATGATGCCTTAAAAATATACTTATTATCAGATTGGACTAAATTTCATGTAAAAAATTTGTTTGTTATTTTAATCAATAAACCTAACCAAACTCAACTAAACACAAAATGAAAAAAATCATCAATTCTTCCATTTCACAACGTAATTACAACGTAAATTTCATTTTGGGCGCTTCCGTGGGTCGCAAGACACTTGAAAATGTACTTCCTAGTCGTAAAACCATGTCAGAGGCTCTTAGGGCGGCTTCAAAACTGTGACACCAGAGTTGGTCACACTCGTTAGATCGTCGAAAGACTACGTAACTTCTTGATAAAGAATATCTCAAATAAATCCGATCACAGACAACAAATAGAACGAAACCATTGTTAGCAAACATCCCGCCTGGTCGTGGAAAGTGAAAGCAAGCCGGCGTCGGCGAGTCTCACACGGAAGCATGGAGCAGGTCGATAACTCAAGGTCGGCAGGATCAAGGGAATATACAGAGTTACCAGTACCTAAAAAAGCGAGTGTGGCTCGGCGGTTTAAGCATCTAATTTTCATCCTGGACTTAGACAGGCCTGTTAGCTTGGGTGGTAGTGCCTCTGTCTTCTAATGGCGGGGTTGCGGGTTCGATTCTCGCTTGACACAAGTATTTATGAATTAAAAAAAAAAACTTGTGTTGAGTCAGGTTGTTTCTGTGTATGATAAGTATGTATTTACAAAAGAAAAGTATTTAAATATTATATCCGTTATCTAGTATCCACGACACAAGCGTTTGCTTAGTGTAGCGTAGTGCTTAGGGCTAGATGGCGCTGTGTGCAATGTCCCGGAATATTTATTTATTATCCTGACACATAAACTCACCCTGGTTCGAATTCGGCCCCACAGCGATGATTTGTTTTTAAGTTATTTGTGGATTAGCACTCAACACTAATGTGTTATCTTTACCGATTACCTAAGTTATATTTAACTAGTGGATGCCCGAGGCTTCGCTCGCATTATTTTGAGATAAAAAGCTTTAAAATGAACATAACTTAGAACCGATTGAAATGAAACAAACACTAAATGTTAAGTTGAAAATGCACCAACATGTTGGTGAAAACCGTAGACAAATCGGTTCAGCCGTTTTCGAGTCTATAACGAACAAACATACCGACAAACAAACAGAAATTTATTTTAGAAACATGATTTTTGTGTTCTATTGCATCAATAAAGACCCCTCAACTATTTTTTTTCCATTATCTTTAATGTACAGACACCGACCGGTTACAGTTTTATTATATGTATAGATTAAATGCGTTTGTAAGAAATAAGGTGGAACGTTATTTTAAGCAGAACTACGGCTTATTGTGGCTGTGACGTAATAACAAAGACTATCAAACATTTTAAAAGGATGATTTCAGCTTGCCGGTATGGAACAAACTTGGAGGAAATATCACGGAACAAAATATTATTTGACATAAATTTCCTGTCTTCAAAATTTGGCATATCTTATGCGAAACCTTCTCGGTCTTTCTCGGTGTAGCGTCTAGCCTTCATAACTCAACTCCGATATTCCGCTCTCTAACCCATTTGAAATTCGCACTTCCAGATCAAAACACTATTTGCAAACACATCTCTTATTTAAATATCGAACCCCATAATTTAAATATCGGACCATTTGTTACACAGTGGCGCCACCTAGTCGTCGTTTACCCCATTTTTATGCACCCCGCGATGCAAAAGTTCAGTTGATCCCGAATTATAGAGGCAAGGGGGCAAATTGACGTTTTATGAAACAACCAGACGTAGGATATGGCATAGAAAATTGGACGATTCACGAGCGATATTGAAATAATAATGTGCTAGTGTTCGGAAATATTGCTGACTATACTGTGAAGTTTGCAAAATAGTTGAAGCGAAGAGATTGTGACAGGTGAATAAAATGGTGGAAAGACTATTTTTCCCCATGCCGTGCTTGCCCTGCAGGTGTTGCTACATGTCTTCGCGAGAATTCGTTAAATAAATTTACTTGTGATGTCACGAAGAAAAATTGATCAAATAAATATATAAAATAAATCTTGGATGTGTTCGTATTAGAAAATGTGTTTTCTAATTATATTATCTACTCACAAAAAGCATTTGTACTTACTTCACTACAATTTTCATTACAGTTAAGGGAAAATCAAGCATGTATCAATTTAGATTTAATTGCATGCTATTGATGAATATATAAAATAATATGAATCTATGAAAATGACTCAGTACTTTGTTAAGTTTTAGCTTCTTTTCCAACATATAAAAGTTTTTCTATTGTATAGCCCAAAACAAACCCAACATCTTCCGTACGCAATCAAAACAAGAACCAAGAAGCCAATCCGTCGATCAGGCGCCGTCGTCTCGTAATATCCAGAACTGTCTCTTGACTCCCCCTCCATAGTAAGTACTCTTCACATCAATACACTTAGTGTGGAGGAAATAAATCAAACATAATGCTAATATGATAGTAGGAGTGGAGACTCGCTGAAAGTTTGCTGGCGAATTTTCAAAGTTGCTGTTCTGGCTGTTATTATAATACCATTTTTAAAATATTTTATTTATGGTATCTTATTTTTGACATATGATTTTTATGAAAGTTTTTTAATAAATATTATTGTCTAATTTATTTATTTATTACTAGTGGACGCCAACAGCTTCGCTCGCATTATTTTGAGATAAAAAGGTTTAATATGAACATAACTCTTTTATTTACGAACAGATTGAAATGAAACAAACACTAAGTTAGTGAAAACCGTATACAAATCGGTTCAGCCGATTTCGAGTCTATAACGAACAAACATACTGACAGACAAACAGACAAACAGAAATTTATTTTTGATATATGATTTTTGTGTTCTATTGCATCAATAAATACCCCTCAACTATTTTTTTCCATTATCTTCAATGTACAGACACCAACCGGTTACGGTTGTTAGGTAAGTGACAAACAATAACATTAATGAAAGATCATCGTTATCTGTTACGTGTCTTGCTCACCCAATTAACCCAAATATAAGTATATTTTTAGAGTATCGATTGTCATTATGCAAACTGTGATAATACGCTAATTCATTGACATTTAATAAAACACAAACAAATAAAATTAAATAAGCAGATTAATTTTGCATAAAATTTTATCGCAACTTATTTTGGTGTATAGAATAGAATAGAATATATCTTTAATGTACACCATAAAACATAGAAATAACAAAACAGGAAATAAGCTTAAATATAGGTATATTAAAGTGATGCACATTGGGCGGCATTATCGCCTTAGGCGATTTAGGTGTATATGGCTATATAAGCCTAGAGCCAAAAAGATTGGTAAATAAATCGATACCCACATAGACAGGTATATACATAGAGTACCGTAGTTCAATACAACATACTGTTAACTACTTCCTCTAACCATTTGTGATTCAATTTACATATAAACTGGCACGGCGCTGCATCAAATACAGGGTGCAGTCGGTAAAGTCGAGAGAGGCAGAAAAATAAAACATATCTTATGTAGGTATACCTAATATCTATGTTTTATATAAAGAAACTATATATATTATTTAAAACATAGATATTAAGTATACCTACATACATAAGCAAATACAGTGTTTTTATGTTTGAATTGTGTCTTGTCAAACAACTACTATAATTTTTATCTGATTTCAAAAAAGAAGAATAGACTTTTTCATAGAAGTCACTGTGTGATTTGTCTAACAGTGAAAATAATTATAATTAAATCTATACTAATATTATCAAGCTGAAGAGTTTATTTGTTTGTTTGTTTGTTTGAACGCGCTAATCTCAGGAACTACTGGTGCGACTTGAAAAGTTCTTTTTGTGTTGGATAGACCAGTTATCGAGGAAGGCTTTAGGCTATATAACATCACGCTGCAACTAATAGGAGCGAAGAAACGATGCAAAATGTGGAAAAAACGGGGAAAATTATTCATTTTTGAGGGCTTCCGTTGCGTGCGCTGCGAAAACGTTTCAAGAAATCAAAAAAATATGTATGAAAGAAATTAATGCCCAAAGTAACTATTCCAAGCGGACTAAGTCGCAGGCACAGCTAGTATTGTAATAATCGTAATAATATCATATTGATAAATAAATCATTTCATTCATTTATTTCATTTCAGTGGAGCTGAACATCAAGCGAGATATGCAAGTTTAAACGTTAAAAACTCCAGATTAATAAAAAATGTCGTTTATTCTACCACTATGGGTCAGGTAAATATAAACACTAATACTTCGTAGTGAATAAAGCATTTCCCGCTGTAACTACGCCTGTCCGAAAATCCTGGACCATTTATAATGCATGGCCTGTAAAGAGCTCCTCTCCAGCATACAGCGATGACAAAAGGCACAACTTCAGGCGGATGGAAGGCTTGTGACCGGAAGTACAGAGCACAGTTTAAATGTAGGAGTGCTTTAAACATTGACAGGTAAATGTGATTAATAAGTAAATAGCTCAAACTCAAGTGTTGATGGATTCAAATCGGCTCAATTGTGTGCTTTAAATAGTGTGTGTGTGTGTGAGTGTGTGTGTATATGTTTGAAACTTATTCACGCTCTAATGGCTGAACTGACTTGCATGAAATTTGATATGATATTAGGAAGATACTTTTTATCCCAGAGTAACGCGGGGTTTTGCTAGTTTTAAATAAAACATTCCGTTACATTTTAAATGAAAAAAAGTTAAAATTTGACCATTGTCGATATATATCGATCAAGAGTTATGTTATACGATTACAAGAATATTACAAACTCATAAAATAAATGTCGATTAATTATCTCTTTCTCTAAAGTCGGTTAAAAATAACCGATTTTCCCTACTGCCTGTAAATATTCTGCGCCCGGAAACAACCTCGGAGATTTGGGCGGCGCCCTACTCGCTTCCGGTAAATTTGCATATGCGACCAGAATTCATGCTCTGACATGGCTATCTATTATCATTTTAATTTCATTTCCTTGTAGTGGCTACGACTTTACAAGCGTTTGCTTAGTATGCGGCTAGATGGCGCTGTGTGAAATGTTTTAGACTACTACAATAATAATTTAACTGTCATCTGTATGGTAGTGACGATTTACTTTTTAATCAATAAAATAATTCGTAAGACGTTAACGAATAATTACAATTTTTAATAAATTTAGGTACCTTGTGTTGTTATATTACCAGACTGTGCATGATGCTTAATTTTATTATCTCTCTGCTATTGTATTTTACCTGAAACAAAATAAGACCATTGTTAAATTTTGATTTACAATAAAATTAAAGTTTACCTTTACTATGTAAGCACGCACTTATAAACACAAGTTATTCTTATCTCTAGAGTTAGTACCGCTTTAGAAGTCTGTGGCATGGTCATACAGCTATGATTTTTTAAATGTTATTCATAGTTTAGTCAACCTTCTAATATTTTTTTTTTCTAATCAAAAGTATCAATTTACAATTCAACCAACAATTCCTTTAGCACCAAGCACAACACAGCTAGGTAGGACTACAAATCATCTGTTTTCATGGACCGATCTATCAAACCATTCTACTCCATTAGTCAAAAAAGATAGGTCACGTCACATCGATTATGTATGGGTTCGACCTCATTCTTGTGCGGCCAGATTATACAGCCGGTGATGAGGAACGAAGGTTGTTTCAAAGTCATTTGCTTGAGAGGCGCCTGTTTCCAATCCTATTGGATGCTATTGGTTATGGATTCGTGGTTAGAGGATTTGCTTATCAACCAAACCCTCATCATCAAGCAAGTTAAGTGGTGTGTATGAGGACATAATTTTCAGTACGTTATTTAAGCCATAGTTTTGCAGCTAGATTACTAATTTTAAGCAAAGGTCGACGCGGTCAGTCTTTGGATGGGTGACCGAAAAGTGGCATTCCATTTTGGCCGCTTCCGTGGGTCGGATGACGCGTTAAATTGTAGGTCCCGGCTGTTTGTCTATCACGGCAGTCGTTAAGCTATCATAAGCCCTTAGAGCGGCTTGATAAACTCTCGACACCAGAGTTGGTCACTCTCAATTGATAAGAAGAAGAAGCTACCATAAACCACTACACACAATACAATTTCAAAACATTTTTTTATATATTATGCACATTTAAAGTTCTTAAAGTATGCCTTAATTGATAAATTAAACGAAATTAAATTAAATGCCACCTCATGTACAGGGTGCGGCATATTCGTTTACATCGAAGCTCAATTTAGCTGTCACCGTCACATTACGAATGTATGGATCAACGTCCGCCCCCTTGCATCACAGCCTTTATACAGGGTGCTTACTAAGCAGAACCTATTTAGTACATAATACTCTTCGTGACATTTTAGAAATTTGTAAAAAATTACCTAAGATCCCATACCTGCTTATCATCATCATCCCTGTTCTTTAAAAAAATAATGGGTCCTGTCATAAATGTAAAATTATAAAGACAGATCATTCACTTTCCTGTGGGATTAATAAACTCTCCAACGAAACGAGATAGTCTTTATAAAACGTACAGAGATTTTAAATCTTTAAATTACATGTATATAACCAACACAGTGGTTAGAGGTAAATCAAGGGTATGATTATTATTTTTTCTGGGTAAGCACGTTCCATCCTAGACCGTAATGATCGAATTACGGTCAAGTGCAAACCCCATTCCTTGTAAAAAAAAACATATCTTTACAGGAATGGCTAAGGAAGTTAACCCGCACACCCTGTACATTAACACCTTTCAGCTGTAATCGCGTTTTGTGCAGTAAATAAACAATGACAGTACTCGTTAACTACGGCGGCTTGCCTATTCATACACTTTTAATGCATTCATTAAGCGACGTGTCATGTATTACTTCCACACACATCTTAATATCGATAGATATTAATCCAAGGATCACTAAAAAAATATGTCATTTTTAAGTTGAGCTTTGGCGCTTTAGAGTGGCTGAAATTTTCAGGAAATAAAATTATCTTTATACTTCAAGTTTAATATTAGTTTTAAATAATTCCTTCCATTAGGACTTTACCCCAAAGTTTAGATAATTCTTCAATAATGTCATGACCAAATATTTCTTCTAAGTGGATCCTCCATGTTTCACGTATTTCCATCGGTAAAGATACTGAAGCAGAAACATCTTGTGCATTATAAGTGCATGGACCTGTTTAGGTGACATGCTTCGATTTAAATTGCTCGCAAACATACCTGGCAGGGTAGTGAGGAAGTATTGAGTTAGCTCCAATCTGGTAATCGTTGTCTGACTCTTGTAAATTCAAATTCACTGACATTGGGTCTCCTGACCATGACCTTGTGTAATAGCAATCATATTTTGTTACAACAGAAATATAAAGATCATTAGTATCATTGTGGAAAGAAAAGTATTCTAACTTTGTCACATCATCGTTATACGTGCTCCCCTTATGCCGCTGTATATGGGCTGTATATCTGACAATTTGTCATAAGCATTAATATTTTATAGTCATTGTACGTAATCACGTTACGCCACTAGACTAATTCGTTATCAACCGGGCTCCAATGTCCCGGAGTATAACGCTTCAATGTAGGTACATTGAATGCACTATTTGCCATTAAATTGAATATTTGTTAATTTGCTACGAAGCAGAAACACTTTTAAAGTCATTGTACGTACTCACGTTACGCCACTAGACTAGTTCGTTATCAACCGCGCTCTAATGTCACGGAGTATAAAGAGGGTACATTGAATATAGGTACTTTATGCCACTAAACTTATTGATTGTTAATTTGCTATAAATGTAATTGTACATTGGTTATGTATGCCACTTAATTGAATAATTGTTTATTTTCTATAAAGTAGTAACACTTTTAAAGTCATTGTACGTAATCGCGTTACGCCACTAGACTTACTCTTTATCAATCGTGCATTATTCAACGCCCAATATATACATTTAATGTATGTTGGTATTGTATTCCACTAAACTGAACATTTGCTAATTTGCTATAAAGCAGTACAATTTTAAAGTCATTGTACATAATCACGTTATGCCACTAGACTAGTTTGTTATCAACCGTGCTCAAATAAATATGAATCACAAACAAATAACCGTTATAGATTAGGAAATCTAGTTCTTTTTACATTGAATAAACTGTAGAACAATGTATGTAAGAAAATGGTAATAAATAAATTCATATTTTGTTGTAATGTATTTGTAACAAAAACAACAAATATGTCGGTACATCGAAAAAAGATCGTTACAGAAACATTGCTAGAAAAGTCATGTTTCCGATCTACATGACAAAAATGTGGGTATTTCAAAAACAGATCGTTATAAAAAAAACAACAAACAAACAAAGTTGTTGAAAAAAAACTATATTTACGAACTATTCGGTATAGTTTTATAAAATATATAAGATTATACCAAGAAAATTAAAATTGATGATGAATAAATGCAGTAAGATTGCTTTTGTAAGTTAGTAGTTGCACTAACCTTTATCCTTTGAGCTGGTTGATGAATTGCTTAGTTTTTGTACCAAACGTCGAATTTTCGACGTTATTTTAAAATTCCGATGCTCCTTTTCACTTTTCTATGCTAATTTACCACTTGAACACATGAAATAAACACTTTTTTCCACGAAATATTCAAATAGTAAAATTCAACGGAATTTATGATGTTGCGACGCCCGCATACAAGAAAAGAATATATATAGAAGACAGGAGGACGGCGCTACAGGCGCTACATTGACAGTGACATTTGTACAAAAGTTTTTTTTTGTGTTTTTATTTTCACAGCTATAAAAAGTGTGACGCCTAGTACATACAGAAGTGAGACTACATAGTTAATAAAGAAATCTCGAGCATGTAACGTCGTCGTAGTATAATGTTATTTATAAATGAATATACAGTTTATTGGCACCAAATAACATGATTTGCGGCTATGTTATGTAACTAACCCTTATGTGTAGAAATTATGAGCAAAAAGTACCAACTTTTACAAAGATAATGAAAAATACATAGAAAATTCAGGTTCCAATCCTGCCGGTAGTGATGATTTTTACTCCTTTTCCAATGAAAAGTTTAAATTAAAAACACTTAAGCACTTGACAAAAAACTCATAACAATATATCATTATATGCCATGCCAAAATGTTCAGGAACAGTAGAAACTTCTATGTATGTAGATATTGTGAAACATTGTTAATCTCAGATATGAATAGGGTAAAAAATGTTATTGAGTTCCTTGATTTGCTTCTGATAATAAAATTCCGTGGTTGTTTGAATTTCTACAATACACTGGTATCAGGCATTGAATGGCCTTTTATAATGCATTTTGCAAAAGTACCTATTTTCTAGTTTTAGTTTTATTCCTTAGTTTAAAATCGGTACATTTATCATTTACATACAAAGTACACAAGAGATAAAATTCTATATCAGTAAGTACCTGTACAAATTTGGTGGAGGTGTACGCTGGGCTGTACACTAGGCTTGCCTGTGTCGTACAGCCCAATTGCACTAGTAACCACTAAAATACTAAAAATTAGACTTATTTTCTAGGCTTTGAATAAAAATTTAGTACATTAACAAATTTCAAAGAAAAGTAAAACACTGTTAATGTCAAATCATGGCTATGGAAACAAACATTTTGGCCGAATTTCAAAATTCAGTGTTGTCCTAAGAAAGTCCACAAAGTACCCGTACTACTTGTTTGATGTGTGTTATGTTCGTATGAAATGATTGTTTTTGTTGTTGTGTAGTGTGACTGGAGATAATGCAAAGTGTATATGTATATTCTGTTACTTTATTTTTACAAAATTACGAATGTATACTACACCTTACAGTCAACTTCAGTGCTCTTATTATATGAACCGTCTGCTTAGTAAAAATACTTTTTTTATTTAATCCAACAAAAAATGTTCGACAAAACTTTAAAACCCATTTGACCAAACCTGTCTCAAACGTTGTTCAAACAGTACTAACGTAACAACACGAGATATGAAAATGTTTCCAAACTATCGCCTCCGCTACTTTGAAAGTTTCGTGATATCTGGAATTCCCATTTGTATATCAAAAGGCAGAAGCAAACAAAACAGCCGTGGATAAAATGCAGAGGAATTGTAGTATGAGCGTTATAAACTTAAAACATAAAAAGCGTTTATTTCAACATTCAAAAGACTTTAAAGTAAGGTTGATTAAACATAGGGGATTATATAAACTAGGGCTTTGTGTATTACTGTACACTAATAGGCAAACCCTGGATATCACACTAGGTCTATTCTTGTGCTGTGACATCCAGCTTTTCTTATTTTAAATAATCTTTCTTTTAAATTTGACATGTGTGTATCATAAGCATGATCAAATTTGGAGGAAAGGGCACTAGAATGAATCATTCATAGTATAGATGCTTTTATAAGATTAAGATTTCAGACTAGGTATACTCCAACTACGAGAATCAGTTATATCATGAGTTTCAGTTAAATCAGATCAGCAGTTTTCGAGACTTAATAAAATTAAAGTTAGATACAGGTGCTAAGACAATGAAGTCGATTTAGTTTTTCCCAATAACCACTTGTAATTCATTTAACTTATATTAACTTTTTTTAATTAAAACGAGTCACCTTGTTTTGTATTGTGTTTAGTGTCCAATAATGCCGTAATCTATCTATCTATCTAACCTAGACTGCTTCAAAATATGTTTCCTCGTTTTGTATTGTATTTAGTATCCAATAATACGTTAATATATCTTCTTCTAGTCTAGTCGTCACAGAATGTTCCCCTCTTCCATTTCATTTTGTCACTCGTCATCTCCGCATGCACTCCTCTCGCACACGTGAATGAGGATTTTCACTCAATTCATTCATGTCTTTCTATATCTATCCATTTAAATAACCCTTACTGCTGCTTGTGTTCAGAGTCTCAACCAAGCCCAGATCGAGGTGTGCTCGGTACCCAACATTTGTCTGACTCGCGGACGACCGCGGGACATTTCTCCAGAGACTGTGTCGCAAGTAATATCTCTATGTTGCCAGTTTTCAACACTTTTCAACTTCTCATGTTTTTGTTGTGGCGATGGAGAATGTTAACACGTGTTTTTTTGCTAGTTTTGTAGTCAAGTAAAAGGTAAAGTAAAATAGTAGTAGATCCTCTTTCTTGAGTTCTATAGCAATCATTACGATACTTCTTCGTAAAATTAAATCAATAGAAAGTAAAACAATAGTGTAGAAGATATATTTTTATAAGCGATTTCTTAAATAAATTCTAAATACAAATCCAATTAATAGACAATTATTAACTGGCCCTAACAATAATAAGACGATTGTTTTGTTAATTTCAGCAATATAATTTCAAGTCGAATTTTGGCTAATATCAAGTTTGTTATATTTGTACTTGGTTGGAAGTATTGACAAAAAAAGTCATAAACAATCATGATCATGGGAAGGACCCTTTTACTAAGAACTATGATTCACCATCTTCTGAAGGGATCTATAAATTACGTTAAATTATGTTATAGCGTTTTGTGACTCATAATGAATAGAAAAAAAATGAGATTTTTTTTTATTTTATTTCCGAGTGTCTAAATGTTTGTAAATAAATATATTACCTTTCTAAATTAAAAAAAGAAAAACCCAAAAAGCTTTTGTATTTCTTTTTATTGGATAAGATACCTAAAAGAATGTGTTTTCAGCTAAAATCATGGTCTAATGAACTCATTACGCAAAAAGGGCGGAAAGATAGTTGCTAGCATTACAAACACAAGATTTTCATATTGAAACATTAAATTTAACTCTACTGAGAAAATAAGCCAAAATATAATTTCCAAACACCTGACACTTCCACCAATTAAAAACTTAATAGCTATCCGAGCATTCATGTAAGCAAATTATATATTCCATTTAGTTTTACGATTCGTCTCAAACATTTAAATAGAGTAATCAAAATACACGTTTTAGTTTGGTCATAAAATGCACTTTAGTTAATGCGTCAACCGTTAATTGAAATATAAACCTTATCTAATTTAACATAGAGTTTCATTTATACTGTTTAGATGAAGGACAGGTGAGCTATAAAGTGCAGTCAAGTGTCACTTATCTCTCAAGTAAGTATCCCTACAATGTATCAGTTTGATGAGAAAGACGCACATCCAGAGAGTTGCTTATCTGCATCTATTTTAAGGACCATGGAGTAAAGGAATGCAAATTTACTAAAGATTATGCCTAGATCTTGAATGGTTAAGTTCTTCTTATCGAATGAGAGTGGCCAACTCTGGTGTCGAGAGTTTATCAAGCCGCCCTAAGGGCCTCTGACATGCCTTAACGACTGCCGTACTTGACAGACAGCCACAACATAAAATAAAGTTATTAATTGGTATAATACTTTTGACGTGACAACGTCTTATAAATTGGTTTGCCGGGTGACACTTCAAGAAACTGCGTTACGCTCCGCTCACGTTATGCGCTCACAATGAGAGCGAGTGAGAGGCACGCGTCCCTTCCACTCGGGCATGGTTAGCCCGCCTAAGAGCGAGAGAGACAGACATAAAAAGTGAAAGGCACGCGTCCCTTCCACTCGAGCACAGTTAGCCCGCCTAAGAGCGAGAGAGACAGAATAATAAATATAATATGAAATTCAGTGCGAGATTCTTTGTATAAATTAATGTTTTAAATATAATTCTTTGTATAAATAAATGTTTTAAATTGTTACTATTATTTCATCCTTCTTCCTACTATACGAATGAATATTCACATTAAAATTATTTTACCACTCAAAGTCGTTGTCACGTAAAACTTTCGCCCGTATACCGACTTTACAGGCAACAAATTTTTTATTTAGTAAGTAGTAAAGTTAAAAGTAGTATTGAATGGGTTTTTTTCCTTGTTTTTGTTAGTAAATGTATTTGAATAAAAGCTAGCGGATCTAAAATAACTATATTTCAACAGCAACTTTTGTCTTCAGTTTCCCGAAATTTACGAAATTTTGTTATCTATTACTAAACTGCATCTAGAGACAACCTCAAGAATTTTCTTAAAACAATATAATTAACTGTAATTTAGAAAGAGCTATCGGCTCTACATTTTCTCCAAATCGTCCCCACGGGACACGTAAAAAACAAATCTAAATACAATTTAAGATAAACAGCCTGAACTTTGACGATAATATGTTGAGTTATAACAAATTAAAAAACCTTTAATTATAATAAATCTTATGCAAAATATTTTGTATGATAACATGAAATTTGATTAAAAGAAATACATTTATGTTTTTTTTTCATTGAATCAATCTATTTCCTGTCTTCTCATTTTTGAAATCGGTTAAAATTCATTTGCTCATTCCTATTTGAATCAAAGCGTTATTTGAAATTTGTCAAGAAGTAACGAAAATCCGCCGTTAGATTGGATCCGAAATGAGTTTCGTGGTGTTTGTAACGACCAACGGCGTTACGTAACGGAGTTTTGAAAGCTCAAAGCTTTTCAGGTGGTTTCGAGCTCTTTTTGATGTTTTGCATCAAATTAAACTGGAGAATGGAAAAGCTGGTATTCGCGTGAACATTGATGTTTGAAATTACAGGTGTTTTTAAAACGAAAGTAATTTTACTCTTCAGTAATTTGTATTTTTGCTTATTTTCTAATATGTTTAATTTTGTGACTTATTTTTCAATCAATTTGGTTTTTCAAGTCAACCGTATTTTTGAGTCATGTATAAATGCAAAAATTGTGTAAGTCGAATCTTTCAAACATAATGACGATCTAATTACTTACTAAATATATCCTCAGAAAATTTATGATAAACACTACTTATAATAACATAAAATAAGGTACTAAATGCTCAGAGCTTTCGTTTTGGAGTGAACATTAAAGCTCCATGCTCAGTTAAAGCATACATTACCCACTAGTAGACAGAATGTATGTAATTTTAATGTCTCCTACAACACCGCAGATTAAATTTTGCGTAAAATTATTGTGGTACATGGCATAAGATCTCGTCTTATATATGTACATATATAAATTTTATATTGTATTTAATATAAGTTATGTACAATAGTAGTGTTTCTAATTGACCTGTAATCTTTAGTTTACGAATATTTTTTTCATCTGATTATCGAACAATATTTCATAAAAACATTATTTCGACAATTCAGTTTTCAAAAAAAGCACAATTTTAATAGTTGTGTTGCTATTAAATGCGCCCATCAATTCGGTGGGTTGACGACATTAGAACAACCGCAGGGAGCACCTGGATTCAATCTGCACAGGACTGCGACGAGTGGCGCACAAGAAGAGAGGCCTATGCTCAGCAGTGGGCGATAGCGGGCTGATGATGATGATGATGCTAGTAAATTTAAAATTGTACATCTAATTAATTGGCACATTAATGGATATATTGCAAGTCTAATATTATCAGAATATCATGCAATTAAGACGTAATATCGCGTTAAAAATACAAAATGAAACGCCTATATTTAAAATATCTCTACACTAAAATGTGATCTAAATCGTTTCGTGAAGGAGTTATATCTTTTTCTTTAATAATATGATGGCATATGGTTTCCAAATTGGACCACTCCTCAAAACGAGCACATTTTCCGGTAACAAACGTTCTTACTCTAATAATGTTGTAATTAGGCTCTGAAATATGAAACGTTTCAGAAAGCGCTTTGGAACACGTTTGTATTATTAACTAACGTTTGCGTATGAATTTATTGTCAAGTTATTTCCATACAAACTCTTGGGTAGATTGACATTATATGTAAAAATCTTATAAATAGACAGTAGGTGCCAAATCTAAAACGTTATTAATAGACATGAGTTTTGCTGATAATTTCGAAGGTGTGCTTTCATACTATCCATCTATGGTTGTTTTACGCAATTTTTTCTCTTTTTTAAACTTTTAAAAACTACTGACTTCAATGAATTGCTGTGAATTTTTAGAATGTATAAAGCAATTCTAGTAACACATTAAAGGTCCATTATAACGGAGTGTCAAACTCACATAGCCTAGACTAAAATGTTTAACTCCATTCTTTTTATATGTTTCTCAATGCATATAATTACAGTGCTAAAAGTAAACAATTATCTGTTGTTTCAACTGTCTATCAACAACTGAAAGCATTGATTGGGGTACCATCTACCCCACTCAAATGGGAATTAGTCACCAGCAGGTAAGACTGACCACTTGTCATTCCGAGGGGGTCCAAGGTACCGGCATTACTGACACCTGGTACCTGGCCGCCGACTGACCGCAAACAACCATATAAATTAATATTGGGATTATAGGACCACAGGAGGGTGGTAAGATTACGCTTTAGTGTTATGGCAGGCGAGTTTTGGCGAATACTCGTGATGTAGGTTTTTTTTAAATTAATTATAATCTTTAACTACTAATCAAGGTGATCATAATCTTCATAGTATTTTATATAACTTGTAACAAAGCTACTGAATCATCAGCGACGTCTAATAAATGAACGTACATTTATAAAAAAAAATTAAATATATATTTATATTTATATTTAATATTGTTCCTGTGCTAACCATACTTTTACATTGAGTTTACAAATTTATTTTAACAGAAGCCACTTATATAAAAACTAACGGGAATTAATACCAAATAGGCATATATGTTCCTATGCCTGCTTGTATTTAGGTCTTTAAAACTGCGTATAATTTTTCCCAGTAAAGAGCAGCATTTTAGCGCGCTCTCTTGTCACCCCAAACGCTCGAGCGGTCACTGCCCGGCCCTCAGATGGCGCTCGCACCGGTTTACAACCACCACACAAATACCTATAAAATGCACACAAAACACCGCGGAAGTGGGCAAAAATATGATGAAACTCAAGCCTACGTAATACCGGGTATAAGGTATAAGTAAAATGTCCGAATCACGCAATAATACGATTGATATTCATGAAAATAAACGAAAGAAGGTGCAAAAAGATTTGTATCCTGTGTACCCGTAAATAAATGTACGAAATGCGTTCAATTGTGCAAAAATAGCATCAGATAAATTTTACTAAAAAGAAACAAAAATTTGTAACTGATTTTAGGATGAATACACGAAGTAAATACAATTCAATGTTAATAGTAAAGCGTATAAATTTTACCATTACATTACAAACCAATATAACTCAACTTATTGTTATCATTTTTACTATCCCAATTCACATAAATATTCAAATGTTTAAAAGCTTCAAGCTAAATGTACAACAAATACTTTACGTCAATACAATTGAAGTTAGAATCCAAATCGTTCCCAGTAAATAAATATTTCTTTATGCCACACTTTAATAGCAATATGCCACCTACCTAAAATACTTCCCTATAAGGTGTTATCAAATAACGCCTTAGCAGAATGTCTTGAGGCTTTTAAAATGATCACCCATGTCCCACACTAACCTTCAAATGTCTTCATTCAGTCTGTATAAGGATTATTTATATGCAATATCTCAGAGTTTTATACTAAACCGTATTTGAAGAGGTTTTAGTATCATTATGACTGTATTATGAAAACAGATGGTCATCAAATTAAGAAAATACTTATTGTTTTGGCTTTTTATGCTTTTGCTTGGCTTTTATGCTTAGCATAAAATAAAAAAAATATGAGAAGATGTCATGTGTATTTTTATATTCTATTTAATTTTACTTGTTTTAGTACAAATCAAAATCGTTTCATTATAAGCCTAAGTGGGAATCCGCGGGCAGAGTACCTAATATGCTGGTGGCGTTACCTCGCTGTATGAACAAGCAGACTTGATTTATTAATTGTTTTTATCAAAACACACCTGAAGTTTCACTCCACGATACATAACCTGTTCTAATTTTTCCATCACAATGAATATTATACGAGTGTGCTAATTAAGGCGACGCAATCATGACGCCATGATTAAAACAGTATCGCCGTGACACCCCCTTAATTAGAGAGCGCCAGGTATCGACGGGGGAGCTCTTAAGTTGAATTAAAGATGTACGTACGTACTTGTATGTACGTGTGTGGCGTGGATTAACCTGCTTTTGAAGCGTGTATATATCCTTGTAAGTGTTTATTAAAAAAATATTACAAATTAATTTCAAGGATGTAACTCGTAACGCGTACGTATAATGTTTGATATTGATATTGTTTATAAAAGTTTATAAAGTTATATTTAGAGGTATTTTAGACTGAGATGAGAAATGTTATAACTTTAGAGATAAATAAAAGATAGATAGATAGATAGATAAAACTCTTTATTGTAACACACATTGAAAAAGAAAAGACAAACAGACACACAAAAGACTTAAAAAATAGTGCCACAACTGGCGGCCTTATCGCTAATAGCGATTTCTTCCAGTTCTCAAACTTCAGCTAGTATTTAAAATAGCTGGCATGGGAAACCATTTTGCTGGTCTTATGATCCGGTAGTTTGGGAGAGAAGAATTCTGTTGTTAGGTATGCTAAAATTGGAAGCAAATGTCATTCCTTTTTACTAAAAAACCCCTACTGATATCAACAAACTTTTAATATATACATATAGTATGTATATAAATATGGTTAAACATAATACCTATGCGTTATATCTTCCTCATTTGAATAGTTAATTCCACCGTCCCAGTAGAACGACATAAATTCCACATAATTACTATTGACACTCCCAAACACGAACTTAATTTAAACAATGACGTACCAAAAGTTAATTACGGTTTGAAAACTTTATTTGCATAAATATTTATTGCTGTGTGACATGCAGTAAGTTTACTATAATTTGTACTAAACATATTCTAGTAACAAATGGCGATGTAAATTGAATCTGTTGAATATAATAAATAGACAGATAGAAGGTCTTATACAATACATATTAACTTTTGTAACTATGACAGCAAAACCTTACAGCAATATATCAAGAATTCTGTGGATTCTTTTTATGAATTCTCTTTTACTTTTTTGTGGATTGTTCAAAGTATTACAATAAAAGAGTTTTCAAATCAAGGGAGGTTTTTCTAAACTACTGATTATATCTATGACGTCACTCAGGGATAGTTGTAGTCAAGCACAAGTCTAACTTGTGTGAAACGAAACGGTTAAAAAATAAAAATATTAAGGCAGAAATATAATCTTTAAGCCTTGAAGAGATCACTTTAGTGATAAGACCGTTCAGTCTCACTTTATTAACTTTCTTTTTTATGTAAATTGTATTTTATGGTATACAATAAAAATATCTGATTGATTAATGGATCTTTATTGACCAAATTTAAGTATCATATACATATGTATATAGCAACAGTTTACATTTCTAGAATTCAACAGTAGTTCTCACAGCCAAGTCATTTATTAGTAAACAAACAGCTCCATTGTACAGTGTCGCCCGTCCAAATATCTGACCCCAAACATAACATCCCACATTTCATTTACAAAATTAATTTTCCCAGATTTGGTGTAAGTATGACGGAACACATTTCTGGCAACATCGTATTTTGTCCACCAACAGCCTGTGTTGGAGTAAAAAGTTAACAGACGTAACGTAATACACATTGGTTACTTAAATTAACTATGTACAATAAAGTATTGGAAATAAAGTCATAAATAAAGCGCCGTTAGCACTAAATTGAAAAACAATTCATAATGTTTTAAACAGTAGCAAGAAATTATTTTGATTTTATCAATTATCTGATTCGATAATCAGCAAATTCATGTTACATAGTAAGTAGTTGAGCGATGTGATTATGACAAAGCAATTAGCTGTATTTAATAAGTAAGTAATACTTTGCCAGCGTTATTTGTTTTATTTAAGGATTTCTTTTTGTGTACATATTTGTTAAGGTTAATGTGTACATATTTGTTAAGGTTGCTCGGAATCTGTCCTTTTTACGGAAACAGGTTAGCACTTGACCAAAGTTTGTCTGATGGTTAGCAATAGATATGACCTAAGATGTAACGTGCTTACCCAATAAAAACCGCTTAACTCTCTCTTTGAAAATCGCTAGATTAAAATTAAATAAAAATTGGTCACATTTAATGATGAGCAAGAAATCAACAATTAAAACAATACAACTTACTAAGCCAACAATTGAAAACACGATGCTACCTTATCTAAGCTCTGTCTTCATTTCCACCTCCACTACCCCATAGCTTGTCGGCTGGTTTCGTTGATGGAAGTCATTTGACCTTTATGGTGGGTAAGGGGGGAGGGATTTACGTTATTAATAACCCAATAACTGACATAACTGACCACTCGGCTCCCACCCGTGTTGTTTTAATTTTAGAACATTGTATGTATGTACTTTTAAGGCTGTGGAACCCTCTACAACCTTTATTCAGAGTTGTAGTTGAATTGTAATGAAGTGGGTTAGTATACTAGGAGGTTTTTCAGAGGTTCACCGGCAAAGTAACAGAGATGTGGTGTGCTGATAAAAATCTTGTATTAGGGTTTTATGTAAGTATGCGTGCATTTTTGTCAACACAGTAAAATTGTGTTAAATGTGCAACCTAATTTGTAATTATTACGAGGCACTTTTTTATGATATGTATTAGTTTAGTACTTATTTATACCTCGTAGTAGTATTTTTTTTAATATGAAGGGAACTGCTTAAAAAGTCGTTACTTGTTGAAAAACCCTAATCCAAAATATAAAATATGTGCTTCTATAATTTAGCCACCATCAAACTACACAAAAAACGTTCACAAAAACTTGTTTAATTTAATTTGAATGTGAATGTATTTGTTAGAATACAGTAATCCCCTGCATTCATACCCCTCCAGTACTCGGTCACGGCCATTTACCTTCTAATTATACTTCGCAAATACCTACCGATGAATGGGGTAGTTAGGGATGAGGTAAGTGCAGGTTCTTAAATAATATACCTCAAGTTTACTCAAGTTACGGTTAGTAATGTTTAGTGAACGCATTTTCTGTCCACAATCTACATAAGTAGGTACTATTTTTTCTTCTTTTTTGTATTATTACAAAAAGACACATCAAAGTATCAGAAACTTTTAAAAGTAAGTTCAATTTATTAGAAAAACGACTACACCTAAGACCAGAATGTTGCTTGTTGCTTCAAGCAAACTAGTTGACTTTGACTTTAGTGTGTAATGTGTATAAAAACAAACATGTATCGATTTTTATGGGGTAAGCACGCTCCATCATAGGCCATAGCCTTAGCTTACCATCCGGAAAACTATGGCCCAGTGCAAACCCGTTTTAGAAAAAAAATACAGACATAATTATAACTACTTCTTTAAATAAAAAACATTATAATTTTATCAAAGACAGTTTTAAACCTAAACGAAATAAAATAAGTTATATACGATACGAGTAGGTAAGTAAAACATCTCATCTCTATCATTCAGTCCCTGCACCCTGAATCTTCTAATGTTTTGATTTCTAACGACGAAACATGTCTAATATTTCGACCCTTCCCTTGCATTTCCTTACACATATTTACAAACCAAAATCACCCTTAAATACTTAATAATAAAGATCATAACATCTGCATATGTAACGTTTGGTTTCCAAATACTTAGATTTGAGAGATGTTTTAAACGGCAAAGTTTCCTTTGAAACGTATTCAAGGAAATGTTATTAATTAAAATTCAGTTTTCTTATTTGTAGAGCTCTCTGCTACGGTGGGTTCTTATTGAAATGGAAACATTCATATTTAGAGGTATAACAAATTACGTAGAAAACCTTTGGTGTGAACGCTGTGGGTGTTTTTTATTGGTATTCAATATGACGTGTATTTTACTTCGTCTTTAGAAATTTTATGAAAGTGCCGACTAGACCAAGTGGAGTTAGAATTACTTAAAACGGTTAACAAATAATAAGCTTATTTTTATAGATTTTATTTAGTTTAGAAAATGTATACATTAAAACTAGTGGTATTAATATATAGTTGTAGATAAATCTTAGGTATATATTGGTTAAAATAACCCAAGAACAAACAAGGTAACATTAAGACTCTTTCAATATTTATTTACTGAGTTTCAATATTCTTACTTCAGTTTGGAGTAAAATATATAATAAAATGAAATAAGAATAGCCTTTATTTCTGATATACTTCGAGTAAAATATATTATGTGCATATATGCCCCTATGTAGCTAAAATGACAGTACCTAGATTTATTTAATTTGACACAAGATTTTCTAAGTGCCCCTATTTGTAGTAGTTAGAAGTAGTATGTTTAGTTTTTCTTCCCTTGTTTTTATATTTTATTATTGTAAATAAAGTTTCTATTGTGTTAAAAAAAAAAAAAAAAAAAATTTGACACATTGTATGATTACATACCTATTATTATGTTTGACATGATTTTAATAACAAAAAAAAATCATTATTTTATTACTAAAACTAGGCAATGTAAGTTCAAAAATTTTATTAAAACTAAATGCTATAAATTCAATTTGGCGAGATATTGTAATTTGTGTAGCATATAAAAGTATCTTTTAGTAAGTTTTTTTTATCTTTTTTATCTTTTATATTCTATGATATTAGTACGAGTCGTAGTCGAGTTACTTACGAGTATACCTATACCTATGTATGTTACAACTTTACAGTATCAATAAAGATTCTTTATTTTTATCTTTTATTTTCTATGATATTAGTACGAGTCGTAGTCGAGTTACTTACGAGTATACCTATACCTATGTATGTTACAACTTTACAGTATCAATAAAGATTCTTTATTTTTATCTTTTATATTCTATGATATTAGTACGAGTCGTAGTCGAGTTACTTACGAGTATACCTATACCTATGTATGTTACAACTTTACAGTATCAATAAAGATTCTTTATTTTTATCTTTTATATTCTATGATATTAGTACGAGTCGTAGTCGAGTTACTTACGAGTATACCTATACCTATGTATGTTACAAGTTTACAGTATCAATAAAGATTCTTTATTTTTATCTTTATATTTACAACCACACGTTTGTTCGTGAGCAATGTTACAACCACAATCGAAACATCACTAGCCCCATCAGTCGACAAGCCCATGGCAATCTAAGACGTCTGGATGAGTAATACCACCATAATTCAGGGTCTGCGGTCGAGGGTCAGGACCATCCAGGGTGACGTATGTGATCATAACATGGGAGATGAGGGCATCTGTCATAGCTTCATTATTGAGGGGTGTGTGTTAAGTAACTAGATACTTAGCTATAGTACACTGTATGAGTATTTCATAAGATACATTATATGTACACTCGACATCTATGTATATCTATCATCATCTATATATCTATATAATAGACGTAAATAGGGTTGAAAGGTTGAACAATGAAGATATTAAAAAAAGTATATTGGGGGTACATATAATTTATAGCAGAATGTGTTCCAACAATTTATATTAATATTTATATAGGTACATTATTTCACAAAAACATATAGGTTAAGGTACTTATAAGTTTCCCGACCGAAATTTCACACACTGAATAATGAATTAAGTCTGGAAATGGAACGTATAAGAAAATCTAAATAAGGTAATCAAAAAATCTAACCTAGATAAAACTCAAAGGTGCCTGAACGACTGACATAGGGATCTATCAACGCACAGTCCAAACCACTGGACGGATCAAGCTAAAATGTGGCATGCAGGTAGAGGATATGACGTAGGCATCCGCTGAGAAAGGATTATTGGAAATGCCACTTTAAAGTTGTGAAAAAGGGTATGCAAGTTTTACTTCTTAATGCGAGCGAAGCCGCAACTATCTACTAGTTTTCATATTATGATATGTATGACTATACCTAAGTTCAAAGTTCATTTTTATTCTTCGTATAAAAAGTTACTTGTCTATTATTAAAATATTCTGTTAGAACATCTTCTTTTATTGGCTACACAGTTTCTTGCTGAAATGAATAAATTAGATGTCTGGCGCTTTTGCCTTTACATTATTTCTGCTATATTGTAAACTTTTTTTATTACCAGCTTAATCAAGTGAACCAATTTTCTTTGGTACTAAAGTAAGTTAGTTTGTATGATATTGGCCAATCCTGTTTTCAGATTATTCAAACCAATCTAGGGGCCTCTAACATGACTTAACGTTTGTCGTTCTATAACAGACAGCCAGGACCTACAATTCAACGTGTCATCCGACCCACACAAGCACTTTTAATAAATAAATAAATAAAATAGCCTTTATTCCCTTCAAATATTTAAATTAGTTGTATACAATTTAATTAAGTTTTAATTATAGTAACAACTGTATTTACAATTTTGGTGATATTATAAGGGCACCCAAGTATGGGTATAGGCCTCCTCTATTGCTTTCCACTTAGTGCGGTCTCTCGCTAGCTGCGGCCAGGCCACGCCTGCAGCCTGGGTGATATCGTCACGCCATCTCTTCTTCTGCCGCCCTCTCGTCCTGGTGCTGTCGCGCGGGTACCAGTGAATAACTCTCTCGCTCCACCTGTTGTCCGTGATGCGTGCGAGATGGCCTGCCCACTTCCATTTGAATCGGCAAAGCATTTTGACTGCGTCAGTAATCTTTGTTCTTCTCCTTATATCTGTGTTCTTGACTCTGTCCATTAATTTGATACCAAGCATAGATCTTTCAGTTGCTCTCTGAAACTTGGCTATTTTGTCCACTATATCTTTATTTAGAGCCCAAGTTTGGCAACCGTAAAGTAAAGACGGAAGAATAGTACTTTCCATGAGCCGTTTTTTGAGGTGGATTGGGATACGACTTTTAAATATGTCTTTATTAGCCCAGTATTTTTTCCAAGCAATGGCTATTCTTCTGTCTACCTCCTTAGCGGTAGAGTCCTGAAAGGATATAATTTGTCCCAGGTAAATATACTCGTTGACGTACTCTACGCTGGTGTTTTCTATTTGAATCTGCTTCTGCTCTCCGTTGGTCATTAATTTGGTTTTGCTCAGATTCATGTGCAGGCCGATCTTCCTGCTCTCCAGGTCCAGTGATTGAAGCATGTATTGTAGAGACTCGTGTTCTTCCGCCAGTATTACGATGTCGTCAGCGAACCGTAGATGCGTGAGACGTTCTCCATTAATATTTATACCGCAAGAAGACCAGTCTATCTTTCTGAACATTGTCTCTAGTATAGCAGTGAACATCTTGGGAGAGACAGGGTCACCTTGTTTCACGCCCCTTCTTATTTCAAACGGGGGACCAACTTTTTCCAGTTTGATTTTAGCGTGACACTTCCCATATATTACCCTTAATATGTTTACGTATTTTTCATGGATACCTTGCTCTACCAGACTTTTCCAGAGGTGTTTATGTAAGATAGAGTCGAACGCTTTAGTATAATCGACGAAGGCTAAATATAGAGTCTTTTTATACTCGTTATATCGCTCTATGCATTGATTAATTGTGAACATGTGATCCACTGTCGAAAAACCTTTTCTGAAGCCGGCTTGTTCCCGAGGCTGCTGTTCATCCAAGGCTCTAGTAATGCGGAACAAGATTACAGAGGAGAACAGTTTATATAAAGTGGGTAGTAAACATATGGGTCTGTAATTATCCATTTTGTTGGGATCGCCTTTTTTATGAAGTAGTGTAATAATGGAATAGTACCAGTCTTCGGGAATCGTCTCTTTTTCTAAAATCTCATTGAAAAGTCTAGTTAATAATGGCGCCAGCGGCTCTATCATTGCCATTAATGTGTCTGAAGTGACGCCATCCTCACCTGGCGACTTATTTCGTTTCATTTGTCGCACCGCGCGTTCGATCTCGTGAGTAAGTAGAGCAGGGACTGTCTCTGACATTTTATTACAAGAATATATTTCTTCCTCGTTACTTGAGTATAGAGATGAGTAGAAAGTGGTTGCAGTCTGCAAAATTTCTCTTCTGTTTGTTATTTTTAAACATGAAGTCTCCGAGTGTAATGTTTGGATCCAGTCTTTTTTCTGATCAAAGAGTTTCTGGGTGTTCTTTGTAGAGTTTCGGTTTTCCAATTCTTTCTCAATTTTTTCAAGTTTAAGTTTATTTTTGTTTTCAGAAATCCCTTTACTTATTTTTTTGTGAAGACTTTTGAGTCGATTTTTCTGTGTAGTTGACCGTGGATGAACCTTTTTCAAACTCTCCCTCTCTTCAATTAATTTTTCCATCTCCGGTGTTATAAATTCTAGTTTTGTTTCCTGTTTCTTATTAGGTAATTTGGTGATGCAAGTTTTTATCGCTGAAATTGTGGATTGGTAAGAATTATTGATACTTTTACTGTCGATAGTTGGTAAATGTAGAGTCATTAATTGTTTTAAGGAATCTTCTTCTATTGGTGTATAGTTCTTTCTTGAGTGGCCGAATCTTTTGCGTGACATTTTGTTTAAAGTAATATTGTAAGTGAGCCTTAACATTCTGTGATCTGTTGAAAATTTAGTGTTGAGTATTTCAATATTTGACACTTTCTGCCTTTGTTTGACCAGCATAAAGTCTACTTCGTTTAAAGTCTGACCATCTGGAGATCTCCAGGTCCATTTTTGTTTTTGGTTCTTTTTAAAGAGAGTATTTGCTATGGAAAGCCTGTGCTCATGGCAGAAGTTTAGTAGAATTTCGCCTCTTTTGTTTCTCTGTCCATATCCATAGGAACCGCAAACATCACTCTCTTCTTGTAACGGGACTCCTATTTTAGAATTAAAATCGCCCATTATTATTGTATGTTTGCCTGTGTTTTCCAAAGCTTTAAGCACATCTTTATAAAACGATTGAACGTGTTTTTCTTCTGCCTTTTCTGTAGGAGCATAGACCTGTATAATAAAGAGAATATTGTTTTCAATTTGTACATCAAGGCGCACTACTCTATCCGAGTACGTTTTAAAATCTACGATAGAGTTTTTCATGTGGGATGCTACTATAAATCCAACTCCATTTAGTGCTTTTTTGTCTCCTCGGTACATCAAAATGTATTTCTCTTTTTCTACTATGCACTCTCCACATACCTTTACTTCAGATATTCCTATTATATCATAATTTATGTTTTTTAGAGCGTGTTCAAGTTGAATTATTCTGTCACTTGCTTTCAGGGATCTAATGTTGTAAGTACATAATTTTAAGCCAGGCTCTCTTATGTTAGGTTTATCATCTTGAAGTGCATTCTGTTTGAATTGTACCGATTGATTTAATAATTTATTATTATTCTTGCAATGAGGGTGATAGTCCGATGAAACTCCCGCGGTGACCGGCCGTATTGGGAGCTTGTTTTTGTATGTATTGTTAGTGTATGTATTTATTTCATTATTGTTTATTCGCGGGGTGACTTGTATATTCTTGGGTGCCTTTATTCGTTGCTATGCACAAGCACTTTTAGTTGGGATTAAATTTAGATTAGAGCCAAATATTTTAATTATGTGATCTTCATAGAATGACTTTCGTATAAGCTAAACTCCCAAAAATGGCTGGAAACTTGCATAAAACTTATGGTACAGCTCAAGCCACACCCTAAAAAGTTCATAAGCTTTTAGTACGTGAATAAAAGCTGTTGTTTCTGAAGACGTCTGCGGCACTAATTTATTCAAAAACCTAGGTTTGATGTTCAAAGGCGTCTAGATGCAAATCTAGACTGTTTACGATTCCACTTGAGAACATCTGTTTGGTAACGTCTTGCGAATTTGCACTACTCATAGTAGGTATTGCCATACTGAGAGTTAAGACTGCGATAGGATGATTAATATAAAAATAAATAAATAAATAAATATTTCGGGACATTGCACACAGCGCCATCTAGCCCCACACTAAGCAAACGCTTGTGTCGTGGGTACTAGATAACGGATATAATACTTATATACTTTTCTTTTGTAAATACATACTTATTATACATACAAACGACCAGACTCAACACAAGTAATTATAAATTTTTAAAGTACATAAATACTTGTGTCATGCGGGAATCGAACCCGCGACCTCTAGATTAGAAGGCAGAGCCACTACCAACTAAGCTATCAGGCCAGTCGAGAAAGATATTCTTTTTTGAGAACACGAGTTTATAAATAATCGAACTGTGACAGTAAATATAATACCAAAGAACAAATCATTATAATTTAGGCTTTAATTTGACCATTCTTTTGGGATTATGAAATGTATTTTTTATGTTATGGCTTACTTAAGCTACGCATACTACTTACTAACGCTATCAAAGGTTCATCACAATCGGTTCAGCTGATTAAAGGTAAAAATACTAAATAACATGAACTTTTTAAGTATATCTTATTATAATATTCATACAACAAATCTATTAGTTTTTTCAGGCTCTATGTGCACTAGCTCTAACTTCCAAGACTTCGTACTATATATTATTTGAATGTAACCGTTTTTGCTGATATCTCGGGAAGGGTAACAGATGGTTCAAGAAAGAGGTTTTGAATCCGATTTGGCTATCTTACTAGAAGTTTAAGACCAAGACTAGAATATGCTTATTCATATCTAAAATACAGATATGAAAATATAACCTGTTTTATTATTCAACCTTCTACATATACAATCCTGTCTTATACATTCGTTCGTATTTTATATAGATTGTCTTAGCGTCTATCTGATGGCAAACGCTCTGTGTAAAAACTAAAAATCAGGTAGGGCCGAAGCTTACCCCATAATATTGGAAACATGGCTAAGAAGAACAAATAACGAATATTCTGTACGAAATTTCATTAAAATAGGTATATAGCCAAAAAGCAAACTTTAACTATTCACATAATAACAGTTATTTTATGGAAGTATTGCATAATTTAATTCCTGCATCCCCATTTCACCATCGTACGAGTAGAGGCACGGCAAGGAGGCACCGTTATACAGTTGAGGTTCCAAAGACTGGCACCAAGCGTTTTGCTTCGAATTTCACCGTGCGAACAGTCGAACTGTGAAACTTCTTGCCCGAATCTCTGTTCCCTTTGAACTATAAATTTGTCGGCCTTCATGTTGAGAGAAAACCGGTTTCTTCTAGGCAAGCGCGCTAGATCGTAGATTATAACGTTGCTTAACATCAGGCAAGTTGTAGTCAAGCGTGAGCCTTTCTCATGTAAAAAAAAAGTATGTGGAAATAACTAATACAAATAACTTCCTCTGAATGTGTCCCAATCAAGTACTATGTAGTTTGTTTTGGTCAGACCAAACCGCGGCCACAAAAATGTCCTTCTCCGAAGCCATTCCGGGCCAGGTGGGGACGGCCCTGCGTTAATGCACTATAGAATAATGGAAAGACAGATGTATAACACCAACAAAATATCAAAATGAGGACTACCCAACTATTTTGTCACTTTATTTACATGGGATAGGCTCACGCTTAACTACAACTTGCCTAATGTTAAGCAACGTTGTTATCTACAATCTTGAACGCTTACTAAGAAGAAACCGTAAACCGGTTTCTTCTTAGTAAGCGTTCAAGATTCGACTTGAAGACCGACAAACTATAGTTCAAGGGGAATAGAGATTCGGACAAGGAGTTCCACAGTTTTTTCCGCTTTTTTGTTGGAGGGATTGTTCGTATTTCACACTATACAGGCACGGATTGTTTTTTTTATTAAAAATATAAGTGATATAGCTATGTTTTTTTTTTCAATTCAGTGTCCCCAAAGTGCTGGCATCCATTCGTGGAACAATAAGTGCTATTGCAAGATCATAAATAGCACATATTTCAAAAACTAAACATAAGTACAAGAATATAAAAAATTTGGTATAAATAAAACCATGTTTTATTAGATTTGTCAAATCAGTTAATTTATTCTTCAAAGTACCCAAGCTTTTTACTTATAGATCTAGCAGTATCAACTTATCTCTCTGCTTGCATACTCTAACATAGTATTTATGTATTTGGGCTGGCCACAAACAAAGAGCTTTGATGTTGGAAATAGCTAAGTTCAGGCGCGAACTTGAGAGCTTTTATTGCTCGAGCTGGTGGTCTTGAGGAGGACGACTTTTAAGGGTATCTAATAGTAAATGCATTTAAAATAATCATATTTGGTTTGATACATATTTGATTCACATAAAAATAAAACTTTCGAACACATTACTTCTCTTTTCTGAGAAAAGTTTCGTTATGTTCATTGGTTATATATTTATTCAATTCTCTAACCGACTAGATTCTTCCAAAAATCTCAAATACCTATCAAATATCAGCTGTGTTCCAACAGAAATTTAATACACATTATTGTAGAGCATGGCATCAATCAGCCTAAGTGGGAGGTATAAAACAAACATATACACACATAAATATACATACATATAATATTTAATACAAATAGCGGCCGATCATAAACGCCCCTCTTGATTTCCTAATGCGTTACGAATAAGAAACAATTACAACACAAGGGACAGGGCGTGCTTAAGATTGCACTTGACAAGAAACTTTGTTACTCACACGGTGGAAAAACGGCTCCTGATAATATCCGTAATTTTTTTATATGTATATATGTAAAAAGCAAAATTCTGTCAAATCAAGGTGATATGGGAAAATCCAAAAAATATGGAAGACAGATTGTCAGTTGACAGTCGTTAAGCCATGTCAGCGGCCCTTCGGGCGGATTAATAAACTCCCGACACCAGAGTTGGCCACTCTCAATCGATAGCAGAAGAAGCTGAAGATAAACAACATATTGTTGATTATGAACTGAATGATACTCTGTTAATAATGATGACCGCCAAGTTTTAATTTTAATCAACACGAAACAACTTATGACGAAATATTCCGATCTGTCCCCCTGCTCTGTCCCCATGGGGTGACAAATCGAACAAAAAAGTTCGAACTGTCCCCCTGTTAGCGGTAAGGGGACAGTTCGAACTTTATTCACCTCCTTAATGTTTTATCTGTCCCCCTGTGACCACCAAATCAGGATTTGGTCAGCTGTCCAAATTATTAGCTGCTAATGTCAAAATGAGAAAAAATATAAAAAAATTGCTGAGTATAAACCATACAGTTCATGGTGCGTTCTGTGAGCTTCATTTAAAAACTAGTATCATTAAAAAACATAGCATTTCTCTCTCTTAGTGCGTACACAAACCCAGAAGGGACAGACAGACATAAAGATCGTTGTCTAGTAATGAGGGCGGCGGGCCATCAGATGCGATGTAATTGAATACACCAACTTTGACTAGTTTGTACTAGTTACTGTTCTGATACTATTGTAGTAAGTAGGTGTTTGGAGTAGGAAATTTGGTTGAAATTACATATATTAAAGACTTGGTACTTATTTTGGCAACACAGGAATAGATACGGTATTTTACTAGTCATGCAATTAACTACAAGGTGACTTTTTTTACTAAAAGTTATGATTCTTATCTATCTATAATTTATATATATATATATATATAGGTATATATATATATAATGAGAAACATAAGTAATTCTATTCTATAATGTAAACTGTTTAGTTACAAGGACTGCATGCCAGCAAAGTTTACTCGTAAAACTATGTTCACTTTGTTTGCGTCACTATGGCAAAATGAAAAAAATAAGAGTACAACAAAGACTTCAAAATTTTCCCAACATCATCTTACAATACTTTTTTGTCCTTTTCAGTCTTTACGAATGCCACAAAGTAAAACCACTTACATACATTACATAAAATAATTATGTCTCTTCCTTGAATCAATGAAACAGTAAACAATGTTGACGTTTGACATTTGCAGGCATACCTCAGCATCATACCGTGAACTACGTCACGGTATGTGCGAGCGAGACGACAAATAGACGAGCAAAACTCCACCGGGCCGGTGAGGAACTTTAATGAGATAGCAGGACTATATCTGGGAATATTTCAAATAAATAAAGGAAAGAGATACTTACTACAAATACTAACGAAAGTTTTTTTTTCAATATAACAAATTTGCTAATTGTAACCAATCTTGAATTTGTAATATATAACAACAAGTAAAAGGGAACTGATGTTTACTAGTGAGCCACATACACAATGGTTAGCAATTTTTTTTAAAGGGGACTTTCTTATTATAAACTAAAATTTAATTTGATTTGCAATTCTAATTAATAACAAACTATTATATCTTTTCATACCAAATAATACAAGTAAACCCCGTCCTAAATCTAGAATAGTAAACAAACCTCTGAACTATTCGCACGGTACGCTGAAACTAAGGCACGCCAAATAGAAGAACAACAATGTAGCGATCTTCAAAGCGAGAGCGATACGGTTCCTTTTAGGTATGCGAAATTATGTTCCCCTTAGACCGTAATAACTGCACACCATCAAATTGTGGAAAAAAATATGGTTCATTTTGTGATAAATAATTTTAATAGCCAAATTTAAATATACATATAATACTCAAAGGTAACTGACTGACTGACATAATGATCTATAACGCACAGCCCAAACCACTGGACGGATCAGGCTGAAATTTGGCTTGCAGGTAGATGTTATGAATGGAAATGCAACTTTGATAGGGGCAAATTAGAGACTATAAGTTTTACTTCTTAATGCGAGCGAAGCCACAAGCAGCCACTAGTCTTCTTATATTTTACTAGTGCATCTATGAAACAAAAAAAAAACAAATAAACGCCGTTCTAAGTCTGTAATTGTAAACAAACCTCTGAACTATTCGCCCGGTACTGACACTAAGGCATGTCAAATAGAAGAGCGAGGCTAGACGGCACTTTAATGAGCTACTTACAATGTCGAGCGATTTACACATCAAATGACAAATAGGACGGTAGACTTGACAGACAAGATGGCGGTGGTATTGCAGACCATACGTGATATAAATCAATTACCAAATATGGATAAAAATATATTGTTAGGTTGTTAATAATAATGGCACCTAATATGAATATTGTAAGGCTGTTTTTAGTAATGGCTTGTAACATTTGCAAAGTATTTCAATGGATGGTTAAGATCGTTTTACTTAGTTTGATTAAAATATAGTTATATACCTACAAGTAATTACAAAAATATACATGTAGCAAAAAAATATTTCACTTAATGCCATTACTTTTATATTATCCTAAGTTGAAACATACATAATCTGATACAAAAACGTTTATATCGATATCATTTCTTTTACACATCTATATGTTTGTTTATAATAATGTTTGTTTCTTCGCGCTTAGAACCAATATCAATAGAACCTATTTGGACAATATTTGTTATGAATAAAAAACAGAGAAAAATTTTATTCAATAATAAACAATATATACACATATATACACTAATAAAACTAAATAAGAGTATGTACATTTAACCTAAATTTAAAACATCTACATGTGGTATGGAGCCAAGAACGCTGGCTGCATTCCCACGCTGGATTGCTATAGAAATCCTTTGCGCAAGGAACCAGCCAGCGTTCTTGTCTCTAGTGATGTCATTCAACCTTTTATTCAATTTTTTTATAAAAGACTTCGTGCTTTTACCCCACGGACCAAAAGTTTCGAAGCCAAGCGGTACGAAAATATAATCAGTCGATAATGATGTATATTTTCGCCGCTTGGCTTCTTCTGCTGCATCCGCCGCGGCTCCTGCCGCTTGTGTAATTGGTTTGTAATGCCATTTGTGTTTTAAAAACAATCACAATGTTACAAATTCTATGCATTTTTATATTTTCTTTATTTTGAGGGATTTCTAATTAGGTCAAATAGAAAATTATTATATTTAAACAAAATTAATAAATACTTACTTTAATATTGTATGAAACACCATAGCTACAGATCTCCGAGTCAAAGTTCAAACACAGACAGCTTACAAACTTGCAAGCGGTCACTGTTTGCCGAGACAGACCCGGGGGCAAACGCTAGTGCAAATGAATAGTTTCGCACTACTATATGTAATACAGTATGAAATGTACATATTAACACTAGTAGATAAATTAATTTAAGGAACTAAATTTATAAGAAAATGGGAGTAAGATTATTAGTTTGTTTCTTCTTAACGAAGCGTCGGATGATGGTGATTTTATAGTAAAGTGGTAGTATTGAGTTCAGACATAGATATAAGCTTAATAGTTTACGTTTTTATCGCGAAACATCGCGAGCGACGCTACATGCAGCCGCTTTTATTAAGAAAAATACATCAATGAAATTCGTAACACATTCTCACCTTCTTACACATAAAAAACCCTATTAATGTAAGTAGAATATTAAAACAGAAACAGTCTCTTTTCACAACAATCTGTGAAATATCTAAAAAGAACATTCCACAATAAACTTCAATAATGTCTTGCAAACTAGACAGTATAGTTTTGCTCCATGTTCAATATTTCAGTCTCGCCGCCAAAGATTTGCATCTCACACTAATGTTTCACAAACACCCAATAAATCTCACACGTGTTCTTCCTGATTATACTATTTTGCTTCAAAGTAAAGGCGGTTGCACATAAGAATCAGTAAAACTCTTTCGAAATTAATCTATTAAAAATTTAAAAAAGTAAAGTTACTTGTAATGTTCCAATGAGAATGACGAATTTAAACTGCCTGAAAGTTTTTAGACATGGTTCAAAAACTGCAGCGCTATGGCTACGCAGAAGTCAGAATATACCACTCACGTATTAACCGATCCTCGGAAGCACACTTTACTATAAATTTATACACTCATTTCTATAAATTTCCTTTTTTTTCTTTTAACAACGGTCACCCATCCAAAGATTATCGCAAAAGGCATTCCTTAAAATGGTAATAGCGAGCGTACACTGAGCCACAGACGCTGAATAACTTGTGGTCACTATGCTAGGTGTAGCGTAGCTACAGTTGTAGACCTTGCTACGAGGTCGTAGCATATTATATAAAGTTGTAGATATTCTACGAGATTGCTACGAACTTAACGTATGGGCCTTCCAATTCACACTAGTTACTTTCTCCGGTTCGATTTTCATACAATACGTTATATACAAATATATAGTTCAAAATCTAAAATGATGATTTCAATAATTTATTATTACCTATGATTGTAGTGATATATTGTGTAAATAAAAACGTAACTTATTATTTTATAAATCATAGAAAGTGGACTACTATAAAAAGGTACTCAGATATGTTTTAAATATTTTCGGTTACTACAATAGTTACAAGTACACACAGTATGCTATCTCCACAACCGTATCGCCTCAGTAAAGCAGTGCACAGACAATATACGAGGCAAGTTCGCGCTGCCATTTGCACGAATGCGTGCATGAACAAACTTCACGGAGATTAACGAACTTGCACGATGATACGTGCACTTCACTTGTTTAATGTAGCTGTGACTGTTGGGCCGTGTAACCTAGGGCTTAGGTGTACATGAAACTTAGAGTTAAATTTATTACAATAGTCTGATTTGTAGTTATTTCTAAGTTTAATGTACGGTTTTGATCCCGAAAATTATAATCCGGATTAATTAGGTTTCTACTAGGCAAGCGTGTTATATGTTACACTACAGTGGTGCTTAAGACTGCAGGCTGTGTTTATTTTTTTACGTGGGATACGTTTGACTACAGCCTGCCTGATGTTAAGTATTGCTGCAGCCTAGGTTGTAACAGGCTTACCTAGAACATACCTATAAACTCTAGATTTGAAGACCAGTGGATATAAATGTAAGATTATTCCATGTTAAAAAATGCTAGGCATTTTTGGCTAAGCTTTACAGTTATGCCCAGTGCAAAAGTGCACCAGACTGACTAGCATGAGAGAGGAGAGATGGCGAGACATCGTGAGGCGAGCTACATCTGCCACCCAGAAGAATACTACATGTTGACTACGACCTCTCTGACAAGAGTGTTACGACTGAGAACTTCTTCTTATACAGACAAGGTTAAAAATAATGTTATTTAGCTATTTATTAGTCCAACAAAATAAAATTTAAAAAAAAGTAATACTTAGGGCAGAAACCTTACGCCAGCAAATACCTACCTAAGTTGTTACTTCGGAAGTTATTTTCAATAATGTAAATGTGCAATTTTACAAACACACACAACATATTGTGTTGAATAAAAATAAAGCAAAATATAATTAATTCTGGTTTTGATTTCCTCGAATTTCACTCAGCTTTCGGAAACAAAATATATCCGACATTTATAAATTAAAATTACAAGGATTTCCAATCAATCAAAAATGGTTTCAGCTGAATTTCAGGGATTCGGTTTTAATTGAATAATCCATTTCGATATGAACAAAGAATCAAAATACAGATGCGCTCGTTGGCGCCATCCGCCGCTCGCGGTAACTTGTATAAATACCAAAGTTTCGTTTCATTTTACTTCTACGCACACAACCTACCTTGTGATTTATGAGTCTGTAGTACGGCAAACGCCGTAACTACAGATATATCAAGAAGATAACTTTTTTTAATCAAAATAAAACGTAGAAAGCTTTCATTTCTTTGTTAATTAAAATAAATACATTTATAGTTTTTTAAACAAATAGACAGTTTGATATTACACTAACCACAGAAACATTAAAAGACAATACCTATTTTTTTTTCAGAAGAGGAAAAAATTGGTCTTTTTTTGTCTATTTGATGACTATAACAAAATAAAAAAACAGTTACTTTTTAATACCTAATACCACTTCTGTACAATATTCCATACTCTTTGACACTGGTATTTCTCCCAGTTTAGGGTTGTTACTGTAGGGCTGAGCCTTAATTAATAGAAGCCAAATATTGACTAGTGTTAAGGGGAGGATACCTCTAAATTGGTTGGGGAATCAGTTTGTGCTAACTATTCTTTTTTGTATTGAATACGGGATTTTAATTGGTGTCAGTAGTTGTTTGTTTATTTGTGTCTATTACACAGAGTACAAATTAATGAATACTTATTTCATTTAAATTGTTTCAAAGCTCATAGTTGTACCCAATAAATATATTTCTTTAAAAAAAATTAAGTTACCATTAAAACATAAACTGAAAAGTATATTTTGGGAAGAAAATGCATATATTTCATCTACAACTTAATAAATGAATTTAAAAAATAACTTTCAGATAAAAATACTTTCTTAAACCTTTCAGTTTTAAATGAAAGCTTAGAAAGTTTTCTAGTCTGCATAGCCTTAAGCTTTCAGGTAAACAGAAACAATCAGTCCATTGTAAAGCCGCGTCACAATATAATTGCTTCAATCTGAAAGGTAATATTTAACTACGCCCTTAGATACTTGCACAATATTACAGTAAATCAACTTAAAGAAATTGTACGTTTTTAATTTTAAGTTAATTTCGTATATTGTGTATTATTTTTTGCAAGATTAAACTTGCAAAGAAACACACAAAATGAATTATTTGTTCTGTTGATATTAACTATAATTAATAAACGCAATATATAAACACAAAGTGATGAGGCTACGATTTAGAAAAATTTTACTTAAATATGCTTTACGACAAGCATTTAGAAATGAATCAACAAATGTGTTTTTCTTATATCATATACATACATTGATCTACACCTAAACTTGTATTATAATCTTAAGTATTTTGTAAGCATAAGGTTAACTACAATGCAGAATCCAGCTTTTCTTTGTTCAGCAAATATGAACTTAACAATTTTTTTTTTTTTTTCATTTACTGTTTAAACATGTTCCACGTATATATATATATATATATATAGTAGCTTCATTGTGTTTAACCCATTAAGCCAGAACGTTTCACCTAGTAAATTTATGCAATGTGACGTTTAAAGATGGAGCGTGCCTAGAAGAAATCTAAAATAACAGTAACATGCGACCCATACTACCAATACAAGATACATTAGCTAGCAAGATTACGGCGCACCCTTCTGTTTCAGAGTAAACGAAAAATTCAATCATTCTCGGAAAATCCTTTAAAAGGGTCCAATATACCGCTGACAGATTGTCTTCGATAAAAGCCTTCGATTGTTTGAGCCAATCACCGCTGTATGTTCTGCGACATTATTTGCTGTGGTTAATTGAAATGGTTGAGAAATGAATGCGGAATTTGAAGCAAATTTCATTTTAATTTATCTGTAGGCGAAACGCAGATTTTTTTGTTTATTTTTTCAGAATGTTAAATTTCGATTTCTATGATAGTTATATGGCTATCAAACGTACAAGAAAAATTAAAAGCATTTTAAATAATGAGCGAGGAAATTACGATATTATGACATAATTTCCCCGCCAATTTTTGAGGTACGTTAATAACGGTAATCTAAAAACTTGCTATTTCCGTGAAAGAGCGTGAGCGCCCACTATTCTGCACATGTTCAATAAAACTTCCCCAATGAGTAAAATCGGCGAAGAGGCACACCATCAAGAATGAGGAATGTCCTCTTTACTGATATTATTGCAACGAGGAGGAAAAATGGTATTATGCTAGTATGAGTAGATCATTTATTATGTACCTTGATAAGTTTGTTCTGTAGCTTGGTGACTGCCATCCGCTCGCGCTGCGTGCGTCTCTTTTCCTCTTCCAGCTGGCTCTCCAGCTGTTTGATTCTCTTTTCTAGAAGCTCCTGAAACAAAATAAATAAAATTGAAACAAATTACACCAAAAATATGTTCATTTCAAACATAGCTCTTTTCCCGTGGCTTGGCACCATCAAAAAGTTATTAAATATCCTTAAAAGTATACTTTCTGTCTCCGAGCTTCAAGATAACAACCTTTACACTCAGTCATATTGCGCGGTTTACTGGTTTGAACTGTAGCACGAATACTCATTTGGTTGCGATTGTTGTATAAATACCTACCTGCAACCAATTGCTTTCTAGTAGCTTTTTACATTTTTTTTCCTTTTTACAGAAAATACGTTCTCGTATCAAACTTTCCTTTATGTTCCCAAGTGCTATATGTTTTTATCTCAAGAAAAACGAGGTTAAAAACTGTGAAAAGCTAAACTTTTACTCCACGGTGGTTAAATTTCAATAAGGAGAGCTAGTAAAACGTTAAAAACCTCGATTAAAAACGACGTTTATTCCAAAAACGGTCGTTAAATGACGCTATTTTGTGTTTTAATTATTTTTCTTTTGCCCTAATTTTTAAGTTATGCGAATTCTCTTGATTTTGCGTGAAATTAACGATCCGTGGGGAAGCTTTATTTATGCGATTTGGTGTTTGTTGAATCAATGCAAAATAACTGGGCAGAGACAGTGGATTAATCCAATTATTATTAAATTTGATGAGGAATATTCAATGAACAGTATTTTATTAACATATGTATCAACTGTCGCTCATAAATATATTTTCACTTAAGTTTCACAGTTTGCCTAAAACATGGCCGAAGGTAGAACCTAGAAATGCTATCATAGGCATGATAGAATATAGCTGTTTATTTATATTGTTCAAAATATATTGAACAAAAAATTACAACAAAACCATATAACAAAACAAAGAATAAACGGTATCATAACGTAGCTAATGTCTTACCCATTAAACTTGTCTAAATACGCGAGCGGAAGCGCCGGCATCGAGGCACAAAAGCAAACCGGAAGTGACGTCGTTTATCCACCGCCATTAGCCGGAAGTACCTCCGAAGGTATTTCAAATATACCGGATGGAGGTATGATTCCTTGCGCTTCAGTAGACGATACTAGGAAGGAGGTTGATATTATTTTATGGAGCAGAAAAGAAGCAAAAAGTTTGTGTAGATTGATTTTTATGACAATCTTTGTAAAATATGTCCTAGATGAGCTTTATTGCCAACGTTTTTTTTTCATTTTTTAAATTTAATCATATAATCGGGAAAGAGAGGGATGAAATAAAAAATCCTTGTATAATCGATACTAAAAGTAAACATGACATGACACATTCATGGTCTAAGTATTTATTTATACGTACTAATATATTTTTTTTTATATTTCTTTTAAAGCAACGTATTAGTACAAGTTTTAACTGCAAACGTAAGTAACTAATAACATAAAAAATATTTCAGATGCAAGTAAATAAACAATAAACTGACTAGCGTCATTTACCCCGAGAAAAACCGGAACGAGACTCGACTTAATATCTACATTAGAATAATAGAAGGCTCACAGCCATTAACATTACTATTCATTTTAATGTGCCATTAATAATAGAGATTCAACCTACTTCCGGTGTGAAGCTCTGTACCCACCGGCAGCGACAGTATTTTACTAAAACAACCGAATATTTAATAATACGCTAAACATAAGCCTTCGCGAATTATATTAAAATAATACGGACGAATTTTATTAATCAAAATAAGAGTAACAAATGGATGCTAAACTGTTTGAAATTGGCAGAAACTCAATGTTTTCTATTAAAATAATAATATGTGTGTTGCCCATTCAACACACACAAACACACAAGAGGCACTATAGTGAAGGGTAGATGAATAAGGCTAATTATTTATTGAACAAAAATTGGCGAGTTTTAGTGAATAGCAGACTATCGAGCATATATTATCATAAATCTATTAAATTTAGTCTGTGTGATTAAGTATGAAATTCTAAAAAAAATTTAGCTCTCTGTGCATTTAGGTCTTAAACCTCGTTTGCAAAGGGTGACGTTTCCGAAAGAAATCTCTCAAACAATAGAATGTGCCCTTAAAAATTAGCCAAAATTACAAACAATATTAAACCATAGCTTCTTTTAATAGAGTCTATTATTGTCTGTGATAGTAATACTGCCATTTGAACGCGTTAGAACAATAGATGAATGGGGCTTCATTGTCTATGTTAATTTGTAGGTCTATAAAAATAGATATGTCAACTTTTGAAGGGGTAGACAGGTCTTTTTTTTAAGCAGGAACAATAAAGTATACTCAAAAGACTGTCTGCCTTTATTCAAATTAATTAAGATAAAAATTAGACACAGACGATTAACAAAGAACACATACTTTTTTCTATAATTATGTTGTTCGAAATATTTGAATACAGGTTTGCTTAGAGTTTTGATACGTCTCAATTATATATTTTCTATACGGCCAAATTTCATAACAAATAATAATTATTATTTACTAATATTTAGTCATTCGTCGTCTGAGCCTCACTTTCCCAGTAACTAAACAATATTTGATACACATACTTAGTTACATTTATGTACGCGAGATGTCTCTGTAAGGGTGTTAAATCTCTCGGAAAGATCGAGAAATTAATGATATTCGTCAGTGGAACGGAAACTGCCGCCATTATGGGCTCGTAATAGGTAAGGAGGAAGAATAGATAAACCTATATGTATGTATAAGGATACTACTGATATACTATAACAGTAATTAATGGTTTGACACTTACCTACATATTTCTTTTGGGATATATATTTTGAGTACTAAAAAGACTGTACTAACGGCCCTAATAGGCTTGTCTTGCCACAAACGCGTGACGTCATACGACATCTTAACTTTTATCGTAACACGGCACGGTTAGACACGGTTAAATGGTATTCTACAAGCCATACGATAGGTTGTCTCTGACAAGTTACAATTACACGTGTTCGTTCAAAAATCTTCTTTCCGGTTTTTTCGACAAATTGCGGTTTTTGATGTGAGCGTTTATTTATTAATTAAAAGTTAATTAGGTCGAGAAAACCATAAAATAATACACAATTTCTTGATTGTTTACATTAATTATAATAAAAAGCTACAAAATCACTATTGCTTACTAAAATAAAATCTCTGAACTATGGTTTTTTAACGAACAATTTACTCGTCTTGTCAGTGTCAATTGTAGAATTTGTTTGGTTTGTAAATAATAAATATTTTTCCTATTTTAAAAGCTGTTTTTAGTATTTATCTTTGCGTGAGCGTTTTGCAGAATGGAAAGTATTTTACGCAGAAGGATAATTCGACTGGCGAAGCAATAGCCGTTCCCTCTCGTGCGTGAGGTTTCGTGCGCCGATCGTGGTGCTGGTGCTCCCGAGTGGGAGGTCGACGCGCCTGCACCACCTTCAGGAACCACCGCCTGACGTCCCGGTGCTGTAGAAAAGCGCTGCCACGGCAGGCACTTCACCACCAACATCACCACGTCGAGCAACGCCGACCGTCACGGGTACGCCGCCGGACAGAGCGACTCGACGTGACTTCCCCGGGGTCAGCGTGCCCTGGAGCCCTCAATAGAGAGCAATCTCGATGAGGCTCTACCAGCAACCCCTTGGGGACTGGCAGACGACCCAGTGATGATGCTGGCGTATGGACTAAATGAATTTGTAAAAATAGGCATACTATTGAATCTCCCATGAGATTTCTTTGTTGGTTAGTGATGGGTGTATAATAAAAATATATTTAAGCAACAATAATATACTGTTTTAGTCCCTTCAGTGCCATGATTAGAGATAATTAGTGTTAATAGGGCTTAAATTCCCTCCAGTACATATAAGAATTGTAAAAATATTATTTGATAGACACAAATACAAGACAAAGTAATCAGCCAATAGTACCCATAGTCCCACAACCACTAAAGACAAACTGATAATAAAATAGCCCAGCCCCGTTCAAAGGGCCACCCGCCATTGCAGGGATTGGCAGAGACCTGAAGCCATATCGCTATGGTCTTTTAGGTATTTGGCCTAATATCCCTGCTGGGCCGGAGCCACCTTTTGACAGCTGACTGGGCTGGGCTTGCAACGACTAGGTGATGGGTCCAAATTGAATGATCATACATTTAACGACACCATTCACAATGAATCACTAATCGCTTTCTTATACCACATATAAGATTAAAAAATGACATATTATGTTGAATATGTCCCCCTAAACATACAATTGAAGTAGGATAGGATACTTACTTATTTTATTAGAATTAGTTAACCACAGGCCACACGTTTCGAGATAATAAATATTAAGATTTTATATTAAGTTTTAGATTTTAGAATATTTAGTTTTAATTTTAGCTACACCCTAATTCCCCTCTTAACAGGGTAAATGTAAATACTAATAAAGCTATGCTAATAAAGGAAATGAAATAAAAAGCCTTTTTATTCTTAAAACCTTATAATACATGTAACATTATTTAACTACTTCAAAACTAATTATACTACCCATTTACAACTAATGCTAATTTTATTTATTTATATCTGTATTATAACATTTCTGGTTACTAAATAATAAGTCAAATTACATTTTATTTTATTTATATAGGTTATATGACCCCTTCTAGGTAAAGGCTTCTTCCAGCCTATTCCACTTTTTTCTGTCTGGAGCTTCTTCCCTCCAATTCGGAGCAACTTTTTCTATATTTTGTTTTATATCTTTGTTCTACCTGTCTTCAGGTTGTCCTTGTTTTCTGTTACCTAGTGCTCCTTTCCAGATAGTTGCTCTCTTTGTCCATCTTTTATCAGGTAACCATGCAAGGTGCCCGGCCCATCTCCATTTCTGCTTTAGTCCATGTTGTAAAGCATCCACAATTTTTTGTTTTCTTTCTTATATCCGAACATCTTATTCTGTATTTGAGCTTGATTTTTGTTATATGTACTTCTTACCATGGAACGTTGGCATGTTCTTGTATCATTCGGCTGGTTGTTGCAAGTGAACTTACATCATATGTGCACAAGTAGGTATATTCTGTTTGTTTCTTTGTTGGTGTGGCATGAGTTGGAGGTGGCATGAGGGTTGTGGCCGCTTTTCTCCATGGAGGCCGGCCATACTGGAGGAGGTTGTGTGGAGATTTTACAATACATAACACTTCTTCCATAATTTTATTTGATGATTGCAGGTAGGATTTGAGGTTATGTATGGGTTTGTTATGTACCTACATATTTTTTGTTTTTTCTGGCCTTTTCACACTATTTTCACGGAAGGAGGCACAAAAAACACTATTTTCAGATGGATATTTGTCACTTCACAGGTTGCTTTATTGTTTTCAGCAGGTTTTGTCTGTTCATCTTTTTTGTTGCGTAGTGATTTGCCGTTTGCCGGTCAGCTTGAATTCAGTCTATATTATCCTTTTTTCTTCTTGTTTTCGAAAATGCATCGATTTTTTAGGTGTTTTCTATTGTAAAACAGGTTTTTAGACGATTTTATCCTCAATAAATGTTTATTAGCACAAATTTTATTCGGAGATTGAAACTTATTGTTTACACAGACTGTCACAGACACAGATAAGATGACGTGTCTTGGCGCGTTACGTGCCCACGAAGCCACGTATACGATAAGTTGACAGAAGAATTCCTTTCCTTACGTCGATGTGGTTACGGAATGTGACATTGGCATAGGGATTACCGTAAACGCGCGTTACGTTACACGCCTTTTCCGTGTCTTGCCGTGTTACGATCAAGACATGTCCTTACAGAATTAGGGCCTACGCATGGAAGTAATATATAGGGAAATATTACTGCTGATCCAATATGAGCAGAGCGAAGCGAAGTATGACAGGCAGTTGTCTTTTTCTAACTAGGGTGACAATAAATTATATACCTAATTAGGATATACCAATTCATCTTCTTACCAAATCTGGAGCAGTCTCTTTTCGGGTCCTATTTTACCTGCAGCTTGCCAGTCATGATGATCCCTAGCTCTATTGACGCGTTAGGTAACAAACACCCACAAACTTACAAATTAAAATGCACTTTAGTTTGTAACTTATAATAGTATCGATTCGGTTAATTGACTGGGAGGCAATGTAATCAAAATCATAAACATTTTGCAGTAATTACAATATTTATTTACAAGTTCACATTTGAATTGCATATAGGTAGTTGCCTATATCCTATATTTTTTTACACTATCATTTTCCTTGTGTTTTATATTCTAACTGAAACGAGTGAATGCTTAAACTATGTACAACAATATGATCCTTTTCCTTGTGTTTTGATGTACTAACCTAAACGAGAGATGGTTTAAACTATGTACAACAATTTGGAGTATAAAAAGATGTTGGATCAAAATGTAGACTGCAAACTTTGGAGAATTTTGTAACAGGTCGTGTTATATTTAAGTTCTTTTGCCATTTTATTTTGATGTTTTCATTTTTAGGAAAACTGACAAAATATCATATTGCACAAATTATTTCAAGCACGAGAAAATATGGTCACCTTAGTCCCAATAATGTAATCTTACTTAAACTTTAGCATACCTGTAGAAATATATATTGCAACCACTATAAGATTCACTTCTGCATCCCGGTACACTACAAGTTCTTACCATTTTGTTTTTTTTACTATAAAATACATTTAAATTATTTTTACAAATTACAAATGAAATTATTTTTTTCCCGCCATCTTTTGTCATATAATGTCATCATAATTTTATGTTGCTTGTGTGAAAAATAATATAATATTAATTTGTTACTTATTTTATTTTGTGTTAATTTCACAAATTAATTCAGATTTCTTTGTGTCGAGTAAAATTTATAATAAATAAAATTAAATAATATTATTTATTGCTAAATATTTCAAAACTTAAGTTGACAGTGACATTTATCAAAGATTATTTTTTAAACTGGCAAGCTGTTGAAGCAAGACAACAGCCTGCTCTATATGCCTTTCATTTTTGACCGATCTCATCCCCGATTTACCATTTATAGAAAATAAACTTTAACTGTAAGTACATAAGGTTTCTATTCGTATAAAATCTATTTCACAAAACAAAAGAGAGAACAATCCAGAGGGAAAGAGAGGGATGATATAAAAAATCCTTGGGCCTACGTATACATAAGTGTTATACTTATTATTTCATTATACAATGTATTTTATTTTTTAAAATTTCTCTGTCAATAATGGAACACAAATATGGAATTCAAATTATTATTATTTTTTATCACAAATAGCTTACAAAGCAGTCTGTTAAGTATTAGTAAAAGATCGACAATTAATTCAATTTTTTAGTATTTTCTCTTTAGTTAGAACAATAAATTTGAATCCATTGCACTCAGAGTAAAACGGTACTTTCAAGAGTATCACGCCTCCTTCCAACCCGAAAACACCCGAAAAAAGAGGCTTTGTTTTGAAATCCGTCGCGCTGTCACTCGCACCATCATTAGCCAGACAAACTGGTTCGCGATCGGTGCAAATGTTTCGACAGGTCATCTTTCAGGGCGATAGTATCTGTGAAAAAGTGCCTCTGGTTTGGCACAGAACTCGTTTGTACGAGATATTGGGTGGAATGGTTTTGGATAAGGAAAGTGCTGTTTGGTTTAGTTTTTAGTGCATTCTACGGCTTCAAAAAAGGAAGGTTCTCAATTCTTCTGGATATTTTTGTGTGGGTATGTTACGCAAATACTCCGCTGTTTATGATTCGATCTAATTTTGGTTTTTAAAGAGCTTATTGAAAGACAGAGAGGTAAGAATATATTCTATTTTGTTGGACAGAACTTATAAGTGTTATTTATACTTTAGTTTTTACCTTTTCTGGTTAGATTACATTTAAACTACCTAGGTAAAGTATTTTAAATCTTATTTATGCAAAGTTCTGGTCAAACAAAAATAGTTTTTTTTTACACATGCTAAATTAATAATACGCAATTCATCTCATAAACATTTTATGGACTAGTAAATATGAATTACAACTTTACATTTTTTAATTATCACGATGTCATACTTGTTTAGAAACAATACCAATCAATAAATCATGCTCATTTAAAACCACTAAAACCACCATCCCTGACGTGCACCAACAACACTCCGCCCGCCCCAGGCAGTCCCGCCCGCCCCAGCCTGTCGCCGCCCTGCATCATTCTTCACGCGGCCGATAGATTCGTTTTCCGCCCTTGTCGAGATGTCAACTCGAAAGAAACGCTTACACAGGGTCTGTTCACAGTTAAAGTACCTATATAATGTAATTTGATCATTTTATAATATACTAGCTGCGCTCGCGACTTCGTCCGCGCGGAATAGTTTATTTTAGGCATCATATTTATTTGGTGCAACCTCTTCAGCTTTATAAATTATAAGTTGTTACCCACGACTTGAACCGTTTTCGCAGCGCTCGCAACGGAAGCCCTCGAAGATGACAAATTTTCCCCGTTTTTTCCATATTTTCCATTGTTTCTTCGCTCCTATTAGTTGCAGTGCAATGTTTTATAGCCTAAAGCCTTCCTCGATAAATGGTCTCTTCAACACAAAAAGAATTTTTCAATTCGGACTAGTAGGTAGTTCCTGAGATTAGCGCGTTCAAACAAACAAACAAACAAACTCTTCAGCTTTATAATATTAGTATAGATAAACAAAAAAAAATTTACTTGATATATATTTTTCATTGATTGATATTTATTGCAGGATGTAACTACTCTTTAAGAGTCTGTTGCGTACTACAAACATGTGGTGAAGGTGCGAGCGCTCTTTCAAATCTTGCGTGTATTGTATGACTGAAAAACCAAAGTAGGTAGATATTTTTTTTATTCTTCAGAATGTTTCAACCTACTTATTTTTTTTATCCATACGATAAGCTCGTTCCCTGAAAAATTTTAGGTTTTTACATTCCATCAGGTTACATCAGGTTTTATATATAAAACGCTAATTTATCATGTATTTTGTCATAACTTTGAAAATACCAAAAATAACAGCAACAGTCATACTCATTCCGCAAATCAAATAACAAGGAAACTTTAATACAATTTCAATTACACCTGCCTAAAACCCTTACTGTGCACGTGGCCCTGCCCTGAGTGTCCCATTGTGCAATTGTATCGAGCCTCATTGTGGACCACCATTTGTCTCGGAGGCTGTATTGTGTCTTGATGTAATTGTTTACGGTGCTTTTACTACCTACCTTCTGATATACATAGATGTTTGAGGGTTGCATTGATTGGTAACTGTTCTACAAGGAATGTTCTTAATTCGTGTGTTGTTGTTTTTAATTTATTTACGAAGAATTGATATTTATACTAAAAAAAAAACAAAAGTGAAAAACTTAACTTACCATATGAGAGTGACCAATACTAGCGAATTAATTGAGATTTACAGAGGTCTGTATATTACAATAAACAAAATATTGACATTATGCTTTGATAAATAACTGATTAATATTGTGTAAACAGATTTCTTTTATAAAAATAAAAAATAAATATTTCGGGACATATCACACAGCGCCATCTAGCCCCACACTAAGCAAACGCTTGTGTCGTGGGTACTAGATGACGGATATAATACTTACTTATGTACTTTTTTTTGTAAATACATACTTATTATATATAGAAACAACCACGATAAAGATGTTAACTTTATATTTTCTGGTAATTTTCCAGTACAGTGACAAATTGATTTCGTTGATGATCGTGATTCGTTCTACTATACCTATTGAGCCTCTTATAGACCACCATTTGTCTCGGAGACTGTATTGTGGTTTGATGTTATTGTTTACGGTGCCTTTACTATAGTTGCTTGTTTATAGTATTGTATATATGTAGTACGAGAAGATAGGTATATCTTTACACCGTGGTTGTACTGTTCTGACGGGTCTCATTGGACCTAATTTAGCGCTTTTTTTGATTTCGTTAATGAGGCAGGATATTATTTTATGATGCTAGCTAATTTAATTCATTGAATCATTTACACAACGTACGTTTTGATTGTTACCTATACATGTTCTTGTACTTAATGTTGCTGTATGTTATATTTTTATAATATTTTAGAATGAAAATACGAATCACAAGTACCTACATTAAAATTTTAGTATCGAAATCTTTTTTTTTTCGAAACCTACTTTTTAACCTACCTACCTACGAGTATATTGATCTCTATCTATTTATTGGAACCTACTTCTATTTGAATTCCAGTATACACAAACAAATAAAATAAACTTTAAAAACACAAAATTAACACTTTTAATCAAATTCAAACACACTTAAACATGAATGACCCATGCATCTTGAATAGCTTATTAATTGTCAAACACACACCGTGACGTGTACCCCGCGGGGTCCAAGATACAGGGCTCCGAGGGGTCCACTTGGACCCTGGACAATGAGGCCAGATTAACCCTCGCGAATTAAACTGAGACCCCTGAAACCTTAGTGGATGTTAGATGACAGTTTATGGTACAAGTCATACACTTATGGAGATCAAAACTGATGTATGAACTTTGGTGACAGTTGCAAACATTATAACTATGCTTACAAATAAAAATAATAATTTCAGTACAACAAACTTAATTGAAGTAATTTTAAAGCCAAAACTACTAACTTTCTTTGTAGCTTGATTGTTTGACGTCTTCTTATTCCATTTTTGCATGTTATGTGCTATTTTGTGTCAGTAAAGGTGGTTTAGGATTTCATCAATTCAGTATTTATTTAAAAAAAAATGCAAATCAATTAAGCATCTTAGCTTGTTTATTCTTTCTTGCACTGACATTTTAAAAAACAATGATCAAGCGACTCGTCGTTGATTTAGATTTTAAAGTTAATATAATTTCATTGTGACACCCTTACCTTGTCCCCCACCCCAATGACTCCTGCCCCCTTTTCATCCATCATTAGCGGACAATGGCTAATCTAACGTGTAGGGCACTTCATCACGAGATGAGATCTGATAATTAACGTGACGCAGAGCAATATATTAGGCATTTATCTAAACTGGCATAGCTGTGACGGGAAAGATTAGGTTTGCATTTGTTAGTTGAGGTGATGTTTGGTTTGGATCTCTGAGATAATCGATGGCTGGTATAAATTTAAAGGTGGTATGTATTAAATAAATAAATAATAAATAAATAAAATAAATAAATATTCCGGGACATTGCACACAGCGCCATCTAGCCCCACACTAAGCAAACGCTTGTGTCGTGGGTACTAGATAACGGATATAATACTTAATATACTTTTCTTTTGTAAATACATACTTATTATACATACAAACGACCAGACTTATAATTTAATTATAATTATATTTTTTTTAAAAGTAGGTACCACATAAATACTTGTGTCATGCGGGAATCGAACCCGCGACCTATAGATTAGAAGGCAGAGCCACTACCAACTAAGCTAACAGGCCAGTCAGTATGGCGTTAGCAAGTGAAACTTATAAATGATTGGTCCGTTTTTTAAAATCAAAACACACTTTATATTTTAGCAGAATTTCAGCTATGTTTTGTAGTGTAAAATGTAACAGTTCAATGTGATTCTTGCAAATTAATGGCGTAAAAACTATTTTTAGTTATGGATAGATTCTTGATATAAAAATATTGATACTGCTTTTAGTTACTATAATAATGATTGACATGGCAATCTTGAACTTGAACAACTACATAGATATATTTATATAACTGCAAACAAAGCCTGCCATCAACCCGACAATCCACCTCGGAACAATTAACTAGCATTTCCAGTTTTTATTTTCACACTTTTCACCAGTTTACCGGTTTATACCGCTTTTTACCGGTTTCTGCCTCTTTTTTCTGTTCTCCGCCGCCGTAATCGCTTAGCAGCCGTTTAGTTTTATTTACTTCAGAGTTAAATGAAAATTAAGGCTAATTTAGTGGGCTTAATTGAATGTCGCGAGCAGTTAGCATGCTAGCCAGCGTTATTTCTGTTTTTAAGCATTTTCTTGAGTATTTCTAGTGTTCATGCCATTAATTTAATAATAGCGGGACGTTTATAGAGCTAGCAATAGGAATCGTATTATTTAATATGCATTTTTTTATTGGTATGTTTTATTATTAAATTTTCCGGACAATACTGACATTTTTAGTAAGTGTTAAATCAGGTATGAACATGGTAATATCCTGGAACAAAAAAGCCATTTTCTAAGCCCAAGGATTACTATTTATGTTTAGAATTAAATTTAAAACATATTCATACTGAATGTTGAATGAATTCTCTTTGTTAATATATAACAAGTTAACCAATCAACAATACAAATTATCGTAACAAAGTCACAAACCTACATAATATTATTAAGTAAGTCACATCACAATTAATTTAAATTTTTACATAATATGTCATAATAACCACCAATTGCTTTTCAAGCACATTACCACTACACTTATAAATACTTGTGATTTGTCCTGAGATATTTATTTATTTACTTACATAACACGATACAATAACTTTGCAAACTGCCCCAGAGTTCGGCGCTTGACCCATCTCAGTTCCAAATTGGGCCGAAGTGCCTTCGAATGGAAGGAACTCCATCCATCAGATGACAGACGCTGAAACGACCCGGCGATGGGACGAAGGGACAATAAGGTTACCATGGTGTGTTTTACCATCATGGTATTCACGTTATTACTAGGACTGATCTTTAACAAATACTTTTTTCTCTAAATATATCACACAAAACACACCTTAGAACAAGTAAAATCAATAATATTTTATGCCTGATATTTGATACAAATTGCAACTAGAAAGCAAACATAACTACTACCTAATTATTGTAAAAAAATGTGTACATTGGCGTAGATCTATATTGTATAGAAGCTTTACAAGCTACTTCTTAGACACTACCTATATGATTTCTCATAAGTTAATTGGATTAAAGTAAAACTATGCGTAGAGAATCTTACTATTTTACTAGCATTTCATTTAATGCTAAAAATAACCATACAAATGATTTCAAAGCGTTGGTCAAGGTACACCATACCACAATTTACAGAAGACAATAGTAATCCCTTTGTTTAGAATAAATAGAGGACAGAGATGGGGCTGAAAGATTTTATGGAAAAACAAGGCTCTTGTTTATCCTGTTTTTTAAGTTGAGGAAAGGGTGGACCATTGTTTAATTCTAATGTAGGAAAGTATATATTCTGCACTGAAGAGATTTTATTTTTAAAGTAATATGTGAAAAAAAGAAAATAAATAAGTTATATTTTTATTATTTAGTCACACGACCTATCAAAGCTGTAATTCTCTTTACTCGTTGGAGTGAAAACAAGATAAAATAATACCTAATAATACATTTAGTTTTCAAGTTTTTACTAAGGTTAAAGTAAGCTCGAGACAAAAATACAGAAATCTTGATGTAAAAAGGCATGCAAATGAAATAAGTTTGTCTATAAAATATTCGTTTCTCATTTAGGTACACAATTGAAAAGGAAGGACGCTCAATGTGCGCGTTCTCATGTTTCCTAATTTGTCCACCGCACGCCACATGAACAATCATTACGATCATTTAACTAGGTTGGTTCCATTGCCATTTCGAGCTGATGTCTCGATAGCAACTAGTTTAAATATAGTTCTTTTTAAATTTTTGGACTGTAATCTAGCTTTCTAAATTCAAGAAAGTCTAATGTGTATCTCAAACAAACAATAAATTTTACAGTACATAGCATTCAATGTCTTAAAGAGTTTGTAATTCTTTGTATATTTTAAACCCCATTTACCATCCATTTTAAAGATTTCATTTGAGCATACAATGATTCACATTCCAAATACAGAAGTAATCTAGCAATATTTATCCCAGCAAATACTTGTGACACCTTACAATTCACCCACACCAAACTACCTCAAAAAACAAATCCCTGTACAAAAACAATCCTACTACAACAGTACACGGTTGTAAAGCGTCTCGCACTCTCTGCCATTTGTTGTGAGTTCAGGTGCAGGCTCCGCTGACAAATGTGCTCATATCACGGGACTGTGCTCGAGGTACAAAACGAAGATTATCAAGATATAGATACCGCAGTATGTTAAAGCTAATATAACTTTTAATTTAGCGTTTCACAAGGTCAAATTAATGCAGCACAACGGCACGTATAATTCACACTTCACAGTGCTAGCCTGCTGTGTGGGGGAGGCGCTCACTCCACAGACTCCATGGCTGTCTGAGCGCGCAGCATGACGGAGCTAGTAGTCTCTTTTACAACTCTATAAGTAAGTTCGTATGAAAGTGGCCAACACTGGTGCCAGAATTTTCAAACCGCCCTAAGGGCCTCTGACATGGTTTAACGGCTGATTTATTATGACGAACATCAAATAACTATGTAATAACAACATAATAAGCAGGCAAAGCCAAATTAACAAATAACAGAAACATGACCGGCAGGATTCGAACCTGCGTATTTCTGATTACCAGCCAGAACGCCTAAACCCCTCAGCTGCGGTCTACTAACAGACAGGCGCTAAAATCCACATTCATTTCCAAACACTTCCGACTAAGCGGCTGATGGCTCCACTTGTGTTGTAAGAAATTATATATACGCAGTTTCGAATCCTGCCAGCCGTGATTATTTTCGCTCATTAGTATAATAAAAAGTTTAAGGTAAAGAACCATGGTGCGAGTCTAGCACTTGACAAAATAACTCATCACAAAACATACTTATTTTTTTAACCATCCATGTAAAATAAAATAAATTCACGGAAGTATCTAGGTGAAGTAACCAGTGTATCTCTGGATCGGTGTTCTTATTCTGGGGTAATGTGTGTTTTCAGGTCGGGGAATGTCTGTACTTTGTGGGAGCGTATTCGATGATCGCAGCAAGTAGGATTTAACACTATGCTGGTATCACAACTCAATTTTAAAGAAAATATAAAATAAAGTATTAGTTTAACAGACAAGAACTATAATTTATTTACATATATACAAAAATTACTTAAATATACAGAAGACAAACAGTTATTTGTAAGTTTATAGTAATAAATATTTTTAAGTTTTTAAAGTATCAATTTATGTAATGGTTATTAACAGCTTCATGTAGATAAAGGTAGTAATTAATGAATTAATTACTTCTGCAACTTGACTTTATATCATATGTAGATATTTCAGTCTCTCATTTATTTAAAATTTTCCGCTCGATTACACTTTTTATATTTCAAGTACTAACCTTAATATAACTGCCACTGTTATAGCTATTGTTATAGCTTGTGAACACCATATATTTGCTGCTATGCATTTTAACACTTTATTAACACAAACTGCACCATGTAAGTTCTATAACAAGTCAAAGTAACACTACGAATAAGTATGCATTTTCTTCCATAACATAAAATATTTTAACCAATTTTGTATTACAGAAAACTTTAAGTTGTGTCTTTGAATTCGTACTTATTTGTAACAAGTTATAACACTAATAGCGAGTTTTATTGCTATTTTTTGTAAAAAAAAACACACAATCACACAATTTAACGTAGACATCTTAATAAACTAAGAATTCTTGTACATAGTAATCCCAAAACCTAAACACATTGATCACTCCGTCACTTGAATATCACTCGCTACAATGGCTCGTAACAATCACAATATTATAATTATACCGTAATAATAGTGTTTGTAATAGTAAATCATAATATTTGTTGAGCGTGTGTATGTTTTGTACGAACTCGCGACTGACTGGACGAAAGCAACGTCGTCAATTATGATCGGTAGAGTAGGGAAGAGGAGAGACTATACGCTTATTTTGAAGTACGCTATAAATGTTCGCAAACACACAAGAGATAACCAGTTTTTTATACCTAGTCCTATTTTCTTCTAATCCTGGACACAATCAGGGTTTTTCAATTATAGATCATAAAGTAATAAAAATTTGACGTAAAATCTATGGAGATAACAAGTGTCAAAATTATCATCATAATATGATAGACAAAGCATAGGAATGCCATGCAAATCAGGTAAATCCGGTTTATACTATCCGGTTGAAACTAGATAGTGCCCGTAAAAATGTTCCATATAATCAGGCGTTTAAAGTTATTTTTCAATAATTCAATCATTTATGTGTGTTTGGGCTGAATTAAATAAATAAAGAAAAAGCAACATTTATTATCACGACAAACTCAACACAACTCATTATAAAAACACATAACCTAAAAGTAAATGTAATAAAAGTAATGCAAACACCTACATACAGATGCTCATATTTGCAAACACCTTCATACAGATGCTCATATTTGCAAACACCTACATTACAGATGCTCATATTTAATCTTTATCAACCGTATGTCTCTGCTACCGCACTTACCTACACAGACTCATTACAGCAAGTCGGTTGATGCGTCGCTACAATAACCAGTGTATTGTAACATCAAACGTCACTGACCTGGATATAGCAAAATGGTATCTAATGCACTTCTTGTTTTGTTATTTATTGTATTATATTATATTTCTGTTACTATTGTATGGATAGACTTCAAAGACTTACTCACATTGTAAAAAGCTTACAATGTGAGTAAGTGACGTCAACCCTACGGTACGGGGTAATATTTTGGGGGAATTGTACGAAAAGGGAGACTATTTTTCGTGCACAGAAAAAATGTATAAGGTCAGTGTGTCATTTAAGACCAATGGATTACTGTAAACCATACTTTTCAAAATTAAAAATATTACCATTCCCATGTCTGTATATATTTGAAACTGCAATGTTTGTACGTAGAAACATACACATGTTTGTTCTAGCAAAGGGTAAGAGACTGAAAAGCAAGATTTGTATCCCACGGCATAAAACGCCTCTGTTTAGGAAAAGTGTCTTAGGTATGGGACCAACAATCTTTAATCACCTGCCAAAGTCAATTCGCGTATATGTAAATTTGACTGTTTTTAGAAGAAAATTGTTTGATTTTTTACTATCTAAATGTTATTATACTGTGAAATTATATTTAAATGATAAGATAACTAATTTGTGACATTAATTGAATTTTAGTAGGTATATAACATTGACATGTCTTAAATTTTATTTTTACAAATAACAATTAAAATTGAATTAAGTATAGTTTTTATGTCTAATTTGCATACCAGTAATGGTTGAGATGTATGATACTAATATTTGATATTTTATCACCTACCATCATGTAAAAAACTAGATCTGGCAAATAAATGAATCTTTATCTTTATCTTTAAGTCTTTGAAGTCTAAGCGCTTACTTTAGACTTATTCGAGGTATTGGTAACAGGCACTAAGATTACTAGAGTACTTGATACAGAATAATATTATGTTCTTTATAGATGTCTCCAATAAAAAGCGTTTATTAACTTACTTACTAGTGGTATTGTCGATGTTGATTGTTCATATTGCCAGAATTGTCTACAATTTTTGTAAGATGAGTTGTTTTGGCTTCAAAACTTGTATACTAGCGACCAAGGATCTGTGACTATGTATGTATGTTCACACTTTCTTTTAATAAAAGTGAAAACAATTTGGCAAATCGCAGAGCTTTCCACTTCAAAGTTTGTGATAAATTTTCCAATCGAGTGAAGAAGCTAATTACAATATGAAAAAGCTCTCACTAATCCCAGAACAGACAGAACAAACGGATTACGTCTATCGCGGCTCAAAGCTCGATAACCAAAACGCTTACTTGCAGTAGGGACAGTGCTAACAAATGTAATAGAATATACGTAAAGACGTTCGCTGGTCTCTCAACTAGCGTTTATTTATAGATCCAGGCTGTATGTCTACTTCGGTATATAAACTCTTAACACCAGAGCTGGCCACTCCCATTCGATTAGAAGAAAAAGCTAGCGGAGGCAATCGCATGCGATTACCAATATTAATCAATTGTCGATGTGATCAGTCCTTGGATGAGTGACCAAAAAGTTGCCGCTAATTTTAGGCCCTTTTTTGAGTCGGACGACACGTTAAATAGTAGGTTCCGGTTATTTCTATGCAAAGTCAAGCTATATCAGAGGCCCTTATGGTGGCTTGATAAACACTAGACACCAGAGTATGTCACTTTCATAAAAATACTCGTATATATAATCAAAATATATATTAAAAAAAATATTAAAACATAGCTTAAATAGTACAAAAATACTCATACTGCAAATAAGGTGCAGGTTTTAGCGTGGCATTGCATCAAAGGGCACATCCATTACCAAATTGGTTTTCCATTACACAAATTGGGTGCACAAGGGTTACGCTTTGAATGTGCGTTTGTATGCGTGTATGATTATATGTTTGTATGTCTGTATATTTTTTTCTGGCAGAAGCTGCGGCAAATTTTCAGAAAGCATTCAATTTGGAACAAAATTTTGCGAAATTTCTGTACTTATGCCAGGTTGTTTCAATGAGAATGCCCTGGTATCATAAATTGCATATTCATATTTGTAACTATAGTATTATTAATTTACATTGTAAGATTTTTATGCAGAGATACTTTTTGGATCTTGTAAGCAAATAAAGATGCTACATAGTACCTGTAACAGACATAAGTACATGCATACAGTTCAAAATTTATAACAATCAATTAATACAACCATTTAAGTAATTTACATAATTTGGTTACTTATAATTATTATTAATAATAAATGTGTGCAATGTCCCGAAATATTTATTTTATTTATTTATTTTATTTATTCAGTATACACATATCAAAACATTTATTTGAGTATTTCAGAAAAAGTACACGATATACGAACGAGAAGGCAATCACACCGCGACACAGGTTCGCCTAGTGCGGTGTTTATAGTGCATTTATGTATAGTTTTATTATGTTTTTGGAGCAATAAACGAAATTTATTATTATCACCATATTCATTTATTTACAACTATTTTTAATTTTTTTACAATATATGTATAAAAAAAAAAAAAAAAACATATATCATAAAAAACTTAAAACTAGTGATGCCGCCGGCAACGGGGCAGGACCCAAGCAACCGGTATATTATATATACTCAGAATCTGTAAAGAGCATGACACTTTTGTGTTTTTATATTTATTATGAAATGTTTTTAAAGCCTACCATTGCTGGTTGCGAGGTGCACTTTAAAAAATATGGCTACAAAAATTATATTCGTATTTGAAACTACTGCTGTCCGCTCAAAATCACGTCCCGCAGTTTTTCGTGCAAAAACACATGATGCTACAAATTCGGCTAATGTGAGACTTTGTGAATGCAAATAATTAAAGTATTGTGTACTTGTTTTGATTTTAAACAGTAACAATATAATTTAGTTGTAATAACCGGCTAGCACTTACGTCAAAAATTACGTCGAAAAATTAGCTCGACAAGAATTTTTGACGTAAGTGCTAGCCGGTTATTACAACTAAATTAAATCATGCCTTACGGGAACTATAATACAGTAACAATATAATATACAATAGGAATATTTAAAATACCTAACTTTAATAGTACTTCATTTAATTTTAGGTGTATCATTGAAACATCATTGATAGCAGTAATTTAGTATCTTCATACTTGCTTGAGAATTTCGTCGTCGATTACAACATAAAGTACATTAAGTACTATTTTTTTTGTAATCTCAGACGGTGTCTTAGGCTTTTAACTTTGTGTTTTAACATTTAATCTTTAGGTAATCTAAATATTTAATGACAAGAAATAGTTGTATATTTTAAAACCTATACGGATAAATGAAAGCAAATTTCATCACACACAGAAATTTCGCTCACTCCGTTCACTCGGTAAAAACGCAAAATAAAAATCAGTTGTTGGTAATATTGCCAACACGTTGCATCGTTGGCGTTCGGCCAGCACTAGGCTTGTATGGAATTAATTAGTGCTGAGCCAGGTGTAGGCTGTATGTCATGGGTGTAGGGATGCTGAAGAGACGCTGGGTAAGTTTATCTATAAAACTATCCACATATAATAAATCAGATTTCAAGTTAAAAGAGAATCAGTTTCCCTAGGCAAGCGCACCCAATCATAGGGTTCTCATATTCGCGCCCAAAATCGGGCCGAGTTTAACCAGGCCATCTATTGACGGACATATCGAGGAAGGTGACTCATTCATTCATTTCATATCTTATAAATTTGGTCATATATTCTACTTTTGGAAATTTGCAAATAGTAACGGTTACATTTTTTCAGAGGGTGATGAAATTTATGTATTGAGATGCTGATTTTTTGGAAGTATGAATATAAATTTCCTAAGTTTCTTTTACAAAGCTGTTAGTTCAGATTTCAGATTTACCTATTAGAAGGTGGTACCATAAACCTTGTAGATTTTGCCAAGCAATTTTGACCAACCCCATACAGCCATGATTCATTTTTATCCACAATCACTCCCCGCTATCAGTCACCGGCGTCAAACAGCCTCAAGCCTAATCAATATTTTAATCAAGGAATGACAAACTGCTCGATACATAAAGGTCGATACTCTGTACAAGGATGTCGATATAATAGATATAGTATTTTTTAAATAGGTTGTAATTTCATTAGTTCATCATCTACAATGTGTTTAATGGACAAGTGTAAAAATTTGTGGCAAGTCATCAAAAGTTATTGGGGTTCCTCACAAAAATGTATTAAAAGGGTAAAAATCCGTACATTTCTGTTAGTAGATCCCGATCACAACCAAGCCAGAGATATCGATCTAGTCAGCACCAATACAGCACTAGCATAAGTCTAGTATTTGTTCTGTGGTTTAAGGTGAGCCATGCCAGGACCGAAAAGAATGAACAAACTTTAAAGCGAAGCTGCCGTAACACACCGTTAGAGTAAAAAAAAACCGACTAAAAAATTACTGACTAAAAATGCAAACAAACTCATTTGTGTAACCAAACTGTTAGATTACTTTTGTAAATAAGTCTAATTTAAGTATATACCGTACATCTAAAAAAACATGTAAATTGACTTGCCCAATGTAACGTGATGTTATAAGGTGAATAAATTTCTATTTTTCAAACTAGTATGTGCCAGTTCCAGTTCTTATATTGAATTGTGGAGACATAAAGGGCGCAATCTGTTAAATGACAGTTGTCTGCATGATTGATCGACCTTTGCGTGCTAAAAAATCGCTGATGGATTATTCAAAGTGGTTCAAAGCCTATGTGGGGACGAGGGTGACAACGGTGACATGTTTAGAAGATATTTCATGATCGTAAATGTACTCTTGTATGTATTATTACGAGTGGAAAATGGCGGTAAAAGTCTATATATAGTTGTTTTTGTTTGTTTTTTTTGCAAAGCTTATGATATCAACGGATAGCAAGGTTGTTGCATGCTGGATGCACATGGAAATAATTAAACAAAGTAGGCCACAAATAATGCAAGAAAACAAATAAAAAAACACCTTTCAACGCATTTCATTATCATCTTAGATTGCATTGCTTAGCAATCGATGCCGTGTTTGGCCAAACGTAAGCCGTTATTTCATTTTAAAAATATGTATGTATCTACTTATATGATACCTGCCATACAAAAACCCATGGTCACAATATTCTATCACAGACTGTCTGTGAATGGACCCCGCATGTCCAAATGGCCACATTGATCATAGTCCGTTCGGATTAGGACAGGTCAATATATTGCGCGTGGTCACAAATACACATCAATTTGACAAATAAATCTAATCGCTGATGCAGGGTTTGTTTGGTCCCTTGTTTTGAGTGTGATGATGAATTGAGCTTTTCGTTTGTGAAATTAGAATTAGTTTAAATTGGTTACCTATTTATTTGTTTACATGGTGAGAAAAGTTCGCCTGTATCTTCAATTTACAGGAATGTCTTTGTGAAATTGTGTAAATTGAGACGTGTGAGAAGGTTAAAAAATGAATCAATTTTCTAGTATACCTTCTGAGTAACACATACCTATAATATGTTGATACAACTACAACAAATAATATATCACCTGTACAACTAAAAAAAAAACAGGAAAACAAGTAAAACCACGACAGGAGCTAACCGGAGGTGAAATAAGAGTTACCGTTTTTTGGCATTTGACATTTCAAATCTTATGGTCCAGTAGCGATCCTAGCGGCAAATTGGTGAGGTTTGCTTAGTTTGAGAACATTTGGACCTCACGGAACACTAGCGCCTCTAGCGATGATTTACACGCGGTAGTCCTCATTGCATCGATTTCTATCCAATTTATTAAAATAAGTGTGTACCTTCAAATACCTACGTACGTACATACCCTACCAACCAAAACCACCATAAAAATTCTCCATAAAAACCGCACAAATCAATAACCTTGAAGACTTCCATTCGCCATCCAGGCGCAGGATCCGACAGCATCCAAGAGGAATCTCATTTGATTACGCGATGCGAACAAATCCTTTCCAAGTCAAATGAATAGAGCCGTGATAGCCTCTGTGAGCTCGCGTGGAACTGTGCCAGCACCATTACACACAGATAAGTTTTTGGAGGCTTCAGGGAGAATGTAGTGGGGGTAAAGATTAGTAATAAAATAGATCAATATTTAACTAAATGGTTCCCAGTCCACGAACCGACGTCCCAGAACGCACGTTCTGAAGATTGGTGTCATTACATCCGAAACGCGTAAACAACATACGTGAATTACACGTGAGTGAAAACCGTTTAGTTAACATATTTATAAAATGTCTTACGAAAGTTTTAATAAGATGGTGATAAATCCGTGAGTTTTCTTATGACTAGAGTTTTTTAACGGCTAGCTGTCAAATATGCATATGTAGTGCGGAAAAGTAGCTCGACATAGCACTACTCAGGAAAACGATAATTTAAGGTAAGTTTAATAAAGTTTATTTATGTCCTTTACAGATAGAAAAACATAACGGGCACAATTTGAGAAGTCAAGTAGGTATATTATTTATTGTACAGTCCGCAAATTGACATTTCCGGTCTACTTTGACTAGAATGCAGAAACAATCGCTAGAAACATTCATAACAAAGCCAGATCTGCCAGCCCGTAAGGCACTATGCTTAGTAAGGGTATTTTATGTCAGTTGTTCTGCATTCGTTAGATCGCGATCGTGAAGAAAATATCATAACTCGGGCACGACCAAGATTCGTACTTGATGGCCTATTACTAAAAACGTTGTGTTACCTTTCAAATCAGAGGACAGAAATTTTCACGCACAACATAGCAAAAGAACCAGTTTATTTCTTTTTAACCTTTTTATCCCTTACATACGACCCTGGGCATGGGTGTGGACAAGACTCGTGCAAAGTTTTGTGGCACTTAATCAAGTGGCAGCGACTGATTGGATGCGGTCCGAGCAAACTTTTGTAAGACACCGCGGAGTTTCAGTTTTACTACAAAGCTCTTAGCTCTTTGTTTGTGGCTATGTACTTAGTCTGCGGCGGCTATGTAGAGTACACTATTCACATTTTGCACAGCGAATCTTTAAAGTTAGCATAATTGTGTGACAGAGAATGTCTCTTCAATATTAAGAACTCGTAAGTGTGTGTTAGCGAAAGGATCATTTGGATGATTAGAAAGGTTTGGATGTTTATTTACCAACAGAAACATGAATTTTATTTGGCTGAATCGATATAAATATCGATGAATACGTGGACCACAGAAAATACTTATAAAATTTACATAACATACCTACATTAATTTTTATATCATTGCATGGAATGTTCAATAATTGAAACAGTTTTACAAAAAATATCTATACCTACGTCTCTATAAAAACACCAGCAAACATTTCAGTTACAAAGTTGATAAACGCACTTACTCCTAAATACGCCTACACGCATACCTACGCCAAAAATATAAGTACGAACAGATAGACAAAGGGCAAAGTAACGTATGGGCCACTTAAGGTAATGTCCCGGAGGGATCTTAAACAGGAGATGGGAAGCTGTCATTACCTGGGAATCTAAGTGGCGGCTCATGAGATGCTATAAACAACTTGATGTTGAATATACATCAAAATTTTAGGAGTGGAAGGATACATTTAAATATACATATGTATGTATGTAGGTGCCAGATCTAAAACAATTAAAAGGTATGTAATTTATTTTTATTTTGGGATATTGCTTCATAATTAGAATAGAATAGAAACCTTAATTTGTTTCTTAATAAAGGTTTGGTAAGTTGGAAAATTTGTGAAAACTAATTAAATGTCCTGTATTAATTTCTTCTTCACTGACGTACCTAATTAGGTAATAGGCATTGATCTCCATCAGTGCGTACTTGTACTGATGGAGATCAATGGTAATAGGTATCGGAGTAAATTAAATTTTGTCCTTAAATTCATTGTAATTAATTTCCACTAACATATCATTAAAATAAAACAAGTTTTCTACAATTATAATGAAGCTTTATTGTCTTATTAGTACACTGCTACCATAAGTTAATTAATTATTATTTCAAATTCTTCCTACAACTTCGATCACAACTTCGGTTTCACTAAAGTCTTCATATTGAAAGTTGAATCTGCAGATCTAACTCTAACCAAATCTTCTTCGCTTTTGCTACGTTTTACTTCTCCCAAACTCCTGCTGCTACCTGCTTCTACTACTCTTCTTTCTTCTTCAATCCAATACTTCTTCTTTATCAGGTCCACTGCTACGTGGATCCCGAATATTGTCAAGACTACGAGGAACACTAGGGGATGGTTTTCCTCCATGGTCCAGATCAACATTGAGACGGGGTGAACAAGATTCGTGAGCCACAGATGGCAGTGGGCGGCCACGGCGGCGACGGCCATGACTGGTGGTGTATGGAGGGAAATATTGGAGAAGATTGCGGAGATCCATTTAGAATATATAAAAAAGAATTAATAGAATTGTGCGAGACAATAATCAGAATGATGTATTGATTAGTTTTTGGTAAAATTAAGAAAATCTAGTGATATCGAAAAATTACAATTGACATAATGTCAAAACGTTGAGGGACATTTTTGGATTTTGATTGACGTGTGACGTTTTGTTTGGAAATATTGTCTTTTTAATAAGTATGAATGAGTTGTTATGTAAAATATAAAAACAAGGCAAGAAAAACTAAACAAACTACTTCTAACGTATTCTGTGCTACTACAAAAAAGGGGCACTTAGAAAATCTTTAGAAAAGCTAAAGATAATCTTAGTGCTCCAGCCCACTACCAGAGGGCAGCGTGCCCAGCATACTGGCCGCATTACCACGCTGGATGGCAATGCTGATAAGTTGAGCCAGAAAAAGACCAGCATTTTGGTCACGCGTCGCGTCAACCAAGCGCTTCGAGAGGTTTTGGAAAATAGTATGGGCTCCCGGACCCCACGGCCCCAAAATCTCGACTCCAAAAGGCTCAAATATGTTACCTCGGCCGAGGTTAGCATATTTGCGTCTCTTGTGATGCTCGGCAATAATAGCCGCCGCTCCAGCCCGACACCGTGTCAAAAACAGATGAGACGGCGCCAATGTGTCGACGCAAGTTGCATCCCACACAAGGGGCCGACCCAACATCCAGGGGCACAAGAGTCATACCGTCAGGTCTTTTTCCATCGTCGTTTTTTTTATTTTATTGTTGTTATGTTATTCAAACGTAAAAGGGTTCATAGTTTTAGGTTGTTCTCGGCATGCCACTGAATATTAGCTGACCCTCAATGGTTAAAAAGAAAGTTGTTTACGCTACTTGTTGCCATTATTTTAACGCGTAAAAGGACAATTTTCGTTAAAAATCTGCTTCTAAACAGCATGTTAATTTTTCACGTAAGGCAGTTGAAACTGAAATCCACTGATGACATTTCTAACTTATTTGGGGCGCTTCTGTGTGTCGGATGACACGTTAAATTGTAGGGTATCGGGTATTTGTTTTCGCGCCATATTCGAAACGGGGCGTCTAAAGGGTGCGGGGAGGGGTTCGTGGCGTCCGCCATTTTGTGGAGTTTTAGTCACGATGGAACAGTACTCGGGGACGCATCGCGCATTTTGCGTACGAGCGTATTATCGTAATGGTGATTCAATAGTGACTGCTCAACGTCTCTATCGTGCGGAATATCGTACACGCCACGCGCCAAGTGACGATATTAGAAAATGGATCAGGATGTTAGAGAATACAGGTGCGGCAGTTAAAATTCAAAACTCTGGTCGTCCTCGTTCAGTTCGCGATGAAGAAACGATTGAAGAAGTTGAGGCGTCGGTTCGTTAAAATCCGTCTTTATCCATCCGAAAGCGAAGCCAAGCGTTGAACATCAAAAAATCGTCTTTACTTGCGATATGTTGCAAAATTTTTTGGTCCCAGAGTTGCAGGAGTTTGCAGGTTTCAACTCAAGAACGTGGTTCCAGCACTTGCCATACCTCAAATGACTCAATGGAAGTTGTTAACGAATTATTCCCTAATAAAGTCATTTCGCGAAGGGGTAACATCAACTGGCCTCCCAGAAGCCCCGACCTTAGCCCGCTTGACTATTTTGCATGGGGATACCTTAAAAGTAAGGTTTATCAAAACAATCCGACGAATCTAACCCAGTTAAAGGAAAACATCAAGTCAGAAATGGCAGCAATATCGATACCTAGCTATGTGTCAACGTGTTATCACCAATCTTCGTTTCCGTTTAGAAGAGTGCCAGCAACGTAACGGTCATCATTTGGATAACATCATCTCTTCCAAATAATTTTCCAATTCATATGCTAATTAGAAACAATAAACTTTTTTATTGCGTACAAATATTTTTTTTTTCATTGAACTTACAAATACCCGATACCCTTTCTGGACACCTTGTAGATTACGAGCAAAATTTCTAATACATGAAATAATTTCACAAATGCCAACACAAATATAAATTCCACATGCATACACCCACTATATCACAATTTCCACATTAAAAATATTTGCGAAGTTTCCTACACAGTGCATGTACCATATTGACGGCTAGACGGCCACTAAAGTGGCTGCTATTAATATTAATAAAGGAATCATGGCTCGAATGTAAACGGAGCTGGGTAGAGTAGAAGAGAGAAAAGAGTTTACAATATTGCATGTTGATAACAAATGTAAAACTTTGGGAGTTACCTACACAGTGAATAATTGAGAGTCATTTGGATTCGCGAATGTCATTGATAAAAATAATGCTCTTTGTCTAGTACGGCAATCGTTAAGCCATGTCAGAGGCCCTTAGGGCGGCTTAATAAACTCTCGACACCAGAGTTGGCCACTCTCATTCGATAAGAAGAAGATTGATAACTAACTAACACATAGTATAAGAAAAAAGTTCATATAATAACTACTGAAAAATATGCAAACAAAATAGACAGTTCTTAACTGTACGTTATACCTAACTATAGCACATCACTACAGGCCCAACCCGCATATCGGAAACCGTTTTGCATAATTGGGATAGAAATTTTGCTAACGCGACTGTAAAGTTTGACTTTTTGCACGTCTGGTCAAATGTTTATAGTGACATCTAGTGTCTGGATTGCAGAAACGAGCCTGAAATTACCCAGGAATGGGAAGGGCATATGGGAATGGATGGAACAGGATGGGCTCAAATATGGGATGTAGGAATTAGCAAAGATAAGTTAGTGATATCACCCTAGTGTTTTCTTTATGCTTTTTGGCGACGAACCGCGGTGTTAACCTCTTTAATACAGGATAATAAGATTGTAGTTGTTCAATAGTTTAACAAGAAGAACGGATTAACATAGGTACTTTTATGCAGTTACAAACTTTAAGCATAAGACCAAATAAAGTAATGGTTAAAGAATACTTAACTTGACCTCATGGAAGTAAAAGAGAGGGATGGAATTCCTTTCATGACCTTCATTCGGATTGTTTTTTTTTTTACTTTCAGCAATGCCACGTAGAAAAACAATACAATAATTTGATTATAAAAGCCACGTCATATGAGTTTATAGCACTGTGCATGGTGTGATAGAAGTAAAACTAGTGATAACGATGTGGTTGGCTCCTATATTACCAACACATAAAAAATACTATAGACTTTTTAAACAAAATACCCTTACTCTTGGAACAATTTTCCTTGCCTCTATTAGTTATAGGAGTCTCAATTTAAATTCATTTGAATATTCTCTCCTAACGCCTAATTTATTTTCTGAATCTGTGCTATTAATTCAGTTTACAGAACCTATTTGCATGTCTGAAATGGTGCGGAGGAAATTCTAGGTCTTATGGAGAATCTAGGTAGGTAACTAATGTAGGCATTCTTGTTGCACGGTAGGTACATTACCTACTTACCTAGAGCAATATTAGCTACAGATGTTCCTAGATTTTTTTTAAAAGCTTTATTTAAGGTCGTACATCATGAGACGGTTTCCAAAAGTTTCATTTGTTACTCAATAGACATTTTACTCAACACCAAGACAGCAAAAAGGACACTTGCTCAAGCGATACTGTATCATAAAATATATTATAATGAAGATAATCTTGATTTCGAATTACTAAGGCCTTTATATTAATTCAAATTACATACTTACTTACCTACATTCAAAATCACAGCCTAATTTATATAAACACATAAAATATATCCTAACTTACTCGTATAAACGAACGATGATTTAAATATATATGCATAGAACTGGCTCTTAATCGAGACTGCCGAAACGAACCGTTAGATATTTAGCGCCTGATAAAAATATATTTTAACTAACACAGGTTTGCACTTGACCATAGTTTGCCTGATGGTAAACCCTAACATGAATCGTGCTTACCCAAGAAAAACCAGTTCACTCCCGATTTAAAGATCGTTAGATCATAGTTATGTCAACAAATCGACAAGAGATACAAACATTCCCTAAACGCACGTCCAAAATGTTTCCATTTCCGTCCAAACAGTATCTGTCCGAAGTTAACAACAAAGTTTAGTTTCGGGATTTCAATTTGAACAAATCAACGGAAACTTAGCACTGGAGGGTGACCCTCGTCAAAAATAATTTCAGCGTTCAAACATTTTGTTTCGCGACTTTTCTATGCAAATTATAGTCTGAGAAGAGAATAGCAAATGTTTTAGCTGTTTTAGGACACATAATATGAAATATATAGAGGGTGGCTTGGTGATCACTAAGTCAGTTTGATTGATATATTTAAATATCAGAAGTAACTAATATTTACTTAAAATTGTTTAAAAAAAACGTAACTTGAAAGCAACCAAAGTAAGCTTGGAATAAGATAAATGAATTTTAACGTTTTAAAAGAATTTTACGTGACAAGAGCTATTTTTAGTTTTTATTATACGTTAAATAGGTATTCTACTTTTTCTTTGGAAATACGACTGTGCTACCAATTCCACAATTATTTCTCAGACAAATAAAGTGTACCTACCTGCTACACAAGCTATGTACTTTACTCCATCTCAGAAAATATCTCGTTTCCACAGTTACTCTCTCACCCTGCCATAGAAAATCATCCAACCATAACATTTTTGTCTCCTTACTGAGAACGTACATAAGTATCTATCTACTTTCAGGGTTAATGGTAACACAGCCGACTTTAAATGGTGGTAATGTAAAAAAAACCTCTGTTCATTGTTTTGTAACTTTGATATTTTATGTAGTTACAAAAAACTTACTAAAGTGCTTCCTAATAACAACAACAATTTTTATTTTTTTAAATATAAATATATTAATTAGATAGGCTTTTTGACCAAGGTTTGAATTTTGAACTTCAATAAAAATACACTATAGCAAGGTGTCAAGTAGCTTTGTGACAAGAGTTTTATCATAAACTAATTTTGTCGTAGAAAATTTTGTTGAGGTTTATTTACTTGTAACTCTGTATATTCTCGCTTCAGCTTCCCCTTAAGAGTTGTTCCTCTGTAGGGCGGCAAATAATTGGTTTGATGCACCTTAATGCGTCTTTAGTCGCATCTAAATTGTTTCTCAAAGCTTCTGAAAGAACCTTTCAGATTGTCTTTTAAAGATTTAAGGGGATAAGCAGTTTTTGATGATGTTTCTTTTGGGAATACGGATTTTGAAACTTTACTAAGCGAAAAACATTTTGTTTGTTTTTGAGTATGGGTGTGAAAGTTAGAAGAGATAACGAATCACAGTTATTGAGGTTCAGTTACTAAAGCTATGGCTATAGTAGGATATTATGTTAGTAAGTAGGTACCTACTTAGTGATTACACCGCCGATTATTTTTGACATTTGCACCGGTTACGGTTCTCTCCTATACAATTTTAGTAGGTTGCGATTACACTCTCAAATACTATTTATTTATTAAAAACACTTCAAAAACATTATTACCATTTTAAATGAGTATTGAAGCAAAATGGCGTAATAGATTTTCCATGATAAATTACGAATAAGAAAATTAAAAGCAGCGCCACCTACCTTATCACCGTCGAACTTCTCCGTCGGCTCGTCATATATCCGCGCTTCACGTTTCTCCCGCGAACCACGGCGCGCCAGCAGTGGCGTCTGAGGTGGCGACGCTAGCGCCAAACTGTTCCTCGCGCTGCCAGGTGGCGACTTTATAAACTCAATTTTACCACCCTCCACGCAAATATTTGGCGTCAACGGATACGTTGGCGACATCGCCACGTTCGTATTCGCCAAATGGTTATAATGGTTCTCCTCAATTGGCAAGGTTTTTGGCTTATTCTTTTTCCTATACGTGGAATCGTATGCTAACATCTGAGTTTTATCCTCCGGGTGGATTTGTCGAACCTTCCCGGGTGGTCGGTCGGGTGGCTCTGGCGAGACGTTGCCATCTGTGCCGGGACTCTCGTCTCGATCATTGTTTGATATCCTGTAACAAAGATAATAAATTGGTTTTAATTATTTAAATTAATAAATTGTAAAACTGTATGTAGAGAAAACAAGGAATCCAAAAACAATGTCGCAAGCTTTGTTATTGTTTACTATGAGGGGTGAACAAACCAACCCCTCTAAAAGTTCGTACAAACTCTACTAGATGGCATTACCTCCGCGCTTTTACGTGTTTTCAAATGTTTATTTTCCTTTTTCTCATCAAAATATCAATTAAAAATAACGAAACTGACATAAACATCATTCTAACGAAGGCGAAAAATTATTTACATAGCAAAAAGATAACTAACTATAAAAACTTTCCACTTATTAGCAAAAGTTCTACATCGCGCAAACGAAATTTTTGTCGACCCGTCGCATGTGTACCATGAACGTATTATGACAGTTGGAAGTGTATCTCCTAGTGTGATGTTACAATACTGTTCATGATCACTAGCGTTTTAGTTAGAAGATCTAGCAGCACGTGACGTCACGCGCTCGTTGCTTGGCAACGCTCCTTGTAGTGTGCGCTGCGTACGATCGCCCGCGCGGCCGCGACGTTGCAGCGGCGCATATTCCTCGGGCTGTGCCTTCTTTGAACCTCGCGGTTTTAGTTAACTTGTTAGCTTAGCTCCGGTTTAAATTCGTGCACTTCCATACCATGGCGGCGAATTCACTTTCGATTGCCAGCTTTTTGCTGCACAAAGGTTTAGTTTGTAACTTTGTTCTACTGTTTTCAAGCTTCCGTATGGTAATTGTATATTTTTATGTAAAGAGTGCTTATTAGATAAAGGTTTCTAAGCAACTACTCGTATGTCAGCATGTAATAATAACTTAATTCAGTATTACTGCAGTATCAATAATGTTTTGTTAATGTTTCAAGTAATATGAATAGATACAAAAATATATGTATCGGAAATCGACTAGAGAAGAGCAGTTGGTATGAGTATAAGGAATATTATAACCTCATTATATGACTCTATAGATTTATGTTTCTTCTAAGCAATAGACGCCGTTTACCCGCTACAAAATAATTGTGTGCATAATTTATAAACATTCAAAAGAAAGAAAGAAAGAAAGAAATATTTATTAAAATCATAAATATTACAAAACAAATAAATAATTATCATTATTATCATGTAACACTATGATTTCTTCATATTATCATGTCCATAATCTAAAATTAAATCAAGCAGGTCATCGCCCCGCCGTTATCAGATGACCGATAACCACCAGCTGACTGAGTGACTGATTGTCTGTCTCAAAACTGACGCCTTGCCATCGAATGAAGTCATCGGGGCTTGTACTGTAATCAGTTTTGATTTATGCGATAGTACAAAAAAAGCTCTCTTTTTACGTGTACCTAATACTGTTTTATTTTTGCTATTTTAGAGCACTAAATAAAAACGTGGTTTAGTTCTTTTATATAATTGATTTAGGTATTTGTTGCCTGGACAGTCAGGCATTTGCCTACCAGTAAAGCGACATCCAACCTATCATTTAGATGAAGCACTATCAACATACAACATATTAGGTACAAGTATGTATAGGTAGGTATATGTATAAAAATCCATGTCCATTTCTTATGTACAATCCGATTATTACTGTTCTGACAACTGAGTTAGTGATACAGCCATACTCGTAAGTCGTCGGGCTTCACGTTTTGTCGAGTAGTGTACCTTTTTAGGTAGAAGAGATAATCTTGGTTATTTTAAAACCCAAATAAAGATATACGAGGTGTTATCAGTGTGGGATCTTAGCTACTGGATTCTTATCAGTTGGTTGAAGTTTGTTCAGTTTATATGTAAGTATTTACAGTTACTTTAAATGTTACTCTAGTTTTGTTCGGCTTAGTCTGATATGATCCATGATAGGATATATACTCGTATGCAGATAGAGAACTCCCCTACCGATTGACTGCAGTAGAGTCACGACCCTCAGTGTTGAGGAGATACGACTCAATGAGGAGGAAGGTTTAACACAGAATACAGGCTTGCGCAGTATTGGCCACCTTCTCTTTGAGTTGCATACTTACCTCATTAATGAGAACTACATATAATAAGCTTGATGGTTAGCGATCATTTATTACGTGTTTTACTGTTTACCCATTAAGAACCTAGGTATTTACTCTCGCTTTTAAGATCGCTAGTTTGCGGGAGAAGTTATAGACATATTCATAGATATAGTTACCGGTGGCAATCTAGGTATATCTAGATTCTAGACATAGCTTGAGAGCTAACTTTATGCTAACGAAGCAACGCCCCCTATCTGCTCAGCGGAGCATTAAATTGACATTACCACTACTTAGCTAGATAGGCAGTCGTTTCCAGGATACCAAATTAACTACTAGGTTTCTATAGTTAAGTCTAAAAGCAGTCTGCATGGGAATACTTAATATTTTTCAATTTATTTGTGTCTAGAGTAAGAACTGCTTTTTTTGTAGCCAAGATATTATGCATCATTTGTAAAAAAACACATTACTAATATACGTCTACTCGTATTTTTTATTAATTTGAACTATCATTATTTTCTGATGTAATATTTATATATGTTACGACTAATACCCGAAGTCCGGCTACACCTAGTTTTAGCCGGTTAGAACTAGGTGTAGCCACTTAGTCTTGGTTAAACCCCGAATCGAGACATGTTTTGAAAGAAGTTGGCTCCTCCTCGCTTCGCTCGTCGTCGCATGTGCGTGGTAGAAAGCAACCTAACGAACCTAATCTACCTTCTGTCACAGACAAGTGACTTCGAGTCCAACACTTGCACTACAACAGGACTTGAGACCTAGTTTTACCCGAAAACAATCGGCTCGTACTAGGTTTAACCAAGAGTAAGTGGCTACACCTAGTTCTAACCGGCTAAAACTAGGTGTAGCCGCACTTCAGGTATTAGCCGTAACATATACATCCCGAAATTTTAAATATGCACGTGACTACTGATATAAACTGAGCACTGTGGGCCTTATTACAAAACGTGGTTTAACTATTAGTCCAGAACTTGGAAAATATGCAGTCGGTTTTTGTTAAGACGGTGTAAGTGTAAAACTAACAAATCTTATTACCTGAAAATAGTGAGCACTTTTACTCTTTACGACTAAAACCACAGAATACAGAACTAAAACGTTATTAGTCAAACCAAAAGTCATCAACGTTCATTTGTTTGCAACAATCTTTATTTAGTCCATTTCTAAAAACGTCCGAGGAAGGAAGTTTACTACTTAAAGAGACGCATCTTGAAATAGACCTACAGCATAATAGCTCTTATTTTGTAGGCATTAAGGAATGGTTTTGTAATTAGTGGGAACTCGTTAGATCGAGTTCAGTTTTCACGGCAATATTTTCGTCACTTTGCTTTAGTTTGTTTCTTTTGACTTGGTTTAGGTTAGAGCGCGAAATGTTCGAACTTGGAACATTTTAAGAAACTAGATCGCGTAGATGCCTAGGTACGAATATGTTGTAATCATGTCTTGTTTTTAAACTTAAAACTTGAAATTATTAAGTATAGATAATTTAGAAAGATATATCAACAACTAAGATACATAAATTTTATATAAGTACTTAAGTCAAGACGTATTTAGTAACTTTAGAACTATGATTTTCTAATTGATTTGGCACAACTAAGTAATTGTGTTAATCACATAGAAATAAATTGTAATTAAATTCAATTTTGCATACTAATGCAGTGTTGATATAATTAAAATAACAATTTCCATAAAATGTCATAAAACTAAGTGGTTCTCAAATGTTCCCAAGTCCACAGTCACTTTATCAAAGGAGACACGGGTGACAGATAAAGTGTTCGAGAATGACATCAAAGGAGGTTACTGTCTACCGCCAGAGGGGGAGAGGGGGGGGGGGCGTGACGTGTATTGAGTAATGAATCAGGCACGTCACATGTAACTTGCTGTAAAATAAGTCTGTACAAGTTGTCCTCTTCTCGTCGCAATCCTCTTTACTGAGGGTCATGACTCCCCCGCAGACATTGTTTTACATGCTATATTTATTTAGCAGATTTTTTACATGATATAGGCTCACGCTTGACTACAACTTGCCTGATGTTAAGCAACGCTATAATCTACGATCTAGCGCGCTTGCCTAAAAGAAACCGGTTTACTCTCGACTTGAAGACCGACAGATTATAGTTCAAGGGAATAGAGATTCGGGCAAGGAGATATACATATTCTCTAAAAACAAAATCACCAGCTACCCCAAGTGATCCACCAACACCTCAAGCTGACAAGCTATTTTTAGCTCCGCTGCGCTACATAGCCAGTACATTATATCTCACATTATCTATGCATCAGGCCGGTGCAGTCATTAGGCTATTCAGAGCGCAACCAGTCGGACTAGGTATTAGCACTGGAGAAAATAATGCAAAGAGCGTAAAGGAGCCATTGAGCAGGTAAAATTGAGAGAGGAAGGAGTTGTATTTTTGCATTTTTATTTTATATATATTTGTTATAAACGTTGTAATCTATAATCATCACAAACACCGAGAATTTGATGTGTCTTGAATCTAGGCGTCCACGACGATGTAGTTGCCCAAGAGAACTTCCCTGATTAAGCCTAATAAAGATTAAAATTAATTAATATATTCTGCGGAGGAGTCACGGCCCTGACTTGAGAAGAAGGACCATCAGTAAACCATCACAACCGTGAACGAATCTCTTACTATCTAATGATATGTAACACAAAAACAATCATGTGCAAAGTAAAGTTTTAGTAGTATTCTGATTTGACTTCACCCTAGACTAAGTCTGTTTTTGTTCCTAAATCTGAGACTATAACGATAATTCGCGGTCATATCCCCGGACACATTTATATAGTTAGTTAGTGTGCACTTAATATTGTGAAAATTGGTGTCGGATTTACATCATAATAAAATGGAGCGGCTTATAAGTCGTTAATGGTCGTGAGCTTTTTAAGCCGCTTAAAAGTTCCTGTTTTATATTTAGCAATACTGACAATACGTTGCTTGCAGTATTTTTTGAGACAATATTTAGTAATATTCTCTCTTTCTCTCTCTCTCTTGAGTCGTCTTTCCTCATGACTGAGGATCCCCCGCAGAATTAATTCGTTAGGGGAGTTCTCATGCTCAGATACATCGTGGTGGGCGCCAAGGTCCTTCCACGGAAGACACAATAGTAATATTATAGACCAGTAAACGAAGACTTTGGTAATGTGTTATTTTTATTAATTAAATTGATAACAAAATTAATCTATCGGTTTGGTAATTGTTGATGAGGTTTCTTAGCTATGTATTCGAAATTAATATTTCATGTACCTAACACAAACTGTAATAAATCATCTGCAGTAAAATGTTACCTAAAAATATGCATAATCTTTTATCACCAGCGTTTGCAAGTTCAATTTAGGATAGTATTAACTTAAATTACTTATTGTAATCAAACTTTTTCACTTTACCCACAAAACTTCGCTACCAAATTAAATCTAAATATAGCCACAAAGCGTCTGAAGATGGCGCTGCGATAACAAGGCGATGATAATGATCACTATTATTATGATATGATCACAGTCATTACGTTCTGATCACAGTCATTATGTTTTGATCACAGTAAGTGCTAAGTGGGGTATTTGAACTCGGTGGTATAACTGTACAATTAACAATCGTTTTTGCTAAAAAGAAAAGTTGAGGATACATTCGTAATTGCTATAATTAGTGCATATGATAAAATAAATATAGACAAATAATAAGATTTCCGACTTAGCTAAGATAAGACTAGTGGCTTCTCGCGGCTACGCTCGTGTTATGTCGCGAAGAAAAGTATCTTATATGACCATCACGCTCCCGAAATACACGATGGTCCGTCGCTAAGTTACGGAATCCGTTGCAAAGTTACGGAATCCGTTGCAAAGTTACGGAATCCGTTGCTAAGTTACGGAATCCGTTGAAAAGTTAGAAAATGCGTCAATCAAACTAAAAAAAAACAACGCACCTTCGTTTTTATAGATTTTGATTTTTGCCTTTGGTTGATTGAAAAAAATTTATTGAAGTGTTCTTCCAACCTTCATTAATAAACCTTTTTTATCATCATCACCATCATCCACAGCCTAGTATAGCACTGCTGGGTATAGGAGTAACTTTTCTTTACCTAAAGTTAGTAAACTTTTCTTCACCTTTGTAAAATCAGGGTCAAAATAATTCATAAATAGCTTTGCACGATTTATATACTATGACCGGTCAAGGGCCCTTTAGACCTATTGCAAGTCCCAATCACATTGTTATCAAAATATCACATCATTAAGGCTAATCATTGGTATTCAAAAGTCACAACGTAAAGTTACGTAAGTCCACACAATAAGATCCCATTGCGATGGGTAACAGCGAATAATTAATTACTATAGAATTCTAACTTTTCACAAATGTCGCGTCGCAAATGCTTCCGTTCATGGGTAGGTACTAGATAACGGATATAATACATAAATATTTTTCTTTCGTAAATACATACTTATTATATATAGAAACGGCCAGACTCAACACAAGTAATTACAAATTTTAATATTCAACAACAACAATGCCGGCCGCATAGATGAAAGGTTGTCTTGTGTTGACGAAGTCAAATACTTGATCACAGTTTGATCGTTAAAAGATGCACCGCACTCAACCTCGGTGTACGGCGGCGGTTGACCATCTCATAGAATGATTTTTAGCTCAGTTACATTTCTGTAGTTTTAATTATTCGTAAGGTTATATGTACTGTTAGGGTCGGATAATGACCTTATAAAGGTATTTATTAAGGAACAATACATACAAACGGGTATTGGGTGAAATAATGTTATGGTTGTATTGATGATATTGTTATGTTTATTAGAGGGACAAGATAACTCCAGAAAAGTACAAAAACTAAAGATTTGGGGGTTTAAAATGCTTCTTTTTCTGAGTAGGCTTTTATATTATAAAAGAGAAAACTCAGTGAATATGTTGGTGTGTTTGTTCCTTGTTCAAGTTCAAACAGCTAAACCGATTTGGATTCAATTTGTTGAGGTGGTAGATCAAAGTCCGGATTAACACTTTTTTTTATCTCGGTTACATTGCGGACATAATTTTACTGTATCAACTCAATAACAGGCATAATTAGTTAATAAGGAAGTTATATCTTTAACTACCTATTGATTCTAGCATTGCTAAGATTAATATTTATTATAGATAATCATATAATTCAAGAGCAATTTGCAAAACAAACTTGCATCCAAAATAGCGTAGTTTCCCTGAAAGCCATTAGGTTCCTGGCAACACGGTGTATTAACATCATCATGCCTCATTATAAATCAGGATACGAATAAGGCGTGATTCACGCGATCTAGGTTAGGTCTATTTTAGGTCCTAGCCATGCTATGTTATTTACAGGGATAGACTAAGGATTATATATACATGCAGATCACTACATAGTATAAAGCAAAGTCTTTGCCCGCGTCTGCCCCTATGTCTGTATGTATGCTTAGATCTTTAAAACTACACAACGGATTTTGATGCAGTTTTTTTGTTAGATAGAGTAATTTAGGGGGAAGGTTTGTATGTATAATAACGCAGCCGCAGGTAAAAGCTAGTTTAAGTAATAAGTGAATATGTCTTAGAGGTTTAAGCGTCTGCTTTTCATCCTGACGCAACATGGTTCGAATGCAAATTACTTAAAAAAAATATTGTGAGGAAGTCGAGTTGTTGGAAATGTCATTTTTTGTATTCGTAATAATAGCAATGGAAGTACATAATTTGTGTAAAACTTATGAGTCGCCAAGTGATAAAATTCTTGAGCATGTAACGTCGTCGTGGTTCATTAAAAAGTAAAGTCTTAATTTATCCAAACTGCATTAAAGACATTATAAAGTTAACGCATATTTTTAATTAGCATGCAACTTAGTACCTCCCTGTATTCTAACCGCTAGGAACGTTGCCTTACGACCCCAAGGCTGTTATTAATATGCATTTTGAGTCGAGCCTGCATATTTATCACTTATAGCTGTAATAATAATCAGTTTTCATTCATAAACATAAGTACCTACCTATTTACTATAATGTTATATCTTTGCAAGATATACGACTCATACTAAGTTTCGCAAGTATTGCCAGGAAAACTTCGCAATATTGTGGAAATTTTATGAACATAATTTTAACTTAGCTTTATTTTTAATAGGTATTTTTGAAAGTTACTTTTACTATTATTGTGTTAAGTACGCCAGCTTTACGGATTTCCTCTAGTGTTGTCCAAACTAGGTTACCTGGAAGAGATCACTTTAGTGATAAGGTCGCCCAATGGCCCTGGTTACCTTCCACCTTTATGTTAAATATGTTCTTTTTATTTGGTGTAGAATAAAGTATATTTGATTTGATTTAATTTGTTACTTAAAGAGTTTGCATGAAATTGTATGATTTATTAGCTAAAATTTCCTATCATTAAATATATTTTAGCTTTATGAGTCATGTGTGTAATTTTTACTTTCTTTTACTTATCAGTGACTAAATAGCACAAAATATATTGCTATTGTTGTTACCATGTTCGCTGTTTCTTGATTTAGCTTTAAAATTACTTGATTTGAAAGTTTCGGGTTTTAGTATTTTAACACACAGAGATCAATTCAATTGAATTCGATTTCTTTACTAGCTTAAATGTTAAATTTACATTTAACCTGTTTATGAGGCAATTAGGACGTAGCTAAAATTAAAACATATTGTTTTAAAAAATCTTAAACTTAAAATAGTCTGTACCTACATTATTTTCTTAATATGATCCTACCAAAGCAATTGGCTCTTTTACATCTACATTCATTTAATATATATATATATATATATATATATATATTAAATGAATATATCAATCAATAATATAATATAATAATATAATGAATATATATATATATATATATATGTAAATTATATGTATAGATCACCCACACAAGCACACATGCTCACTCACAAGCACACATATAATTGAGGTCTATCACCGGAAATAAATGCATTAGATCAATGCATCGCAAGCTATGGTTGCTAAAATGATTAGCGGTCACCCATATCCTTCGACATAACATGTGTGGATGCAATTATAACTGTTTATATAATATACAAATGTTAAGATTATTTATGTATTTGGTTGATAAACATACCTAGAAATGGATCATTCGCATTTTCTCAAACAAGTTTGGAGAACAACAAAAAGAACACATCGCAGCCTATATAGGAAGGAAATCTTTTTTTTTAAAAACGCAATAGTCTTACGTAAATCTCTTTGTGTCGTGGCGAAACTATTAAAATGCGATGAATTACTGCAATACACTATTCGGACCATATGCGCAAATTGTAAAACAACAAGGAACAACTGGATTCGATCTGCGGAGGACCGGGATGAATGGTGTACGAGAAGAGAGGCCTATGCTCAGCAGTGGGCTATGTTGGGCTGACGATGATGATGATTATGAATCAAGTACCCCCTAGTGTTGCTTCCATACTATTTGACAAACCACTCTATTATGCAACTATGCACTAGCATTACACTGTATAGTTTAATTAATAATAAATAGTTTCTTTCCTGACATATTAATTTTCCCTATCCTGCTTTGACCACACAAACACCTAAAATAAGGCTTCTTTTCAACCCTCGCGTTCGTAAGCTGAGTTACAATAATCTTAGAACTGAAATCTGAGAAGCCTTAAAGCTTCCTTGTAACGTGCTTCGGGGTTACATCGCTGTAGTGATAATGAAAGCTCCGTTATTCCTAGAAAGCTTTGATTTCTTGATAGTAATTAAATATGTAACTTCTTTTATAAAGGTTAAGAGTAAATTATAAAATAGGAGTTATGGGAAGGAGGCCTATATCCAGCAGTGGGTTGAAAAAAGCTGAAAATCATGATTATTACTTTTGGAAATCGACTGTTTTTGTTTGGTTTAATTTGGCTGCTTAGAAATACTTTCTGTAAGTAAATGTCCGTTGGCATAAACATTTCACTTTTTCATTTTCTCGAAATGTCTCAGAGCTTTCTTAAAGAATTAATGAAAAACGACACAATACAATGCTCTCAGCAATAAAAACCCGATAAATATCAGAGAGAGCACTTTAAAATAATTATTAGAATATGTATATATATATAGTATTATGTTTTATGGCCTAACCTTTCACTGAGCCATCACTTTCGTTTACTGCCCATAATTATGATAAACCTCCACGATTTCACTTATTGGGAAATTGTCCCAAGTGAAATAAGATGGAAATAGTGTATGAAATGAAAATTTTACCTACAGATTCCATTTACGATTTATATGGTTTTGGAGTTAATAACTCAGGTTGTCACTACAGCTGAAATAATAATGTAGCTGCTTTTACGGAATACTTTTTATCGCACATATGTCTTGTCATAATATTCATTATTTTGAGCTCTTAACAATCTGTTGCTTAGCTTAGTCCTCAAAGTCCAAGTTCAAAGAATTAATAACTCAAGAAACTTCGCGTGAAGCTACTAGTTTAATAAAGAGTTCATTACCCTTTCGTATAAAGTGCTCCTATTTGGATTGCTATTTGCATCTCAAGATAAAAATGCTTAATGAATGTTATTAATCAATACACCTCAGCTACTTATAATAATATATACAGTGCTTGCCACAAAGAAGTATGCTATACTAGATTTCATTTACATTGGTTTATCGTTTATAGTAACATTTTTGGCGTATAATACTAATTGAATCACGTGTAATTTTTATTAATCATTGAGCGGATTCAATAATAAGGCTATCTGCTGTTCAATTTACATTTCATAGGTGAGTTACAATAAAGTAAAATATAAAAACAAGGGAAGAAAAACTAAACATACTACTTCTAACTACTACAAATAGGGGCACTTAGAAAATCTTTAGAAAAGCCTAAAGATAATCTAAGTGCTCCAGCCCACTACCAGAGGGCAGCGTGCCCAGCATACTGGCCGCATTACCACGCTGGATGGCAATGCTGTAGTATGTTTAGTTTTTCTTCCCTTGTTTTTATATTTTATTAATGTAAATAAAGTTATGTATTAATACAATAAAGTATTTTGTCCATCAATGTATTTTTATCTAATTCAGTAGTTTTGATAATTTTTTCTTACTTAACGCCTTTTTAATTGTTTAGACCAACTAATTTAGGTACTCAATTTAATAACAAGTTTTTTATCAGTATTGTTGAGCCAAAATTTTCAGCTTAGCGGTTATGATATTACGAATACAACCTCTAACTACAAAATGCTATAGTTGTTATTTTTCATGGCCGACATTGTACATTAAGTTTAAAAGGCTCATTTGTGTGTTTAATTGATGAGTAAGAATTTTTATTAATTGATTCCAGAGCTACCGACTTGCAATTATGTAATTGACTTTTTCTTTGTGGGTGGTAGACATAAAAAGCTTTGAATGATATCGATATTTAGGCATTACTTTAGGAAAACAAGGATATATTGTTGACGCTCAAACACTCTGTTGACAATTAAACATAAACATACTCAAACTTTATGTAGGTATGATAATTTTGACAGCTGTGATTTCCACACAATTTACGAGAAATTAGCAGAAATTATATGGCTATCAAAATCATCATACTTTTGGACACATCATAGTCCATATTACAAAAGAAAGCATTCAAATAATATATCTTACTTTAAAAAATCCCACCGCCTTGACCTATAAAAGTTGAACTTATTTAAACAAAGTTAATAACATCATTTTATTAGCTAAACGTGCCAGAGATCAACAGTTCAGATACGAAATTACACGAATCGAATTAGCTATTCAACTCACTATAACAATAAAGTATTGTCAAAAACGTGCCGATTAAAACTAAGTATGGGGTTCTGTAGATTATGTTCCTACTTTCCTACATCTAATTAGGACAGAATTTATCTAATGACAGTAAACTTTTGTGCGTTTTAAGTGATTGAGATTGATTTAATATTTTCATAAAAGGAAAGTTAAGTATTTTCGTTCGCTTCTTTTTGTATTATTTTCTATAATAGTTAGCTTGGTCCATATTACTCAAATTGCCGGCGATTTGACAACCGATACAAGAGACGATTAGATTTAAATCGGATCGAATCGAGAAGCAATCTATAAATCTTCCCACAGAACTCTAAAAAATGACACGCCAATAAATAATTCTCACGCCGGCCGAAATAAGAAGGCGGAAGGCATCGTGGCAAAGAGTAAAGATGAGATCTACAGAGGCGTCACTCGCTGCGTGACCTACAAGCAAGCGGAGAGAGGATATACAAGATTACTCAGGGAGGAATAGGTGGCAGCACTTTAGTAATTCTTACACGTGTGGGCAAAGTTTACAATCATCACTGCAATATTAAAAGGTGAAAAATTGTTAGTATGTGTGTTGTATGATTATTTGTTCCTTCTCCACACTCGAATTGCTGAACTGATTTGGATGAGATTTGGTATTGAGGTAGATTAGAGACAGATTACCTACACAATATTATTCATTTATTTTGATCCTGAAATAACTCGAATAAAATCGAGAGGCAAAGCAAGTAGTAAAGCATAAATAAAAGTCAATGCACTTACTCTACACTAGGCGCGCCCTGTGTCACGGCAGAGAGTAATTGAATGTTTTTTTTTTTAAATCTAGATAGGCTCACGCTTGACAACTCGCCTGATGATAAGCAACGTTATAATATACGATCTAGCGCGCTTGCCTAGAAGAAACCGATTGACTCGACTAGAAGACCTATGAATTTTATAGCTCGAGGAGAATAGAGAATCCGGCAAGGAGTTCCACAGTTTGGCAGTTCGCACGTTCTGGCCTTTCACAAGGTCACATTCTGGTCAATACATTTTAGTTACAATTTCATCCACCAACAGTTATCTGGCATAGTGTCTACAGTTCACACAAGCTGCCGTATAAGGCGCGCGCACGAGGCAATGCCAGTTTACGAGGAATTAAATAATAACCGTAACATTGCGGGGATCGTGTCTCATATTGGTGTGAGTGGATGTGTGGATTTTTACACGTGATCTTTGTGTTGTCTTCTTTTTCAATGATATGTGGTTTGGGTTTGATCTCATTTAATCTGGTGCAATAAACACCCTTGATGCGTATATTTCTGATACTACTACTCTAAACCTTCCGAAACTAAATAAAATGGTAATACATAGTTAACTTTGTTTTAATATAAAAATAAATTTTTATTTAAGGTTTACATCAACTTGAAATATATAATGTAACGCAATGTATCGATAGTGGTTTACCACCACAAAATTCAGCCAAACAGGTATAATAAACCAATAACGTTTTGAAACAAAATCATTAAGACCTTCATAAAACACCGTTATCGTTTATAGCAATTAGTCTTTTGTTGATCATAAAATTTTAGAGCTCATACCCTAATTGCGGGTATTCAGCGAAAAGGTAAATTGTCCCGTTATTTTGTATCGCTTCATCTCATTCAGTTCCCGATATGGCGATCACTGGACTGATAATACAGAAACGTCAAATTAAATCGTTGATCGCATGCCATTTTGACAAGTCTTGTATTATCTTCGCGCGCTATTGTGTTGGTATCTCAATTTCAAATATACCTATTGTGCGGGAGAAAGCATGCGAATCACTGGTCTAGGTCTGGTTAAATGTCAGATTTTTATCGAGGTTTTGAAGAGTTTTAGAAGAGAGATGTCTAAAGTAGGCATATTTATCATGGGGTTTTGTTTGGGATTTTGTTGGTCTATTTGTAAATGTTTGCACATTTGTTTCGCATTTGCTTTATGACAAGATTACCAATATCACTTACTGAAGGCTCATTTTACTTTTAGACTTTTCTTAATAATTTCTAAGAGCCATTATTTTACTAGGCAAATGTGACTAATCTCAAATGTCTCATCTGCTTTACCCTATATTCTATGGAAACCCATTAAAAACTGTTGTAAGCACTCCACAGTCAGATTTAACATTCAGTAGTGCATGTGTTCCGTTTATAAACAGAAGCAGATAAGTGAAGTTACTGCTTGTTTAGATTCTCCACAGGTGCAGTTTCTAAAAGATCTTACTACTCAAAGAGGTACAGGCAACAGTAGCCTTTCTTGGAATAGAATTTTATTAAGATAAGGTATACATATATATGATTGACAAATCGATAATAATATGACTTTTTCGAGGTATGGTCCGCTGCGAACGAGGTTAGCATAAGATTAGCGTAGTAGATACAAAGCAAAGGTGGGATAAGAAAATTGTGGAGGACTTCACACTGTCAGCATGTGGTGCTCCCCTGGAGGACTCGTGCCTTGTGTCCGAGCTGTCCTGCACCGAGCTGGACCTCACAGTGCCACTGCTCGGTGGTAAAGTGCAAGGATCCCTGGCTCGTGCTGGTAAGGTAAAGGGGCAGACCCCCAAGGTTGAGAAGCAGCAAAAGAAGAAGAAGAAGACCGGCCGTGCCAAGAGGAGGATCCAGTACAACAGGAGGTTCGTGAACGTAGTGCAGACGTTCGGCCGCCGCCGCAGACCTAACTCCAACTCGTTTGTAAATTAGAAAATGATATTGATGACGTTTTTTTCTATAAATACAGCTTTGCTTCTTTAGTAAACCGGTTTCTTCTAGGCAAGCGCGTAAGATCGTAGATTATAACGTTGCTTAACATCAGGCAAGTTGTAGTCAAGCGTGAGCCTATTTCATGTAAAAAAAAAAAAAAAAAATTCTTCCTTGCATCGGATTCCTTAAATTATCTGGAAGTAGCTAAAGTTTCTAATTGCCACTACTATTCTTGAACGACAATCAATCAATGAATCATAAAGGTTTCGATCATTATATCAAGTCCATATCATTATCAAGAGAATTTTGGTGGAGTACTATATAGATACAAGAACCGTTTCAATGTATATATCTTTCCTAAATATCCGTACAATTGAGTTAGTTGATATTATCTAAAGAATGCGAGCGTTCGAGTCGGATGGTGCAATTGCACGTGAATGCTTCTACTTTATACACTTGTATTGCAGTTTGTTAAAGTGGAGTGAATTGTATTGTGGGTAGTGCTATTGTAGCTATTTGTGGATATAGAGTTTTCATTGATTTAATACTATTATATGACTTTAGTATTTTTTTATAAAAAACTTTGTCATTTTAATGTCAGTATTTCCTAATTTACCAATCCCTTACAAACTTAATGCTGTTCGACTGTTGTTTACTTTAAAACAGTCATCGTTACAACGAAAGGGCTTAGTAGGTACTTTACGATTACTAATTCTACTAAGGACCTAACCAAATTAGCTTAATTTCGACATAGAAACGTTATGAGTTAGCAAAGCAACGAGCGCACTTACAGTTTTCAGATAGCCAGAAACCGCTCACCCTAAGAACACTAGTCGTATCAAAAATAGCCACATTCCCAAGAAATAATAAAACTTTGGTCAGAGATAACAAAGAACACACTTTCTCGCCGAAACGGGACACCACACATCCAGGAAATCGCCTAAAGGCAGCTGTGGCCATTAGGTCCAACCAAATTATGGTCAATTCTCTTCGAAGATTCAATGTGGAAATTGCGGAATGAATATTAATCATGTGGTTATCTTATTGTGTAGCTTTTCTTTTGTCTGATGAGACCACCACATTTAATGTCAACCGCAAGCTGGTTGTGGTTCGTTTTTGAAGTTAATTCGCGCTTAAATTATGAATACTAAAGTTTGTGTTTTATGCTTTCTTCTGCCATGTAGTCAACGATTTATTGCAAAATATACCTTATTTAGACTTTGAAGAGTATAAACAATAGAAACAGTAGACTTTATTTTGATATAGTAGGTACCTACTAAGAAAAAGGAATGCTCTTAAAACTTTTATAGGTCTAATTATCCAAAGGAAACAAAAACACCTAGTTAGTCAAGTCATTCTCGCTCCTTTGCTAGTTCCAATATAGTCTACATTAGGTACTAAATATTTAGCCTACATTGTATCTCCCAGTCGTAACTAAGCTCCTTCAGAACGCGTGCTGAAATCTCCGCCTCACGATATCTCTACTTAACCCTTAAGAGGGTGATAAGGGTACATTAGGCCCCGTCACATAACTTATCACATCGCACGGTTAAGATAACCATGAGTGGTTGCTTAAATACAGCTCGTAAATTTCTTACAATGTTGCTAATGTTGCAATTATGGAAAAATAGGTCGATGCGAAACTTAGACGAGACAAGAGACTATAAATACAGCTAGTTTACCTACCTAATTTTTATTTGACTAACGAAATTTAAGTATAGTGTATCTTAAACTCGTGTTTTCGCCAGGTTGCATGTTGTATTATAAAAGCAATGAACAATAAAATTAACTTACATTGTTTCTCGAATAGTTCTCTAGAGACAGTGAATTAATCCAGCTAATTTTTTTTTTAACACATTGAGATAAGCATTCAGTGTTCTCTAACACGTTTCTAGCTATTGACGCTGAAATATCAGAATAATTCAAGATCCAAAGGTCGTTGCTTAACATCAGGCGAGTGGTAGTTAAGTTTAAAAAAAAATATTAATACAGTACCAGAAAGCTAGGTACTTACAGTTTATCTAAAGCCACTTTCCTCTCAAAATACCGTAAGTAACAGCAGCGTGGCGCCACTAGTGATAGAATGTAAACGCTATTTCAATCCCACTGAAGATTGTTGTAAAAATAGTCTCCAGTGATGCATCCAAGGACAACGAACTGTTACAAATTTACAATTTGTACATCACTAGTATTATAATATACAAGGTTGCTTACAACGCATAACTTTCTAAGGGTGACTTTGGTTCCCCAAAAGGAACAACTGTTCTATGACTTTTTTAAATACGCGAAAAAATAATCAGCAATGCGATATAAAAATATATCGCCTTCTCTCAAAATGTAGTAATCAGATATAAATTGTAAGAACACTGGATGGACCGCGAAACCTCGGGGCACATTTAATTTTTTGTTAAATTGTATATGTTCAAGTATGAATAAACAATATAAATGTAGGTATGGGGCATCAAAACTTTTAACGCGGTTTTATAAAAATGTGTATTTGTTTTTAAAACAACAACAAACAAGTCTAGTAACCCTGTACGAATATTGCAAACAGCTGCAGGGAACAAGGTGGGTCTTTGTCACCTTGGGAATAACGTTCTACAATTAATAGTTTTCAACTATTTTGGGGTTATTGTTATCAGTTATTGTCGTAAATCGGAGATTAGTAGCAGGACTTGTGTTTTAAAATTCATACACAATTTAATATACCAATACCGCAGAAAACAGAGTACAACCAATTCACAGGCCACAATCTCTGTTGTAGTTGTTTTTCAGTTAGCAAATAAAATAAGTAAATTTAATAAAAAATAAATCAAGCTAAGAAAAATAATAAGTAACTCCACCAATCGTGTTTGTAACATTTTTACGTTATAATTTGTCAAATACAAAATAAAATCACATATCAATCATGATTATAAATAAATAAATATTTCAGGACATATCACACAGCGCCATCTAGCCCCATACTAAGCTAACGCTTGTATCATGGGTACTAGGTAACGGATATAACACTATATACTTTTTTATGAATAATGCTACTCAAAAGTCTAACTGTCTTCTTCTTATCGTAGAATAATAAAAAAAAAATATATTTATATGAATAGGTAGATTATTCGTTTTAAGGTTTTGTTAATTCGCCTACATTTAAATTTGTAAAGCTATAAATAAATATTTATCTTTCTTTCTTTCCTTCTTGTCACATCTACAAAAATGCCTTCCTATTCTGAGTCGCATGCCGCATGCGCCGGCGCCGCTCCACGTCACAGTGTCGGTACATTCTACCGTTGTTTATTTACTTCACATGCCAATCTGAGAAATTAACTTTACTCGTATGTTGTTTTATTTGAGCTCATTTGGCAAAGCAGTACCTAATGGAATTTTGGCATGATTTTTGAGGACGCGTTTCGTGATTTGGTCACGAATTTTTGATGATATCATACCAGTAATGATATGTATTATGTATGCGTAGGTACTGTGTATTTGTTCCTACTTATTTTTCTTTAGTCAAGTATTTTTGTATTAACCGTTTATTTTAACGGCATTGTGTATGTTGATTAGGTTTATGAGTATGATATATTAGGCAGCATATAGACACAGAAAATCAAATTAATTACGGATTAAGCTCAGAGCGTTATTTATTAATTAAAATGGTGTTTATTATTGAAAATCATTACTTAGCTACTTGATATACAAAAGATTTTCTTAAAACCTGACCCGATTTAGTAATCTTGGCAAAATCTCTTCAAAAATTTAACCATAAAATGTAAAGGAAAATAAAAATAAGACGAACCTAATCGTTATCAACCTCCCTTCACAAACACGTCGAAAGCTGATCCAATTTATTTGTAACACCTTTTAAGCCACCAAATATCAATTTTTATTATCTTTCCAACTGAGATTTTGGTCCAGCTGATCTGAAACTTGATAAAGGCATCTGCCGTATCTGCAAACATATCTTTATTGTTTTACTGAACAGGGGTTTTATTTAAAGCCAATTATCGGAATTAAGGACTTATTTGACACATTCACTTACAATATTTTGTCAGAAAGCGTCGTTAAGTTTGAAGTGTCTTATATCTGTGGTTTTAAATTACCTTTATTTTGGGCTCCAAATTCAATCGAAAGTTTGAAAACAGACATACTTACACTTTTTTATAGTGACATTCAGGCATTTGGCTTGAAGCGAAGGGATTTGACGTAAAGGAATTTCCGTATAAGCAACTTAATTAAATCAAAGGTGGAGCCATATCTATACCTACTTATTGTACATGTACAAATGTACATATCTCCTCTAATACCGTATACTAAGCCATAAAACTACACATTCATATATGCATAAAAATGCAAATACACAGTGGAAAGCTCCCTGCATAAATACAGCCAAACATTTTTCAAATTCCGTATGAATATTCACATGATGCTGACCAAACAATAGATGTATGCAAATCGGTAGCCAGTGTGCCACACTGCTTGATAGATCGCTCGTGAATATGCTACTACAACATGAGTTCTGAGCATGCTTATGAATTATTTAAGTGTTTTGCATAAATCATTTTGCCGGTGCGGCAAGGATGATGAAATAATTTAAACACATGTATAAAAGTATATTGTGGTCCTTAATTACATTAACACGTTAACTTGTATACTTAATACTACGTATGCTACGTGCAACTATGTAAACACTAAACGGCATCTTATCCTCATATGCAGATAGATCACATATGCAGATAAGAAAATGCCGCCTTTTGCTCCTGGCACAATCATTTTCACCAATAGAAGTGAGATAGGCTAACGCATTTACTCGTCACTAGAGGAGCAATTGTTGCCTGAGGTGTCAGATATGTTAAATGTTACAAAAAGTCACGGCTATGCAAGATTTTATTTTTACTGTAATAGTATGACAAATTTTGATCATGAAAACTTATTCGACTTTAATTAAAATATCGAAAGCATTACCTTGCTATGGTATTACTAAGTTTTCCACTTAGAGTACTAGTGGAAGTGGAATACTTCTTACTAACTGCCATCGATTCCAAATTTGGAGTTCAAAAATATAAAACAAAGAACTTCTAATCTCCTGGCACTAGAGTTGGCTGGCCAATCTAGATATATAAGAAGAAAAGCTGTGACTAAGCCATAAAAAAAACTTTAAGTAGAATTGATATCCTTCTTTTTTTGAAGTCGGTTAAAACTAGCCTAGTGACAAACATCACTTGATGAAGTTTATGTCAAACAGTGATACCGCTGGCGCGTGCTCAAGGGCCGGGCCAGAAAGGGTCAAGTGTATGTCCACCATAGACAAGAGACATGGTTTTAGATTGAGAAATTTAGACTAAGGAAACAGAATAAAGAAGGGGTTAGGAACAGATATTGGGCATGGGGCATTGTGTGAAATATTTGTTGAAAAATATTTTATTTAAGCTATAAGCTAAACTTTTTTTCGTATAAATGAAGAGATTCAAGCACGAATTTTCTATGTCTATTGTCTATATAAATATGTTTCATTTCATCCCAAATACTAAGGTAAAGAAATGTGTATCTTTAGTCATTTGTTACATTTTCTTAGTCCGAAAGTGCAATCAATTATGTACATTATTAAACGCTGCCATTCTTTTGCCATGAACATAAATTACAAAACAGAAACATATGACATGTACCCGTTTAAAGTAAAAAACAGCATCAATTTGCATTTAGCACATTCACAAGCTGCCTATTGTTGTGGTATTCGAACGTGTCGCCTTTATATGCAGTTATTCTTATTAGTTCTGAGGGGTTACGACAGTCATGACTTCGGTACAGAATTGAAACCATCATGTGCGCACAGTAACAAAAAATAAACATTGAAACTTTGGTAACAGTGACATACTGGAATGCCCTTAGAAAAATATTATTTTTAGAAATGCTTGCCACATACACACACACACCAAGAAAACATACAAATTCAAGTAAAAATGTTATATTTTTACTCCAGTGGTATTTTTAATAGAATGTTTATGTTTTCGCTCAGAAAACCACAAAGTTGATGTTTTAGAAATGTAATTCTAATGAAATCGTTTACGCAAAGCAAAACCGTATAATTTATTGGGGTATTTTTATTGAGTTATTGCACCCATATTATTTTGTAAAAAAATATCATAGTAACATCCCTCAATATGAATTCCATGCGTGCGCCTGCGCATACATTATGCAGTGGCGGCATCTATGAACGGTTGCGAGAGAAAAGTACAAATAACTGGAGGAAAATTCTTATTTATTTTCTAAGAAAGCGTTTGTGTAACCACACTTAGACATTCTAAAGCTATCAACTTTAATGGTTCATGACGTAAATATATTAATTCTTAGAGATTTATTACAATGCTATTACGTGCTGTTTTTTGATGCTGTATCAAAATTAAAAGAATCTACTTATCTTGAAATTAGAAGGTTATTTTAAATTCCATGCAATAATCAGAAGGTAGTAAGTCGCATTGTTCTAAACAAAATCATTCACTTAGTAAAAAGCACTTGGTTCTTAATTCAAACCGATTAAATGCGTTTAAATAGGACAATGCAAAAAGCCAGGCGCACGAGCTACGCGCCAGCTTGCTGATTGGTCGGCTTTTTGTTCTTTATTCAAAATGTGTGGAACGTCAAACTACAGTACTGTCGCGAAATAATTACCACGAGGCACCAGCATGTAAGTTGAACAGACATTCTGAACAAATGGATGGAAAATAAAATAAACGGATAAACAACATTGTCGTCAAGTTGAGGAAAAAGTAATGAAATTTTTGCAAACATTGTAGCAGATGAATTACACAAACTTATATTTTCAATGTTATGAAAGGATTACCTACATTACATTAATGTTTACTGTGAGTTGGTGACGATTTTATTTAAAACTATCACCACAGATTACAGAGTACAAAGATTACGTAGAAATTGCGATTCGAAAATGGTTCATAATGACATATTAAAGACCCATTAGAACTCATTGAAAGTATTTGAAATGGCTGAATAGACGTTTTTCAAAAACTGATAAATACCTATATATTGATTGTATTTGTAAGTACATACCACATTCATAAATACATAATAACCGACTTAATTTTATCATGAACAGCTGAAAGACATCGATTAAGTGACGTTGATAAATGACAGAATTAAATCATAAAAGCCTATCGATATCCCCGACACGGGACCCTATAAAAACTATTTAATCACGTGCGGGACCCGTTCAGTTATTAAACCCTCGTACAACGGTATTTTGGTGGCTTCTGCAAAAACACAGGCATAATGAATTCAGTCATAAATCTGCTTCAGGGCATTTTTTAAATCGATTATGTTGTATTGTAACTCAGATTAAGGTTCTGTATGAGTTTCTTTTGCGTAACTTAAGTCTTCATATTATGTTTTTGAAGGTTGTGTATAGAAAAGCGACCACAATAAATAAAAGATGAAACAATTGTGTAGTTTTTTTTAAAATAAGTAATTGAATAACCATTTATTGGAATGTATTTCCGAACTACTCCCGATACTTAATACTTCCGATACGTAATGCCGAAAAATGGAGTTTGTTACAATTAGACTTTGGTTTCAAAATGCATCTCCGTTTACGATGTGCAATATTTATAAAATAAAGCTCCTTTCCGGTCTAAAGCAAAAGGTACAATGAATTTGTAAAAATCGAGTCATAATTAAACCGATTAAATCGATTAAGACAGGGACCTCTACAAACTTCAATCATTACGTGAGAAACAATCACAAGATCAATCTTCATACTCAAGATTTATTACCAAAAAAAACGCAATCGCAAACATTCATTGTACGAATGCGCCTGAGCAGGTTATTTCAATGATAGTAAGCGGACAACCTGTCTGGACTTCCATAATTTTTACTCTTTCCCTCTCTGTCAGATATATTTGAAAGTTATAGGGAGTGACAAGGAAGTATTTGGACCGCGACAGACGGAAAGCACCTGTTTTTGACTTCCTGTCCATTATTTTTTTCTGGTCCATTTCCTGGCATGCGCTTGGCCAATTATCGGTGCACACTCACACGCACCTGACGCGAAGTCGGGCGTTTGATGACGTAATTACTCATTTAGCTTGATTAAAAAATACAACCCTCTCTTTATAAGCGGACAAATACTTCTAATTCAGCTGTGTTTTTGAGCCCTTATTCACTTCACTATATCTACTTTTTTATCCTTTTGTTGGTTGTCCTGTACAGGTGTGCGACCACCATTATTCCGATTGTTTTTGCTGAGTCGAGTCACTTCAGACCCTTCCCGCTGTTTCCGCGTGGCTTTATTCTCGAGTTGCATCTCGGATGGTTCAGCAAAAACTTGGTATTGTACCTGTGTGCAGTTTGCGATTTTTGTGATTGTGTTTTACAGTTATTTATGTAATAAATGTTATACTTGGTATTATCTATACTGGACACATAATACGTATGACTATATTTCCTACTTACTTTTTGTAGTTTGTGACTTCAAAACAAGTTTGATGAAAATTATATGTTTTTTTTGTTTAGGTACTGTAGCAATTATTTTGCCAGTTCGATAAAGATTCTATCTAATTCTTATATGAATATTTTACTAATAAATATTTGTAGAACTTGGGTAAGGGGTTAAGGGCTGATGGGGTTTATGATATGATATTTTAATGTTAGATAGTTTTTTAAACAAAGTCTTTCCGTTTGGACTAAAACATGTAAATTAGCGAGGCACAACATATTATGCATTTATTTGTCAGATATGACACGTATGTTCCGTGAATGTTAATTAATTATATCAGTTCTCACGCAAGGGCGCGCCCCTTTAGATATTAAAAAGGTGACCTAATTAAGGCATTATGGTTGTGTAAAAAAATTAATGACTAAGTGTCAGAGTTTTATTGAAAAACACCTTGTAATTCCTAGAACGCGTCAAGTTTACCATTAGTTCTAAGTACATAGTATCATCATCAACAGTCTTCTACATGCCCACTGCTGGGTAAAGACTTCTTGCATGAGCTATCTGCGTCGATCCAATCCCCAAGGTAAGTAAACCAGTTGAATATGTACAATGTTCCTTGTTGATTTATTTTAACATTGGCTCAGCTAACTTTAAACTCCACTTTTCTGATTTGAAGACTTTATGTGTATTGATAAGAATGTATTGTATATGTTTGAGGCTCGAATCAGGAGAAATCTTTCTAGTTATTTGAATTTTGACACCAGAGTTGGCCACTCTCATACGAGCCTACTTTAGTTTAATTTGACAAGCGTAACTAACTAACTACAATCCACTGTTTTTCTTCTATATTTTTACTACAGCCATGCAATAATATGAGCTAAACCACCACGAGTTGACATTTGCGTAGCGTGTCCATAATTAAATCGGACCTCCCATAACCTGTCAGAAGGTCACTGACCTATAATCGCATAAAAAGTGTAAAATTGCATGGTAACAAGTGCAATATAATTTGCAGCATGAGGTGACTTATTGTTAGTGGGGAATAGTAGGTATGCTTCGCGGTTTCACCCGTCAAAGTTTGAGTAAAGATGGTTAGTTTTTTTTTGCTTGTGATGATGATAATGATGATGAAAGTGATGCCAGTGTCCCGTAGTGAATGCGAATCTGAAACCAGTTATACATACCTATACATATATGTATGTACTTTTATTCAGTAAAATCATGGTATTCAGCAACGGGTGCATATTGACGTCTAAGTATCTATCAGTAGATGTAATTATGGATGTCTATTTTATTATAATCACAAGCCAAACGAATATAATAAAAGCTCAAATGGCTAAAATTATCAGGATAAAATTAGGTACTTATCTTTTTTTTTGGAGTGGTTAAAGCATAGCTTATTCTTGAATTAATAAATGGTTTCTAAGCTTCACTCGTAAAACAAAAAACATACAACTAAACAAACAAACATTCTAACAACATGAACAAGGAAGTTATGTATGTTTGTTAGTATCAGCCGCCGACACGCGCGGTGGGCAGGTGGTTTCATTTGCAGTTATGAAGGCAACGAGCGTGACTATTTGATGCCATGTGCCATCTCTTTAGAAAATATACATGTATAAGTTTTCTTAATTAATTTTAACTGTTACTAGAAATTTATTTGCGTTTCACGTTAAAACTGAACTGGTAATGGTTCATTAATGTAGCTTAAATTTGCAAGAGTAATCTTTAAAATAACAATTGTTAGTGGTTATATTAAAAGTAGGTAGCTTATATCATGCAGTTCATTTGGTAACTTAAGTTTACTCGGCCTTAATCGCTATCCTGAATGGTGTATTGGTTCGATTCATTTATGAGTTCATTCCTAATAATGAGCTTAAGGTACCTTTACATACGTAGAAACAAATTTGTCAGCCTTTTACTTTTCGTCAGATTCCAAGACCGATGAACAACAAACTCGAAAAGTACCTGAAACAAGAAAAAAAACATAAATTTAATAACCCGACATTTAAATAACTCGGTTCGGCGATGTACGCTTACTTTGTATTTATATTTATTTTATATCTTTCCGATATTTTATTAAACATCCGCATTCAAAGATAAAAAGATATTTTCTCCAGTAAATGCCAGAGGCAGCTTTCGAATACTTATTCGACTTTTTGTTTCTCGCTTTGATTCTGGTTATTATTGGGCAGAAATACTAATAAATAATACACATATGAGCAGACAGACAGACGAGCAAACAGACAAATTTATACTTACAAAAAAATTAATCCAAAAAAGTGAGTAAAATGTGAGTGGGCTGCTTTTGTATGCTCTATCTAACTTTACACTATAAAAATTTATCTTATCAATCCAAAGGTGCAAGACTGCGACATCTATTGCTTAACTTTGGTGACCGCGAACTAATAAATCATACCACTTTTTCAGAATGATTCAGAGAAGGATGGACGATGTGGTCCATAAAACGTTTTGTCCCATTATCATCATCATCATCATCCACAGCCCTTGGGATCCCACTGCTGGGTATAGGCCTCCCTTTGTATGTGCCATCTGCGTCGATCTTGTGCAGACCTCATCCAGGTTGGATCCTCGACTTTGACGACGTCGTCGACCCATCTCGCCATTATATTCCGTTGTTGTCCCATTATATTCCGCTGTAATATAAAACTTTTAATATTTATTTCATTTCGTGCGCGTGCGCCAGTGTGACGAACAAAAAATCCCGTGCTTTTGTTCTCGCGTCGCATAAAACACGGCTCGTATGTCAATGGCAGCTCATTTGGGACGCCGGTGCGGACTGAGGATGTATTGTGTAACTAGATACTTATACTTGACCAAAGAATACTATACTTTTACCCTTTTTGTATGACAATGACAACCGCTGTCACTGTCAGTTTGACATAAAATTTAAATAAAAAATGTCACCAATACTTTTTTTTTAACGAATGTTTGACGGTTTGATGAAAACTTGATGAAAACGACAACATAACAACGCTAAAGTATATCTTTAACTTAACATAGTTATAGTAGGTTTATCGAACGTTTATGAATCATGAATTTTAAAATACGTGTATTAGGCTTAATGAACGTTTTAACTAAATAGCGTTATAAACCTGTTGTAGACAATATTTATGAATAAGGCGGTTATTAGGCAAAGTCCATGGCTGTTTCGCGTATTTTAAAAAAAGCCTTTTGCGGAATTAATTTCAAGAAGAAATGTAACAAAAATACTAAAATATATAACAGATCCCAGTTAAATTGTAAAAGAAAAACAAATATTAATAACTCGTTTTTTGTTTGCCATTTACGCTGCAACGATTATTAGTTATGTTTACGCTTTGCTACTTAATTCGAACAAACTTTCCAACTAATAATTTCTGTGTAGTGTTTCTTAAATTTTTCATTTTTCATTAACGTTTATTAGGCACGCTTGCTACATCTTAGACTACAGTGGTGCTTAACATCAGGCAGTCTGTAGACAAACGTAAGCCTATTCCGTATAAAAAATATGTATTACAATCATAACATTCTACCCAAGCGCCCCGGGAGCTTTTATATCAGTATCACTATCTTAGCCCCTTTATATTGTCCTCAGTAGGTACCTGTGCGGGTCGTCATCCGATAAACTTGCATGACGTGCACCCCACAGGCGTTGAAACCACCGATACCGTATCAATGCATCTATCTATTTTTACTGTATCAAAATTGATGAAAAAGGTAAACAATTTAAACTATTTTAAGGCTCATAGCTAAAAGGTGTTGAACATTTTTAGCCCCGATACAAAAGAGTTACTGAAGTCGACTGGATTGCAGTTGTTGATAATGTTGTGTGAAATGCATAGCATTAAATAATCATTGTTGAATGTTATACATACTTGTATATACATGTGAGTTGACTGGCCTGTTAGCTTAGTTGGTAGTGGCTCTGCCTTCTAATCTAGAGGCCGCGGGTTCGATTCCCGCCTGACACAAGTATTTATGTAACTTTAAAAATGTATAATTACTTGTGTTGTGTCTGGTCGTTTGTATGTATAATAAGTATGTATTTACAAAAGAAAAGTATATAAGTATTATATCCGTTATCTAGTACCCACGACACAAGCGTTTGCTTAGTGTGGGGCTAGATGGCGCTGTGTACAATGTCCCGGAATATTTATTTATTTATTTTTATTTATTTTATAATTATTTACCCTATAAAATATTTATTTAACAAAGTGTTGGCGGCTACTGTTTTTTATTTAGGTATTTTACACTGTACCTATAGTAAGGCATCTGACCACTAGGTCACTAGAAGAAATACCCGCCCAACATATGTACATACATAGGAATATGTTAGTTAAATGTATATGGTGGTAAGCTAAATATATCAATAATATACTCGTAATTGGAGCAATGCGTGAGATAATGCGAAGAAAGGCAGATTCTCTCACGTATGCTGCATTCTTGTCTGCCAGTCTCAGTCTATGCATATTAATTATGTATTATGTATATTCATTCATGTACAGATTTTTTAAACATACTATTTTCTTCACAATGGAGATTAAAGCGGCGAAAACAGCAGGGCGCCGCTTTAAAATAAATAAGTATAAAACGATATTACGATTTTCGCAAAACTATAATTTAAAATGTTCTTTTTATTTCAGTAAACGGAAAAAAAGAAATTGACAAAATGATATGAATGGTCTTTGTTTAAAAGTTGAATTCTTCGGCAAAATTAATTATCTCTGTCGTTTTGAAAATATTGAACAAAATTGATTTTAATCTGAGATACGGGATCTTTTTTTGTTCCACAAGGAAAAATTAAACAGACGGTAAAGTTGCCAGTTTGGAGACATGGGGATCCGAATTCAATCGGATAACTGTGATTACTACAAAAAAACTAGAGTTTCAGTATTTTGTAACAAATCACATAAATCTTTCAAACGTGATACAATATTACATGAACCATGCTCCATCCAAAAGAAGAGAATTTGTCTAACACTATGTATTTCTAAAACTTACAAAAGCTATTTTTTGTATAAATTTCTAAGCCGTTGCCCTGGTACAGTTTTTTTACTTAGGTACTACAAAAGCAGTGAACACTCAATACCAATGTACTACTACATAGTACAAATTTAAATCAATACAAAAAATATCTAGGTGCATAGTAAACTTAGTAGAAATTTACGACTGGCAACACATTTTTCCCGAACTTTATTTAACCTTGTTGTGCCTGTCATCTGATCTGGACGTCCCGCCGAGGGGTCAGACCGGGCCAGCCTGCCAGGGTCAAATGTGCCTTTTTACACTGGCAGGCTCCTCTGGTCAAATATGGTATTTTTGCCCAGGCAATTTAACTTTGATATATGGCATGTGTGTTTAATATGACTTTAAAAATACGGGAGTAGATTTTTATGGCTATTTTACTGTTTGTTTGGTCATAAAAGATTCTTTAATATTGTAAGGGTTTCAGTAGCGTATCGAATTTCGTAGATCACCTTTCGCGCCATTAAGTTACCGTCGGTTCGTCTGTTATTTATATTGAAAAGGTTTTAAAGCGTTTTATGTTATTTGGTTCTTTTTCTAATACCATAAGCCTACACAAGGAACCGCCTCTTAAGATCGCCTGTGCTGACAACGGGAATTATTAGATTAGAGTGGTGTTAAATTACTCAATAAAAGAATGTATAAATACTTTTTGTTACTAAAGAAACTTTAATTTGAGGTACTTACAGTGGATTTAAAAAAATAAACTAAAAACCAATTTGATATGGCAGTATATAAAACAAACTCAGCAACCATCAAAACGGTTTCATTACAAACTCAATTTCAAGACAAACTTCGTAATTGCGATATCGACTCGTAAAATGAAGATATTAAAACATTTACTAAGAGCCCTTCGATTCGATAGTTAAGATTACAACATTTATCAAAGCTGTGGGTAACTGTTGGTAATAAATTGTAGAAATTGGCTGCACGGTCCGACTTTATAATCTATGACGATTTTAATGATAGGGATGTCAGCGCTGAAAATGATGGGACGTAATAGGTAGCTAGCATGGAGGTTGTTTTCAGGATGCTCTGTTGATATAGGGACTAGGACGTTATTTCCTTTTCAAATAATGATCCGTGTTGTTTACGATGCAGCTGTTTGAGATCGTGTTTTGTAGTTTATAGACCTTTGACCCCACAGAAACATACTATAAATCTATAAACAAGCGTGGTCACGTAACGCTTATCAAAGCGAAATGCAGGAAATATACCTGGATGCTCAGTGATTTCACCGTAAATTATAAGATTCTTGGCAGTACATTTGATGCTTCATCGAGTAATATGTGCATAGTACCTACATATGCAGAGTAAGTTTAATTTCAGGGCAACTACTGCAAAATATTTTTTTTTTTATTTTTTCATACAGTTTATCTCAAAGAACTTAGTTATCCTAAGCTATAATACCAATCTATTTATCGCATGATTATTAAGTTTTTCAATATTGTTTTAAATTTCCTAAATACATTGTCGTACTCATTTCATTTTAAGATTATATCCCTGCCAGATTGGTTGCCTGGAAGAGATCGCTCTTAGCGATAAGGCAGCTAATTAAGACGCAAATTTTAATTTCAATTTTTAATGTTTTATATGTGATGTTTTAATTAAGTATTTATCTATCTATGTATCAATCTACACCACAGATATAATCAGAATACAGATCTATATAAATATATACCCTCTATTACCACACACCACCTCGCCACCTCTGCAGGTGTTCACTCCAACTGCCACACCTAGACACTCGCTTCGCCTCGCGTCAGACGATTGGTCACGGAGCTGAGTAATCATAGCAGGTTCTGCTGAGTTAGTGTTGGAGATAGTTGGGAATAGATATGACTAGACATTGACAAAGTGTAAGATGTGTTTGAAAACGTTTTGACTATGTCTGATGATGATGAGGAATAGTGAGGTCGTGTGTCACTTGTATTACCTAGTCAGTTTCATTTTTTTTGTTTTGTTTTTGAGGCATCGGAAGTTCGAAAAGACCTAACGTACCTTACTAACTAGTTAACTACTGACCGAGATGTAACTATAATATTGCAAAGAGCTCTAGACATTAAGTTGGTGTGACAATAGACGGCTCTGGTATCGAGTGTTTCTAAACCGCCCTGGAGCGCTTTGGCATGGTAAAGACTGAACAACTGTAAATACACTTTGCCAACATGAAACTTTATTCATTTGATTATATTATGAATTTTAATCACAACAAAATAAGTTAAATTTCAGTTATTTTCCAAACAATGGCCAAATAGTAATCATAGGTAAGTATATCAAAGCTTCGGTCAAAGATCATTTAATCTGGTATTAAATCGGAATAGTCAGCAATAGCGCTGATTCTAGTAAATTGGAGGAATCCGCGCAAGCGCACGATGCTTCTAGGGCTGACACTGGATTGATAACTTTATCTAGAAAAATAATGCATGTGTAAATAAATAATAAACGAAAGGTGCAAGCTTATTGTTTAGTTATAAAAATATATAATAAATTGTAACTTTTTTATTGGTCTTATTTACTTTTTTTACTCAGGTATATGTATATTATTTTCTCGGCACTAAAACGAAATTCATAATCTCGAGGTCTATCAAAATCAGCTCTTTTGCCAACCAACCCCTTGAATATAATCCAAACTTTGCGAATAAAAAATATCATCTCACTATGAAGATGTTGTAGATACCCAATAATGTCACTTGAGTTTTCAGATCAGTTTGTAGTTAGTTCCTATATAAGTAATCTAGAGTAATATTTACGTCCTGACAGCCCTAGTTTGATACCTACATTTGCAGTGAAGCACAGAGGTGGGAAAGGTCGAGGCAACTTTCCAATCAATGTCTTATTTAATTGAGGAATTGCACAAATGAGAAGACATCAGACAAAGCAGATCTAACCCTGACGTGGATCCAGTGACCTTAAATAGCAATCTAGATAAACATAAACAAAAATTTTTGCTTCTTTTCAATAACTGCAATTTGCAAGCGAAATAAAGAGGAACAATGATTTAGAACTCACTATTAAAAGGTGGTAAGTATGTTTTTATGATAAGGCCCAACCTTAGGTGTCCAGGGTTTCCAAATCTGAACTAAGAGCAAGTTTAATAAAGGAGTTTAAAAAAAGGCATTACATTATGCACACAGCACCGTTATAAAAAAAACATGCTTGAAAAACATAAATGTAAATTATCCGGAATGCATAACAAATGATAAGTTCCGTATCCTTCTGGAATTCCAACACTCCGGCGCAACGACACAAACGACAAGACCACACAAGCTGCTATTGTTTTACAAACTTTAACTAATTTTACTAATCACCTGTCTGTTACTAACCGACATTTGAACTTCTGTTCACTTTCCGAAAAGTACCTCTTAATCTTTGTTAAACTAAGCAAAAAGACTAAGCCGTTTTTGATAAATGACGCGTCAAGTTAGCTGTCTGGTCCTGCATTAGTTAAAATAGTAAATTGCTGGTAGACAGCCTCTTTAGAAATAGGATTGATGTGTAAATAGACGGACAGACAAAATAAACAATGGATGAATGAATGAAGGTATGAAATGACTTAATAGATGCTTAATAGCTGGTGAAGAATGTTATAAAAGACTTTCTTTCGTTTGAATTAATTAGTTACCACGATGTAAAAGTCTGGATTTTATAGTGACAAAATGTTTCCATTGTAATTTTACTATAGTTACTGAATAAAAAACCGGAGAAAGCACTTGGTTTTTATCTTTACAAGAATGAAACAAACAGTATGTTAGTAGCGAGGCCTATGCTCAGTAGTATAGTAATAGGTATGTATATACATATGTATTTAGCTTTAACAACTAGTCACATTTGAACTACTCCTATAGAGTAACAAGAAATCTGATAAAACCTGACATCATTATTTAACAAAAATCTCATGATGTGAAGCCAATTACGGTGACAGTATTCTGATCTGGTAACGTTTTTTTCATGTTGGAACATTGACTCAGGCCTTATTTTGCGAAAGCCCATTGCAGATGATACTCTGGAGACATATATGGGGACTGGTGGTAGGTACTCGTATGTTGTTTTTCTACGGAATTTTATCTTCTTGAGATCAAATCAGCCAAGTTTCCAATGATGTATCAGGATCGTTCTCACATTAATCAGCCTATTTCACACTCTGCGTGCCACAGAAGGTATTCATTTCATGTTTCATCAGCATCACACTTGCACGGAACAAACAACTCGAACGGCGCAAATCGAATTTGTAACATTGGTGTGGTATTCGCTCAGGGGTGGCACTTAAAAAATAAGCCTAGTTCTAGCCAAAGAGTTATTGTAAGTTTTGGACAGTCATAAAGATCTTTGTGTAACTATTTATGTTAATTTAAGTTTCTTTTTTTCATTACGACCATGACCATCCATTTTGCAGGTACTAACATTTTATATACAGAATAGTTCCTAGAAGTTACTTTAGATATAGTATTACTAACAGTAGGTATAACCAAAATCACTCAAAATAAAAGATAACATCATTATTGGTCTTTAGAAATTACAACACTTGCTTAGTTTATTCATACACAAAGGTGTTGTGAATTTTTTCCAAAGATAAAGTCATAACATATTTAAGATATTATCTCCAGCACACTTCACACAATCATTCCGCAATCAACATTGATTTAATGAACCATTGCTTTCAATCCGCCATCTCAATCTCTATTAAACCACTTAACCTATTACAGCAATTCTAAACAAAGGCACCATTCAATTCATAATGTGCAAACCGACAGCCCTGCTTCTATCTCATGATTAACGCTCGTGGGAATTAGCAAGCAAGACACAGAATAATATAAAGTTTGTATGGAAATTGCTACAGATTAGTTAAAGAGTTAGTTTGTAAGCAAAGCCTATGAGAAACAGACTTTCTTGTTGATCAAAGATATGGATCGGGTGTAATTAATATTGCGTTTTCTCAAAAACAGCTGATTGATTTCTTTGGCACGTCATCCGTATCTGGAGCTGTTGATGATAGGATTATGTCTGCTTTGTGATTAGGTTTGCGTGTTTTAATTTGTTGTTACACGATCATGTCAACGAAAATAATAAAATGCTAGAACATATTTTTAACGATTATTAATAGAGGTATACTAGAAAGCTTACTAAGAAACATGAACAACAAGAACAGACTATTTATTTCCAAAGTTCTAGAGCAAATAGTTAAACGTTTTGGAATCAAGACGGTATTAGTTAGAATCAAAAATAATTTTGTCTACGTCCCTACTTGCCATAACATTTCTTTATTTTCACGTCCTTTTTTTACAAACCTAGCTTTAGTTTCCGTCATCTCCAGACCACCTGACCTGCTAAGCAGGTACCAACCCGGCAGACTTCAACCTACCCTAGAAGGCACTCGACTGACTCAACTGGAAGAAAAATACTCTACAACTGTCTAACTGAGAACAAACTCTAGGTGCATATTTTTTACACATTCTGGAGAAAAATGATCTGAAATGTCTAGGCAGTAAGTTATACTTTGCTAGGTATGAACATAAATGATTTAGGAATGTTTTTCCGTAAGATAGTGCTAGAAGGTTACGCCAGTTTCGTTTACTCGATCGTATCTTAGTAAGAGAGTATATGAGTAAGAGAGGTAAAAAATCTTGTTTATTTCATTAGAGACTGTTAAGGGCCAGTTTGCGCGTATAAGAAATGACGTCTGTTATTAGAGCTCGCCATTTATAGAATACTCTCTAATGTTGGTTCTTGGCTACTCTTGGCCGTGAGATTGCCGTGTTGTTGTGAGAAACGTAAGTTATTATTAAATCCTTAGTTCTGTCCATGAAAGCATATAGGTATATACTACTCGACTCATATATTGAATTTTTATATCTACAAGGCCTCTTACAGGTACTTGTTTAGAATTTGCTTCGACGTCCGTCGTGGTTCAGTTTATTTATTAGTAACTGAAACAGACTAACTAACACATTGTATTGACTAGTGTTGAGTGAACCTGATAGTCTGATAAGAGTATACATATATGTATATCCAGTTCTGTTAGTCAAAGACACAACTATTCAATCCTTATAACATCTAGCCAAACACAATCTACAAAAAACATCCGCAGTCACCATAAAATTTAACTACAATTTAACGGTCATTAAAGAGCACATCGTAAAATTACCTCCTGCCATAGAAGCCATGCAAATTATTATCAAGTCGGGATGTATGGTTGTAAGAATGATTGTATGAGGTTACAAGCGCAACTAATAACAAATTGGCCCGCGGATATGTATGACTCACGACGTGATGGGTGACCATGTCCATACACTTATGTGCGGATGTTTGCAAACTGACTCTATTGACCTGTCATTACGTTTTAGCTACTAAACCTTTAAGACCAACTATCTGCTGCAATTTTTTTTTAATAAACCTAAGTATTCTTATAACTCTTATTTTTTTATAGTGAAAAGACACTTGGTGTCAGTGGAGTTTTTGTTTATGGTGATCACAGAATAGATATCTTATGTTACTCAGAGGTGTTGCTTGCTATGCTATAAGCGTTTACTTTGACCACTTATGAAAAGCAACGTAAGAAGAAGAACCACCCTCGCCTTCTGTGTCACAAGGGTGATGCTTCAAAAACATTATTGTTCTTATCTTTAACGTGTCATTCGGACCTACGGAAGCGCCCAAAATGGATTGCCACTTTTTGGGTTACCCATCCAAAGACTTAGCGCGTCGACTTTTGCATGGCATGCGATTGCCTCCGCTAGCTGAGCTACAGGCGCTTTCAAAAACATTGAACTACTAAAGATTTAAAGAAATCTAAAGATTTTCTTAGTGCCCCTTTTTTTGTAGTAGTTAGAAGAAGTATGTTTAGTTTTCTTCCCTTGTTTTTATATTTTATTATTGTAAATAAAGTTATGTCTTAATTCAAATTTTTGAACTACTTATTTAGAATAACATATGTGACAGCTCAGTGCAACCCAGAACCACGCCAACATTGTTCTACATACAACACAAACTGCATCCGGAAGATAATAACGATAATTGAATTACGATGTAAGATACAAACATACGATAAAAGTACAATGTCCATTGTCTCATTGTTTATCAACAATCACGTCCGATTGATTTAGCTTTTTATCGAGGCTTATGACAAAGCCTGTAGCGGTAAAAAATATTCGAGAACAGTTACTTATGACATGTTTTTTCTCACGAACTTTTTGTTGGCAATTAGAGCCTTTGTTTCTTTTTGTGCGGTCAAATGAGGAATTAAATGGGAGATTAATTGCCTCATTACGCTTTTGGGGATAAAAAGTTTGTTAGTGTTGAGATTTATAGCTGTACATCATTTTGCCTTCTTTTTCCTTGAGTTTTGCCGCACTATAAGTATCAATATATTCTTCATTGAAGTTACCAACAGTGCAAAGTTGTACCTGAAACAAAAAAAATACAGTTTATTAGGAATTTGTTAAACTGAGAGTCATTGCCCTAAAATAATAGTGATGGACAGGGAATTTGTTAATGTCTCTGGAGTCATATCTGTACATGTTATACATATGTGTCTATTATTGAAATTATTGAGTCGGCACCGATATTTTAATGCATTATTTTCTTATACTTATTACTTACATCATTTCACCTGGGGTTTAAGTCAATAGTGAACAGTTTATGTTCAGACAGTTTATTCTTTTTTGATAATATTGAAGATTTACAAAATATCCCTAGTATATTGATAGTGTGGTCACACATCGATCGTCTCTTGCATGTTATTAAACTTGCCCACTATTCCGGTTCCAAGTACTACTTCAGGATTAATAATCACATTAATGGTTTTTTTAACCGTTTTGCTTTTACTACGGCGCCAGCTCTGACAGGTTTTTGCCCACTTCCTTTTTTCAAGTTATTTTAATATTAAGTGTTTAATTAAAGTATTAAGCCTTGGTATTTTGCTTTATTTGTCGATTGGCGTTCTCGCTCGCTGATGTGTTTTTGTCACTATTTATCTACCTTGGATTATTGAGATGCTGTTTTTTGCATCTTTTCGTTCTGGCACGTGTAATACGTGTATTAGTCATAATATAGATTTGTTTCACTTTTTTTTCGATGTTCTAGCTTTTCCCAGCAGTGGGTAAAGGTTTCCCTCACTCCATTCATGCGTCTTGATTGATAGCCACGCCACTTTATAAGTTACTTACTTATTTTAAAATAAGATTGTCCGTTTTCTCATGGACTGTACAATCTAATCCATTCCAGATAAATATGACCTTTGTAACACAAAATGGATATCAAAATATAAGACTCCTCCATCATTCCTATCTTATCTCGTAAAAGTAATCACTGAAAAGGTTATACGCTTTTCTTTTAATTTTGGGAACCATTTTATAAATACTAGTATTATAATAATCTTAGTGCGTGAGAATCACTAAAATTTCATGTGAATCATAAAGCGCCATAATATTATCTTTATCTCCCTCATTTGCCTTTATAACCTGTTCTTGACATTTCGGATTAACTTTGGGAGTAAAAGGTTAAGTGAAAAGGTATGCGTAGGTCTTTTTGTTTACGTTTTGCCCTTTATACGGACGAAAGTGTCACATTGGCTCGAATCTATTCAGTTTAAGATGTTATAGGCGTAGGCAATAAAATCTTGATATTTATTAGAGTTCAGGTGGTTTTATTGCCAGTCCCTAGGTCGCTTGTTTCTGTCGTGTGACCCGGTGTTTTGTCTAGGACAAACTGGACATTTATCTGCAGTATTGTATCACTTTTCGTTTTGTTTTAGCAACAATCTATAAAACATTTATGTTCAGTTACACAGCTATACAGCTAAAATGACCGTAGACACATTGTATGATTACATACCTACCTATTATTATGTTTGACATGATTTTAAGAACAAAAATTTTCATTATATTATTAATAATACAGATTGTAACTTCTAAAATTTTATTAAAACTAAATGTTATAAATTCAATTTTACGAGATATTGTAATTTGTGTAGCATATTCTATGATATTAGTACTTATACCTATGTTACAACTTTACAGTATCAATAAAGATTCTTTATCTTTTATCTTTATCTTTACATCTATGTACATACATACATACCAATAAACTATCTATAGGTAGGTAGGTACGTATGTTCTACCAAAATATCACAACCTAAGCGTACCTATTGGACTAGCTTCGTAATTGTAAGCGTATTGGATTGCCACACATAAACTTTTCAATAATTTGAGTAGGTAGCATATTTTCCCACCTGTCCTAGTTAAAAAAATGTTACATATAGCTTTCTCACAAGTATTAGACAAAATACAAGTCATCCACAAACACTACATATAGACAGCTTCTTTAAAATGAACCTCCCATAGCCTTCTTTTACATCTAGAGCTGTAATCTCAAAGAGATTGTACCGGAACAAGGTTCAAAGTAAACTGGACACTTCAAAGGGCCGAGTAGGTCGCGCCCTATACAAACAAGTCAGCTGTGCGTATTTACATCAACAGGCTGGCTGTTGTAGATTCTGCCGAAAAGCCATTTATTATTGGACAATCATCACTTTATTCTGGTCTCGGAAAGTACTAACATTTAGTAAGCACAACTGATAGTGTATAAATTATTGTATTTTTAATTTTACTTCGTATAATATATGGGCGAACTTTCGCACCGAGAGTTACAATCTTTCTGTTGGTGCCTAAAATGTTTCTTAATTCTGATCTAAATGGAGATCAAATCAAATCATTAAAGTAAGGTACGTAAGTTAATAGTAAGGTACTATTTATCTTTCTCAAAGCCAGTTTTACTAAAACTCAAAGTAAACAATAGTTAGCACTACCTACATACTACAATGACAGACTAAACATTGGCAATCAAATCACTCATCATACAATGCGAAATGTAAAAATAAAAAAATGCAGTATCTATAAACAGTAATTGTTACAATATTTACAAGCGTTTGTGTGTCAGGAAAAGTAGGAAATCGCTGCGTGGGAGTGTTGCATATATTAACATGTGTGTGTGTGTGTGTGTGTGTTATCGGAGCTTCGTCATTGGAATATGGAGCAGTTACGACATCTGCATGTGGAATATGTTTGGTGATGCCAGATTGGGTCACCTGTGTTGACGGTGATGAAAACAAGTATCTTCTTTTTATGTGAAATTGGGTGAACTTTAGAGAAGTGTTTTTAAGAGTATTTTTATAAGTGGTTATTGCAACTTTTAATCATCATCACCAGCCTACAGTCGTCCATTTCCGGACATAGGCCTTTTCCGTGTCAAGAAAGTGTTTAAAATAGCTAGCCTATAAAATTCGGCAAAGGAATTTTGACTGTCGACATTAATACAAAATATTTAGCGCCATTGTTTTTAAACTAATTGGACTTGGCCATAGTTTGCCTGATGGTAAGCAAAGGCTATGGCCTAAGTTTAGCGCGCTAACCCGATAAAACCGATTCACTCTCGCTTTGAAGATCGCTGGATTAGAATAGTGCATGGAAAACAGCGAGAAACATTTAAGGAATCTAATCGTTTGACAAAAAAATTGTACTTATTATAATTTAGACATTTTTCCAACAATAAAAAATAAGAATCAATATAATGTCATAACCCAGCTGCAATGCAGAGCTAAAAGATACCTCGACAAGAACTGCTGTTCAAGCAATCTTTTAGAGTGCTGGAATGTTTCCAGAAATACTATATACTAAGTATAACGTTGATATAACAAACACGCACGTCTAATGAAAACATTAAATTATCATCAAGCTCATTTTTCCACAATACCTAGAATTATATTTTTTGTTACTCTGCCAAGATTTTAGCATACTGTCAAAAGTATCGTCTTTCAAAAACACATGATGTAAACGATTAAACCTTTTATCACGCTATTTGCGATTACGTAGATTGGTGTCTTCACGTCTGTCCACAATTAGGAGAAAATCTTTCAAAGAAAAATGATTTACAATTGATAAAAACACTATGTTCTTTCGGAGTAATTCATGTATTTATCACTATTACACGAAATATTTTTGAGTACTAACTAAGATATACGAAAATCCATTACAAATATCTGCACCATATATAAGAACTAGGTTTACATGTAAATTTTTAACATAAGTACATACTATGTATATGTAAATTTTAGACTTTTATGTGCTTACTCCCATTATATAGAATCGTAGTTCATAAACTGAAGTCGTGACTTAATTAACTTACATCGTGTTCCTGTTGTAATGTATGAAAATGAATCTATGGAAATAGAATGTCTGTATGTATATACATATGTATGTATGTTTGTGTATTGCAATGTTTGAATAATCTCACGCTTCCAGTGTTGCATGAGATCAAATTCTCATGTAGTAGCGTTTTCATCATAAAAATGCAAAAGGCCTGGGTAAATAACAAAACTGATAAAAGGTAGATATATATATAGGTATATATATATATATATATATATAAGTATTTTTAGCTGAGCTTTTAGTCTCAAATGTTTTATTATTATTTTAGTAAGTGTTTTTTTTTACGTGGGATAGGTTTACGTTTGACTACAGCCTGCCTGATGTTAAGCATTGCATTGTGCTTGCGAAAACTAATTTTACGTCGTTTTTAGTAAGATTGTACAATCTTAACGTAGACAATAAGACACCATACTTTGCCTATTTGGTTTCAATAATTTTTGAGCGATTTTTTGTATCTAAATTAGGGTCATAATTTTACACTAGTTAGTGCGATAATGATACAATTTAGCTAATATTTGTGCAAAGATATTATATAAACACAGGTAATTTGTCTCTGCCGTGTTATAATGACCAACTGTACACACTTGTATCATAATGTAACTATTTACACAGCTTCACGCATACGAGTAAAAAAGAAATCTAATCTAGTATTCTCATCCATCAGCTTTTTATGCCTCGTCCCCTACGAATAATTGCTACCTCCTATAGAACAGTAACTTGTTACAAATACCGCGTCGACAATGCTTCCACATTCCATCTCTCACCACACACCACCCGCACAAAAAGTTCTGATGCCGGAAAAAGCCGATCGGCTTCCGAATGATTTTAATTACAAAGGGCTGCACCAACTCAACCGCGGAAGCTGCAGTAGACCATCTCGCGGAATGACTTTTTGCCTTAGTTACGTTTCCATAGTATAATTTGTTCGTATCTTGTGTCTGCTTGTGTGCCACGCCACTGGTTCCCAAGAATACTTTCATAAAACATGACGATTCTAATCACAAGAACATTTCTTTCCTAGTATGTGAAATGACACGGTTGACAGTCTGTTTATAATATTACAAGATAAGGTTTTAAATTTCTATACTCGTATGTTTTCGTAAGAGAAAGAGTGAATTTGACTGTGGTGGTGATTGCTTTTGAGCTGTCTAAAATGTTTTTGAGTTTACTTCTATGGGACTTAGGGCAGAACAATGGAATACCACCTTGTACGGCTAGATGTATGTTTTTTTTTAACTTATACTTTTGTAAAGTGCCGTAGTTTTCAAGAGAAATTACAGGAACTCATAATTACGTTTTATTATGGACACCTTCCCGAGAATTTTCAATTTTAATTTCTTTATTAGCTTAAATGTTCAATTTATATTAATTCCTGTTTATAGGAGAATTACGGCGTAGCTAAAATTACTAATTGTATTAAAAATCTTAAACTTGAACTTTAAGTAAGTTGAAGACTAATTGACTGTGTTATATTTTTTGTAAAAAAGAGATAACAAAGCAAACGGCCTGCCTGATGTTGAGCAATACAAGTAAATGTATTTAACTTTATTAATACGGCTTTAGCAATGTATCACGATGTCATGTCATAAATTCATGTAGTATACAATACATGGATGAATAAAATGTTGAATGAATACAATTATTGGCAGGTACTAGACCATATACCACATAAATTTAATACATATATGTACGTATCTATGTATATTTATATTATATTATTTATCAACAAGTTCTGCCTTTAAATAACCGGCTCCGAAATGCAAATATTTAAGATTGCTAAGTTAAAGGCATATATAAATAGATGCCAAGTCATTTTAATCGTAGTTCTATTAACATAGCGGGAATCCAGTGTCAATTTTGTTAATTACTAACATACATACAAGTTTTTAATTGTGCAAAGATAACACGGAAGATATTGAAGACGATATGGTGTGAGGGGTTACAATGAAAAATATAGACATTATGGAATAGATATTGTTTTATTTTACGTCATTTGTTATAAGAATAAACTCTTGCACAGCTCACGTTTGCTTTTTGCAACGGTTGCCTGAAACAGATCGCTCAATGTGATAGATAAAGTCGCTAATGAAATGGTTGTACAATATAGCGCCTGCTGTTAGTTATTTTTTGTTGTTTAAACACGACTATTGGCATTTATTTCGAATTTATATCCATTGTAATGGTACAGATGGAAGAAAACAACATCTATAACGCCAAACAAAGAACAGGTCCGCTCCGGTCAAGAAAAAGTATCGGACTAACGTTAGGTCGCACGGTGTACGCGCCCTTAGCATCTTATCTTTAACCAATCACGTTCAGCGGTTCAGCGCTTGATTTTTTCCCTATTAGTTCTACTCCGCGAATGGAGTATAGTCAGTATTGTTTTTGAAGCACATCGTTACCCCGGAGGTTATATTTATAAAACCTTGTAAGTACTTGAATGACTTGACTGGTCGAGTCAATTAATTAAATCGTTTTATTATTTGTTTGGCATAGTTTTACAGAAACAAAAAGTTAGCCTCTTGCTTATAAACGATAACTCATTATATTTGATCAGTTTTTATTTTTAGTGTTTTGCCTTTTCCGCTTGTTTTCAAAATCAAACTAACAATTATACCGAGATATTGCACACAACGCCACCTAGCCCCATACTAAGCAAACTCTTGTGTCCTAGGTACCTACTAGATAACGGATATGTACCTACATATTTTTTTCTAAGTTTTCTCAATATGATAGGTACGATTTTACTTTACTTTAGTGATGTTTCCTTTTGTGTGTAAAATAAATCACAAATTCAGGACATCACACAGCGCCATCTAGCCCCATAATAAGCTAACGGTTGTACCATAATATCATAGTACGTATTATTGTTTTAAAATACCAAATGACTCATAAAAACAAGAAATCCGATGAAAGTGAAGAAAGCATTCAAGAAAACGATAAAAAGTGAATGTATCGAACTTCCATTAAAGTCTAAACTAATAGTAGTAAAATCTTTATAGACAGATAGTAGCTGAAATAAAGAAGCGCCTGTTTTTAACAAGACGCGATTGATTCAATTACTCATTAAATATGATACACACGATTTTGACCCCAATTTAGTACTGGGCTCTATGTAATAAGGGTCATAATTGTTTGTTCTATTTCAGTCTAATTAAGATAAGACAATGATTATTATTTGGATGGAGCCAAATCTTAATTACTATGTCCAACACAGCCTTTTAAAATGTCTGTTATCTTGTACAAGAGCTTTTCTAGAAAGCTTAGTTTAAAATGCGGATTATTATATTTGTCACGATATTTTTCGTGTTTGAAACTTCTTTTCGTAAGTAATGCTCTTAATGATATTATGGTGTATACAAAAGAACTAGCTTTTTTTCCAACTATTATATTTAAATCATCATCATAATGAGTTTAGTTCTCCATAACACAAGCATTTGTTTAGTATGGAGATAGGTGGCGCTGTGTGAGATGTCCCGAAAAAAGTAGTGGCATATTACCTATTACATATTCTAAGTGTTTTTTTCTGAAGTAGGTATGTTAAGATAAGATAAGATATTTCTTTGATGCACACCAAAAAAATTACATGATGAAAGAAATTTAAAAACTAATTTGATGCACATTGGGCGGCCTTATCGCTTATTATGTTTGAATTATTTTTCCTTGTTTTTCTTAAACTATTATTGTAAATTATTAAGTATTGTAAAGCAATGTTATATTATCTAGCAAACTGCATAAAGAATCAGAAGATGATTCAGCAATCGTAGCCATGCTAAACTTGTAACAGTTTTTGTAGTTGGAGTAAAATGGCGATTTGTCGATAATGGTCGATAAAACAGTATCGAGTGAAAATAGAACGGTTTAATGGCTTGATTACAGCGTCGATAATATCGTTAGACTTGGTACAACACTATCTTGAGTGCGGAAAAAATAAGAACTAAAAAAAAGGATTAGAGCAAAGTCGCTTTCCGCGTCTGTTCCGATGTAAATGTAGGTATTCGTCAAAGTACACAACGGATTTTGATGTAAGTAGTTTTTTTTTATTAGATAGAGTGATCCAAGAGGAATGTTTATGTATGTAACGCGTGCGTAGCCGCGGGTAAAAACCAGTATCCTATACAAAATTGTTCTTGAAGTTCATTATGTTGTAGAAAGTGCTGCCGCCAGTCGTGGCCAGAGTTGTGTTAGATAGACTCTAGGTGCATATTTACGGTGTATATTGAACTAGTTTGCAGGCTACAATGTTTCCAAGTTTTATGATTTAATGGCTTTTGATAAGAAAGATTTTATTAAAATAAATAAAGCCTCAGAGTTATTAAGCACTTAATAGTTTTTGTTACTAAGACATATTAACTAACGATTAATAAAACACAACAAAGAGTTTTCTGTAAGCTACTCAATAGGTAAGGATTATATCTTACAGAAGGAAAAAGTAGAAAAAATCCGAGAAAAAAAAATGGATTTACCAGACGATTTAAATCTGGAACCAATACCAATATAATCAAGTTACACGTTTCTCTATTGGTCTCTGACATATTATAAGCAGGAAGCAGGCTAAAAAACATATATTACTTGGTCATGGCTTTAATACAAAAAGTGCTTTCTTGTACATAGGTTACAATTGGATAGCATTATTTTTTAACTAGTGGACGCCCGCGGCTTCTCTCGCATTATTTTTAGACAAAAAGGTTTAAAATGAGCATAACTTTTTGATTTACGAACCGATTGAAATGAAATAAACACTAAATGTTAAGTTGAAAATGCACCTACATGTTAACGAAAACCGTAGATGAATCGGTTCAGCCGTTTTTGAGTCTATAACGAACAACCATACCGACAGACAAACAGACAATCAGATTTTTTTAAACATGATTTTTGAGTTCTATTGCATCAATAAAGACCTACTCCTCAACAATTTTTTCCATTATCTTCAATGTACAGACACCGACCGGTTACAGCTTTATTATATGTATAGATTATTTTTTCCCCTACAAATTCTTCAGACTAATGCAAGACATCGCAAACCCTAAAACCCTACCTACAACTAATTCTAAAGACAGCACTAACCTACTTGAAGTCAGATCCAAAGATTAAACGCGTACAGAATAAGACAGTGAACTGCGCTTGATCGTAAATTTTACTGTTAATTGGTCTTCTTGTAGGGAACTTACGAGCTATCTTCATCCTTTACAGAAATATCAACCTTTTGTATATTATAATAGAGGTTTTTATCGTTTGGGGATAAATGTACAGAGATTTATAGAGCGTTAACTCAGAGGTCCTGAACTGAGGTCTCGCGAAATGTTAATTTGCTTTTAATTTGTGAGCCATATCGGTGGTCTCCAGTACTTACCTAGTTTACACGAGAGGTTTAATTGTTGCTAATTATTTAATTGTTTCTGGTAAGTGTGTGGAAGTGGTTAAATGTATGTATGTATTGGTAAAGAGCAAGTATTGATTTAAATGAGAATGTACTCGTACTAAATCAAGAATTGTATCGTAAAAACTGATAGTCAAACCAGTAAAAGGATGAAATCAAGCCTCTTGCACTAGGATATGAATGTCAGACAATTTACCCTACATCTTTATATTAGAGTAGCCAGCTTTAGTGCTGACAATTTTCAAATCGCCCTAAATTCCACTGAATTTTCCCGAGGTCGCATTTGGCTAGGTTTTCTTAAGACTGACGTAGAGTAAAAATACGTAATAAGTATTATTGGGTAAGCACGTTCTATCTTAAATCATTGCTTACCATCAGGCGAATTACGGTCAAGTGCAATCCTGTTTTAGTTAAAAAAAATACATTATTTTCCAAGTAAAGCTTCACCTCACAAAAGTAAACTTAACCCGTAACTGACACCTTACTTTTCCGCCAGTATCACTCGCGGTCACATTCGCCCGCCGCCGCGCCGCCGCCGCTGCAGGTAACGGACCTGCGTAGGGTTACCGTCACACGCCGGCACCGAACATATAATAATACTACACATCAGGACACTTCCTGATGCTGGCGCTGAAGGGGCATATAGACCAGACACCCGTTTGCGAACTTGTGAGTACAATGTTGGTGAGGATAGTGGCGGGTTAATCAAAATATGACGTGTCTATTTCACCATCCATCGCTCCATCTCAGGCCATAGTCTTTGCTTGCTATCAGGTAAACTATGGTCAAGTGCAAACCCGTTCAAGTTAAAAAAAAAAACCATAGGTCAATTGTCCCGGATTTTTTAAAATATATTATTTATTTATAGGTAAAAAAATATGAAAACAAGGGAAGAAAAACTAAACATACTTCTTCTAACTACTACAAAAAAGGGGCACTTAGAAAATCTTTAGAAAAGCCTAAAGAGGTAGGTAAAGGCCTTTATAGGTAGTATTATTCTGTTCGGTGCCGAAACTGACACTTAACTTTTCCGCCAGTATCACTTGCGGTCACACTTGCCCGCCGCTACAGCTAACGGGCAGCGTAGGATTACCGTCACACGCCGGGACTTCCTGGCGCTGTAGGGACATATAGACCTGTTTGCAAACTTGTGCATACATTTTGGCATGGACAGTGACGGGTTAATCAAAATACGGTGTAAATTATATTTCAACAGCAGAGTTTGTAGAGTATTTCACTTCATTTGGTGGTTACATCTATTTAGTTTTGATTTCATCCGAGTATCTTGTACGAACTGTAAGAAGTTATTGTTGAATTGCGTTGGTACTTGTTCCCAAGATCTAAATTTCTATGTCTGTAAATTTGTATTGTAATAAAAACTGGGCGAAAGGAAACCAAATATTTCATTACATATTCGTTGTAAAAAAAAATAAGTACCTACAATGAGTGATTTAAAGCAGGAGGATTTTGCTCTCAGCGAGAAAGAGCTGCCAGCTAAATATTATTTAAATAATATAGGAAATATTGCCAAGAAGTTGTATTGTTTTGACACTATGCTGTCCTACAGTCAGTAGCTCGATAACTGGAAATAGCTAGTTCAGGAAATGTCAATTTTACGTCTCGACGAGTCAGATAGGTACTTGTTATCAGTTATACGAGTAAATTAGCTAGTTAATTTAACAAGAAAAAGGGTAGAGCTTTATTTACCGTGCTAAGCTCCCTTGGCAGAGTTGTGTTGACTGTAACAAATTCCCTAACGCATCATTGATTAAAATACTAATCGTAGTTCTCCGAAATATGTCAAGCTAAATTACGACATTTTATTTGACGTAAGTGTTAGTCGGTATAAAACCAAGTAATTACCTAATGAGTGTTCTTGCGAAGTCCAGGGCTTCAGGCTATGGATAAAATCGTCGCGTTTCGCCATCTCGAATATACGACGACATATAACTACCAATGAATGATGAAAAGAATCCCAAGAGGATCTGCTTAATATGTTGATATCATGTTCCACAACCTAAATACTGAATCAAATACTTAATCATTTTATATTACGAATATTATGAATGTCACATAATTAATACATAATTAAATAAATCAAAAATAAATGTCAAATTAACTAAATAACCCGCCTTTAATCGTTCCCGTTGCAAATGGACCCATCAAGCTAGCTGCGTTTCCGCGCTGAATGCCAATAGCTAACCGTTGCACCAGAAACGATCCAGAGCGGGAGTCACCGGTCGTAACTCTAAGCAAACCAAATTATAAAAAACTAGTAGAATTTCAACATATTTTTTTTAAATAAAATATTTATTGGAATCTGCGTGTCAGTTTTGTTCTATACCTGAGTTTTTTTTTGAGAGAATATATTTCTTTGTGTGTATTTTTATTTTTTATCTCTTTTTTTGTTTCTTTTTAAAATGACTTTACTACTAATAGACTAATTGATGTAAATAGACAGTTACAGTCCGGTCGCTAAGCAACTACCCTCCGCGACAACTCTCCTAGCAACTAGCAACTGCGCTCCCTCTAACGCAAGGGCGAGCATCGCGCGCATAGCTCCGGCCGACGAGTCTTGTCCACACGCAAACAATTTTGCACAATTTGAGCAGTTTTGCAGACGTTTTTGACGAAATAAATTCATATAAAATCAGCAATTCAGAATATTCTATTTATGGCTTTTTACTCCTCTAAATAATAACATTATCTTTTAGATATAATTAAATTGGTTTATATTTCAAAAAAAGGTGAAAAATGTTTCAAAACAACTATTTTTCAAAAAATAAAACTATCGAGCACAGTATACGTAATCGTGTTTTGGCGTTTTTTATTGTCTTAACTCTTAACACTGAATAAAAATTATATAAACTGAAAAAAATTAGCTCTATCTTATATAAGTAAGTACTTTTATTTTATTTGATTTTTATGAAATGTCGATTTTACATAGCACCCCGCGTATAAAAACACTGTATATGATGCAAAATAAAGATATGTTTATGTTTAAGTTAGTAATTCAACTATAAGTTATAACAAGTGTGCGTAAGCAACAGCCATAGATTAACAATCCTCGACAATATTAATTGCTGTACATCGTTATGTCACCATGATGTCACTGTATACCTGCTATTGTACAAAGTTACTGCTGTGTAGCTGATCAGGCTATGATCGACTATCAAAGCGTTTGTACATCAATAAGTAGTTATAAATAACAAGTTTTGGAAAACTTTCTTAAAAAGAAATTTAAGTGTTCAATTCATAATCGCAACTAGGTATGTATCTAAAAAATATCAATATCAGTATCAAAGGCTTTTGACACATATTGATACATTAATAAATGACTTTAGTTTAGGCAAAAATATTAGTTCTAGTTTACAAATTGTAAGCTATACTGCTAGAAATTAATTGTATTGTGGAATTTAGGCGTCATATTACTAAAGCCACCCTCATGAGATTGTTAAATTAGAATACGCTTTTAGTCATTTTATCTACAGTTAAACACAAGTAACTCTGTAAGTCCCATGTCTGTTTCTATGTGCTCCTTCTTGCCATTCGTCTCAGAATAGATAAATCCGATTTAGTTGATGATTTCACGCGAACAAATATGATTTCTTGCCAATATGACAAGTCATTTGCTATTCAGAGGCGCTATAAAACCTTCAAGGTATGTGTACTCAGGTTAATTTATACGAACGTACGCTACGACTGAGGATATGATAATAAGCTCTCTTGCGCCGTATTTCCTCATGACTGAGGTTGCTCTCCCGTGACTCCCCCGCAGAATTAATTCGTAAGGGGAGTTCTCTTGTGCAGATACATCGTGGTGGGCGCCCAGTTCCTTTCACGGAAGACACATGTCTCTCACGACGGCTTCCTTCACCGTTAAGCGAGTGCAAATCTAAACATAATTTGAAAATACAAGTCATTTGTGTGGGGCCGAATTCGAACCAGGGTGCGTCAGGATGAAAAGCAGACGCTGAAACCGCTGAGCCACACTCGCAGTTGTTAGTAAAATAAAATAAAACTTGTAATGCCAGGACAAAACCATATATTATAGCTGCGAAAAATTTATGAGATATTATGTACAGCCAAGTTTCTAAATATCACCTATAACTCTACCGGTCGGTCTTTTTCATCTCTTAGTAAGAGTCAGTTGCTACTAAAGGATTAAAAATATCAAAATCACGATCAATCACTGGGCATACCTACTATTTTATCATATCCTTTTACTTTTGCCGCATCTCAAAACCGACGAAACGATTAAAACAGCCCCAAACTATCAACAAAGGTGTTACTGGCAGTCGATTCGTCACTATCTCGATCAATGGTTTTTTTTTCCATAAAATATCGATTGTATAAGTAGGGCTGTGTTGAAGTCGCGCGGCGCGCGGGGAGGGCGCCACTTGATATAAACAAGTCTCTGTTATTAAATTGATAAAAAATAGTTTTAACGCATTTTAGGCAGTGAAAGTGGGGGTCTTCTGTAAATTACAGACCAATGTAACAAGTGAAAGTATTTGTTTACCGAAATTTATTGTGCAAATTGTAATATTTATCGAAATACGTCTGAAGTGACAGTGCTTTACTCAAGTGCAAAATCATAATACAAGTTGTACTTAATACATATACTTAAACAAATGGTGAATAACAAGTGATAACAGAAGTCTCACTAAGTTATCAGAAGGAATAGTGCAAAATAGACGTAAATAGTGTTAAAACATTATCGATAAATCATCGATATATTAGTGGTTTTTTTAACTACCTTCATTTTCTGAAATTATTGACATAGTCGGCTGCAAAAATATTGTATGTCTCCTTATCACATTGTGATTGCTAAATTTCGCCACTTACTTAACTGCCTCCATGGTCGATCGGTCTCAGCATTGGATTCTGAAACTGGACACCCGAGTTCGATCCCCGACTCGACCTCGTATTTTTGCATGGAAAATTTGTAACACTTAAAATTAAACACTGCTCAACAAAATACAAAAAATTACGTGGAATTGAATAAGTAGGATTTACTCAATTTATTTACAAAATATGGCTATGATGACTCGTAAAAGAGCAAGGAATATAGAAACCGACAGTTGTAATACTTCAAAGCAAGACGATAAGAATAAAGATACCTTAATTAAAAACTATGAGACAATCATAAAAGGATTGGAGAAAAAAATTGAAGACAAAAATTGTTTTAATTCAAAACTTTTGCAAGAGCATGAAGACAGCGAAAAAGAGTTTATCAAAGTTTGTAAAGAAATTAACTGCTTTAAAAAAAGATTATATGAAGAAGAACAAAAAAACCAGGATTTACAAGAATATATGGAGAAAATACAGGCAGAAAACCAAAGTTTACTAAAAGAGCAAATCGAATTTGGGAACTTATATAAAAGTTGTAACTGTGACAAACAAGTAAAGGATATGCAAATAGAATACAACAACTTGAAATTAAGTTATAGTGAGTTATTATTAAAAACGTCAACGTTACCGGCTCAACACAATACAAAAGGATACAAATTTTTGAAAATGGTCGTAAAAAGGAGAAGAAATAGTAAACATAAACTTAAGAAATTCATATACAAAGTGAAAAATCTGACAAACAAAATACATGTCTTAAAACAAGAAATAGTTCAATCGAACAGAACGGCATCTGCCTTTGAGGAAGAGAGTGAAATGCTTTTAGAAATTGTACAAAAATATGAACAAGACATAAAAAATAGAAATAACACATGCAACAAAATTAATTTTATAGAAAACCAACTGAAAAAATTGCAGAACATAATTAAAAGCCTAGAAAACCCCAATTTTCCTGAAATGAGACAACAAGTCAACGTGCCGGAATTGGAAGTAGTTTCTTCCCAGCATAGTACTACTACAGAGAATGAACATCAGCAAGTACAAAGCGTAGTAAAACCTGCACCTATACACTATGCATGTTCAAATTGTTGTGGACCAGATATGTCTGGTAATTCGAAGAATATTACTCTGTATAGTGACTCATTAGGGAGAGGTTTAGGATCAGCTATTAATGTACATTCTGAAAACTTAATTACGAATATATGTCTACCTAATATTTCTCATTGTGAGTTAATAAATAAGATTTCATGTAATGGGCATGGAAAGGGATCACATATTGTAATTTTGGCGGGTGACAGCCGTAGAGTTACAAAGAAAACTCTAGTTCATAGCATTCAGTTATTGCGTGAGTTACGTGAAACTCAAGCACTGGGAAAAATATTGTTGTGTGCCTTTCCATACTCACAGCTTCTAAATGAGGCACAAAATAAGCATATTTATGACCTTAACGTAACTCTATACAATTTGACAACTATGTACAATAATGACTTCATTCTACTTGACTTGAACAACTCTGTAAAAAACTTTGTTATAAATTGGAATTCACTTAAAATGACAGGCAAACAGAAAATATCTGTAGCTAAATATATGACAAGTGTCTTAAATAACATGTACAAAAATAATGTACCAACGGTATGCAAATGTACAATCAAAACTTTAAACCGCTAGAATTGACAACGAGACAAACTAATTTAGGCTCTGCTATATCCAATCAATCCAATCTAAACTGTAATGTGACAAGTAAATTAGATAATAACCCCAACAAATCTGTAATTAAATTACTGCATCAAAATATTAATAGAATTAATGGTAAATTAATAGAAATTGAATTATTTTTATCTCAACACTCATATGAAATCTTATGCTTTACGGAAACATGGTTATCTAAGAATAATATGTCATTTGCTATTAAGAATTATAATATTATAAGCTCATTCAACAGAACGTCAGCTCAGGGTGGGGGATCATTAATACTTGTAAAAAATAATGTTAAAGCAAAAGAATGTAAAGAAGTAGTTAAGCGATCTGTTGAACGTGCTTGTGAGATCACATGTGTTGAACTGGACAACCATATCATTATGTGCGCATATAGACCACCTGAGGATTCAAATGTGGATGATTTCATTGAGGCCCTTGATGACGCTCTAACCCTAGTATCTAATAAAAGCAAACCATTATTGATTTGTGGTGATTTTAATATTAATTTGTATAAAGACACTTGTAAAAAAAAGAAAATGTTACAACTATGTGAATCGTATAAAATTCAGCCGCTGTTTCACGATCCCACTAGAATCACTACCACGACCTCAACATGCATTGATAATATATTTGTTAATTTCGAGGTAAAAACTAAAACTATCATAGATAAGCTTCCGTCAGATCACAGAGGCCTTAGTGTAACTTTCGATGCTAAGGTTAAAAATACTTCACAAATTATTCGTACGCGACCTATAACTCAAAAACGTAACGAAAATTTCTATGCTTCGATTGAAAAGTCAATTGCTTTGTTACCTAAAAATACCATGGACATGAACGTAGACCAACAATTTAAACTATTATTTGACTTAATTGAAACTGAATTTAATAAGGTATATACAGTTAAAGAATTTAAATCTACTGGCAAAGTAAACTTTGCAGAGTGGGCAACACCCGGCATTTTTAAAAGTAGAGATACCTTGTATCAGCTCTACGCGCAAAAAAACGAATTCCCTAATGAATCTATAAAAAACCTATGTAAAAACTATTCAAAAATTTTCAAAAATGTATGTCATATGGCAAAATCTATTTACATTAAAAATAAAATATTAAAATCTGATAATAAAATAAAAACAACATGGGACTTAGTTAAAAATGAATTAGGAAAGAAAAAACAAAGTGAAAAACTATGCAAGTTAAATATAGATGGGATAACGATTACAAATAAATCAGAAATTGTTGATGTGTTTGAAAGTTATTTTAGTAATATAGCTGCAAATTTAACAAAAAATTTAAACTCTTCGCCAGCATCAGCTAGAGCTTTCCTTGCTGAACATGTTTCTAAGCCTACTTCTTTATTTGGCTTTCACACAGTGTCTCCTACAAATATTTTAAAAACTTTCAAAAGCTTAAACGTTAAAAAAACTGAAGACCTTTGGGGGATTTCAGTTCATGTATTAGGGAATATAATCACTACGATTGCTCCATATTTATCTAACATTTTCAATTATTGTATAGTGACTGGAACCTTTCCTTCGTTGATGAAATTTAGCAAAATAGTTCCTATTTTTAAATCTGGCTCTAAAGAAAATCCATCTAATTATAGGCCTGTTTCAATACTTCCATCAATCAGCAAAATTTTTGAAAAAATTATGTTAGATCAGCTATTAGTACATTTCAACTGCAATAAAATTCTACACGAAAATCAATTTGGCTTTACAAGAGGGAGATCAACAATAGATGCTGGCTCCAAGTTAATACGTACTATTCTAGAGGCTTTTGAAGGTAAACAGGATGCAGTAGGGATTTTCTGTGACTTAAGCAAGGCATTCGACTGCGTATGCCATGAAACTCTAATTGTCAAGCTTCAATTTTATGGTCTTAATGACAAAGCCACTAACCTTATGTCATCTTATCTATCAAACAGAATTCAATCTGTAAATTTAGGGAACACATGTTCTTCAGGCGCTGTAGTCAAGATGGGTGTTCCACAGGGTTCTATCCTGGGCCCTTTTTTGTTCTTAGTTTATGTGAACGACCTACCCTACATGTTAGGTTCTCTAAAAAATTGTGATATTGTTCAATTCGCCGATGACACTTCAATCGTATTTAAAAATAAAAGAGGTACACAAGACCTTAGTCATATCTGCGAAGTTTTAAAGAAAGTGAGCGAATGGTTCTCAGCCAACAACTTGATGCTTAACACTTTCACAGCGGATCACGACCTCAGCTCGGCATTCATATTTTTCTCTAACGCGCGAATCACGAGTAGCACTCGTGACCGCCTTTCATACTGTTTATTAGAAAATCACGACGTCTTGTCGTGATCCGCCTTGTACACGTTTGTAGCTTAGTTCATAAGCTACACACACACATATACAATGTTTGTATGTAGTAAGAACGCGATAGCTACAGTTCGCGATCGCCCGCGCCCACTCAGTCGACCGCCGGCGAGAGTACGGAGCGAGTGTGACTGTTTTTGGCGCGAAATGGCTTCCTCGCTACGTAATGTTTCTACGCAAGAAATTGTTGATATATTGCAAAATGATGATGATTCTGACATTGAGGAGGCTCAGGGTGATGAAATTGAAGGTAAATGTTTATTATATATTTATATTTCTATGTAGGTAGGTACCTAAACTATTTTCGTATTGAATATTCTTTCATAAGTTGTTTCTTTGGTAGATTGCGTGTCGGACCTGCGAATCTTTATATCTAATCAAGAAAGGATGGATGATGGTGAGGTTGAGGTGCAGGACCACGTTCCTGAGCCAGTCACAAATAACGAGCAAGGGCGTAATCGTGTACAGGGGGCTCGGCGCGGGCGTCAAAGTCAGCGCGGCCGCGTAGTGCGCTCAACTGCGCGCGGCCGCGTAGTGCGCTCATCTGCACGCGGCCGGTCGTCGCAAATACTTTCTCTTCGAGAAATGGATGAGGCCAATGGATGGACGTATGTCCCAAGAGAACGTCCATTAGAAGACCCGGTTTTCGAAGAGATAAGTCGAGTTTTAGTTCCGATGGACGACAATTCATCTGAAATGGATTGTTTTTCAATTTTCTTCAACAATGATTTTTGGAAGCTGCTGAAAACTGAAACAAACCGTTATGCAGCACAAATGAAAACCAAATTGGTTAGACGGGGACTGCTAAAACCAGGGAGTATGCTTGACAAATGGACACCCGTTACTTTGGAAGAATTGAAACTTTTTTTATCTATTGTAATTCATATGTCACTTGTACAAAAAGAAAGTTTTGACTCATACTGGTCCACAAGAGAGATTATACATACCCCTTATGCGGCCAAACTAATGAACAGAGATCGGTTTAGAGCAATTTACAGCTGTCTGCATCTCAACGATAATACAAAATATATACCTCGCGGCCAGGAAAACTATGACGCATTTTTCAAGTTACGGCCATATTTTGACGAGCTGTGTCGTCTGTTTTCCACCAGCTACTATCCAGCTGAAGCACTGACCATAGACGAAGGTACATGTGGTTTTAGAGGAAGGGTACACTTTCGAGTCTTCAATAAGGACAAGCCGGACAAATACGGTATGAAAATTTATATGTTGTGTGACGCGGCGACGGGTTACATTTTGAATATGGTGCCATACATTGGTGACTCCAAAACCGTGGAGGAAATAATCACCCAGCTGAGCGAGAATTATTTTGGAAAGTGGCACACCATTTATATGGATAGATTTTTCACCAGCCCATCTGTAGCTGACGTGCTGTGGCTGAAAAATACTAGAGTTGTCGGCACTGTGATGCCGAACCGCCGTGGTTTGCCTCAAGAATGGCGACATCAGCCGCTGGAGACGAATGAAATGGCCTTCTGTCACCGCGGAAATATGACGGTATGTAAGTGGAAGGACAAGAGGGACGTCCCCTTCCTCACGACAAAGCATGCCGCAACATGGACGGAGGTGACCGTCAAAGCGAAAGGAGGTCCAGCAAAAAAAATAAAACCAGACTGCGTCTTAGATTATAATACAAATAAAATCGGCGTAGATCTAAATGATCAATATGTCTCATACTATAGCCTGCATAGGAAATCCATGAAGTGGTGGAAAAAAATGTTTTTCCACTTAGTAGCAAGGAGCATGGTGAACGCCATGGTGATTTATAATAAACAGCAGCCTGCACGCCGCCGATTGCGATTTTCGCAATTTATGATGACATGTGGTGAAGGCCTTTTGGCTGGTCGATCTACTGATGCTGCAGGACCATCGCATGGAGTACACTTGGTTGGCAACAGTTCCAGGTTAGTAGGACGGCACTTCTTGGAACGAATACCGCCAACAGAAAAGAAAGCTAGTGTCACGCGCGTGTGTAAAGTTTGCGCTGACACCATAAAGCATCTGACGGGAAAACGAGGGCGGAAGGAGACGGCTTTTTACTGCCCTGACTGTAACGTGCCACTATGCTACGACAAGTGCTTTAAAAAGTACCACACATTAAAGAATTACCATTGTTAAAGAGACCTAAGAAGTCTGTATGACTTTTTTTTTTTTATAAAAAATGACCATGTTTACTTTACTCGTATTAAATTATTTTATATACTATAATTTTTTTTTATTTATTATCCATAAAATATAAAAGTATATCTTTTAAACACAAAAAGAATTATCCATATACCCCTATCCGTTATTTTTCTATGATGTTCACAATTATGCAGAAATACGCCCGCGTACCGTATCAAGCGGCGCTCTAAACGCTCCGCTGTGAAAGTGTTAATCCTAATAAGACAAAATGTGTAAAATTTACACTTCCTAATGTGACCAAATCAGATACAAATATATTTATGATGGGTGAAAAGTTGGAACTAGTGAATTCAACTCTATTCTTAGGTTTGACAATAGATGAAAAGTTACAATGGGGAGCTCATATATCAGCACTCGCAGGTAAACTTTCTTCTGCAGCTTACGCAATACGGGAAATCCGTAAAATTACTGATGTATCCACAGCTAGACTAGTTTACTTTGCATATTTTCATAGTATAATGAGCTATGGAATATTATTGTGGGGTAGCGCTGCAGATATAAACGACATCTTTGTTCTACAAAAACGCGCTATTCGAGCTATTTATAACTTAAGGCCCCGTCATTCACTAGAGAATGTCTTCAGAGAAGTAAAAATACTAACAGTGCACTCATTATACATTTACGAGAACATAATGTATGCCCGTAAATATTTGAGGCCTCAACTTAAAAACAATGACTGCAATATGACTACCCGCCAAAAAAATAAACCTGTATATCCACGTTTGAGACTCCAGAAAAGCGGAAAGTCATTTATAGGTAATGCTATAAGCTTCTATAATAAGATTCCAAATGAAATCCTGGACCTCAATGAAACTCGCTTTAAAAAATATGTTAAAGATTACCTAATTAAAAAAGCTTATTATAAACTTGAACATTACACTAAAGATCCACATGTGTGGTGGTTGTCTAGCTCTGAACGCAAGCAATTAAAAACAAATAAAAACTAATGTTGTAATTGTTTTTATGTACACTGTGTACCTAACTATGTATATTTGACGAAACCAAGTGTTCGGAAGATCCAATGGAATGATAAATAAATACAATACAATACAATACTGTGCTATTATGCGCAGGATTAGAGGGATGCGTTGAGGATGCGCCATTGTTACCACCCCTGCCAGTATGGTGTATGGAAGCAGGCGATGGAAGCCGAGGAAGTTATGGGATGTTGCTCTGACTGGAATGGTCCATGTCAAGATAATGAATTAGGGACATTGGTCACACTTCTGGAAGTCAATTTTAATTTGGTTAGTGTGGCTGAGGAGTTGAATTATACCAAAAATATTAAGTAGTATTTTTATTGCATCTATTTTAAATATTAACGCCATCCACGTATCAACACGATATTCATTTTAATATATCTCTTATCGTCATTCCCTTAGATGGCTTACATCATAACGACTCCATAACGCATACCTATTAGTAATATTCGACAAACACTTTAAAAAGATTGATTTGAAGACAAGCAAAGCTCATAACAGAGCGAATTTTAGTATTTAATAGGGATTACGCAAACTTATGCACTTAAAAAAATCTATCTATACAGGTATTACTTCACTTTTATAGTAAATCTATGATTGTCTCTTGTTTGAACGATGACTCGATGACGCGCGGCCGCAGTGTGAAGAGTGCTCCAGTAAATTGGTAGCCTTTTGTAGCTGATTTCAAGTGTTGCTCTACCGTATGGGTGATTGGAGTATGTGTCTACTAACCAATATTATAGATACGATATAACAGAGACTCATACTTATCTCCAACTTATCTCTCAAAACTACGTAAGCTGCAAAGGTGTAGGTATCACAAATTCGCGAACTTTTCACTCGTATACGTATCGCCAATATGAAGCCCTAATAACTTCTATAGCTGGTGGATCAATCAATTAAATGCCATTGGTAGTAGACAGACAAGACAGTAAGTTAGTTTAGAAGGCTGTTACTTTGTCTAAGTTACAATAAAAAAACTATTGTGATTGTATGAAATATTGTATTTATAATGCAATAGGGTCGCTCGACGACAAAGCCTCAAATAAATTAAAAAGAGTTAGTTCAAACGTCTTTGATTTGCGTTTCGTTTTTATCCAAACATCCTGCTAGAACTTTTATCCCTAATGAGGTATCTGTTGAATATTTTGTTAGTGTTATTCTACCGCACCATTGATTGAAGAGTATACTGCCTTAGTGCCTACTGAATTATTCTTTGTAGTAAGTACATACCTATATACATACGAAGTATCGATCCAGTAGGATAAGTGGACATAATCATTTCCCAGGAATAGATAATAGCGTGTCAATATTCTATGGAGACTTTGTTTTCATGTTATAGTGAAGTCTTCTTTGCAGATTCAATTTTTCGTATTCTAAAGTACGTAAGTTTAGTCGCAGGAAGAATTTTGATCGTACAGAATATGTCTGAGTGCAGGAGTATCAAAATACACATAAAATGATCGTACCTACAATTCTTGCGACTGTGCTTTCAACAATTACATTCTTATCTGTGGGCTTGCATCCAACAGTAAGTTAGATAAACACTTTTTTACTGTAAAATATGATTAATTTATTTGCAGTCAGCGATGTTTCATTAAAAATTTCACTAAATCTATTTTGGAATGACCAATACATCAAACAGTTCTACTCATTCTTTATTTAGATTGTATTGTCACATAAACAATAGTCTTGACCTATAGTGTAGGTTGACTCCTACATACATACATAATTACACCAAATATGTAACACGTAGGTAACAAATATGTGTGTGTTGTAACTTACGTAAAACTTAACCATAAAAACTTAACATAACTAACCCATCATCGTTATCACATATTGTTGTGTCATAAGTTCCCTAGCGCAACACTTTACTCAATATTTGTTCTTATATGACTTGTTTAGTGGTAGGTATCCTAGGTATTACTAGTTTTTATCTGGATAAAAACAATTTTTCTGTCAGTCTGAATTATATTAAATTTTGATGCCCAATTTCGTCAATATTATCTTAATACAATATGTAGTATTAGAAAAATAAACTTTAGTACCTATGTAATTATATTTACATATAAACTGTATAGCTATTTTAAAGCAAATCAACACACTTGACCTTTAAACTTGTTGTGAAAGCCCGAGTTTTGATTTTCCAAGCCCATTATAAACAAAGATGCTAAGTGTGCAAGTCCCTTTACAAATAAAAGGTTACTCATATCAGCATGCGGGTAGATAAGGAAACTTATAAATATTCAATAAGTTAGAACTTGGTTTCGTCACTGATAACGTGTCAGTTACGATTATAGTACAATGTGGGTTGGAGACAGGTGATAGAAGGCTTATTTGACGATACATGCGTAGGTACTGCGTTTACTAATAACGTGTTTGAATTTAATTTAAGGGCAGTGCCGAAATAAGCAAGAAAAATACTGAACATACATAAATTACTAAACATAATATACCATACTTTTCACTAAATAAGTACCTACTACAAAATAAAAAGCACTCCAAAATTTTTTGGAAAGCCTGCGATGATAAAAAGTTTAAAGTTGCTTACGGCGCACCGTAAGCAACTTTAAAACTTTTTATTTATATTTTTCTAAGATTTAAAAACATGACAAATTTATTCGAATTTGAAAATTTAAAAGTCTTTTCCAGGCAACTGGCTTTTTCAAAACACAAATGTATCCGCAATTTGCCTGTTTCAAAATCTTTGTCTTTTCGAGCCAATAAATATTACGAACAATTTTGTGTACGAAGCATTTATCTCTTATTAAATTCCCATGAAACGTATATAAATACAATACAGTATTTTTCATGAGAATTTCATCATTTCAGTCATATATTAAACTCCATCCAACCAGCATTGTAGTTCCCGGGAACACCAGATTACATTGCCTTGCTCCAGTTTATACCATACAAAAGTTGTACAGGGTTATTGTGTTAGTTGACTTGAGAAATGTTACGCGAAGCCAGAGAGTAATTATTATATTCGTAAATCTGTAGTACTAAGTTACATGATATCTCAGTATGTGCTTCTGTTAAGAAGACAAACGGACACTGAGTAATCTTTCAGAAGTTAAGGTGACAAAAAGCGGGTTGATTTAAATTTGTATTTTTTTTTAATTTTGTTTTTTAATAATACTTGTATGTTTCATTGAGCCACACGTGTTTTTTTCTCCTTTTTTATCACGACATAGATTTACTTTCGACAGAAACAGCACACTTGCTTAAAATAATCTTTATTCCCCTTGAACTCTATTTTGTCGGTCTTCAAGTCGAGAGTAAATCGTTTCTTCTAGTCTTTCTGTAGTCAAGCGTGAGCCTATATCATGTAAAAAAAACCTATTGAATCTGGATTGGACATATTTCTATATTTTATCAAATAACCCAGTACATGTAGAAGCAAGGTTCATCGCAACACTGATTGATTCGTGGTCAATACTCGTCGGTCACAAATTGGATTTTTCCGACCGTGCGCTGGGAAATTGCTAACATACATTGTTGAACGGATTTTATTATTCCCAACGCATACATATTTTTTATTACTTTTGGAATTTTGGACACGTATTGATTTATGTATTTTGTTTGTAAAAGTTTATTATAAAAATATATTGACCACAAAGAGTTATTGGGAATGTTTTTGCTATCGGTATATAAATAAATAAATAAATATTTCAGGACATATCACACAGCGCCATCTAGCCCCATACTAAGCTTACGCTTGTATCATGGGTACTAGATAACGGATATAATACATAATTATATACTTTTTCTTTTTCATATATCAATTTTAACTGTAGCAACCCGCTAGCACATACGTTAAAATGATGTCGAAAAATTAGCTCGACATGTTTTTGTATATTATTGGTTACATTTAATGTAAAATCTGTCGTTAAGCGCCTGTTGGTATGATCCGGTGGCTCCATTTGAGCGCCAGTCCCATTTCAATACAGGTATGCTTCACTGTGAACCACGGTGTCGCCCATGCGGGGTGCCGCTTTCATGTAACCTGATGCCTAATTCCTTGGCATTTCAATTCATTGTAAAAAAATACTCACAAAAATACTTTTAATGATCTTATCGTCTAATTAACGTTTATATGAAAACATAATTGTTTGTAATAAGGATTGTGTATTGAAATATAAACGATCATAACATAATTATAGCCACTAACTATACTGTATCGCAAAATAAATAAAAAAGACAATGAAATGCAAGCATCTGATTTACATCCTCCCATCAACCGGTCACATAAACAGTGATATAATGATCATGAGAACATATCAGACGGAACAACAATCCCGACCAACGAATAATAGATACCATAGAATTTGAACTCTATACAAATGTAGAGAGTAAACCGGTTTCATCTAAGCAAGCGCGCTAGATCGTAGACCACAACGTTGCTTAACGTCAGGCGGGTTGTAGTCAAGCTTGATTTAAAAAAAATATCGCCTGAAAATGCTTCTACATTTTCATCTCTTTCGCACACGCCACTCACACACAAATCTTGCTTGTGATTGGTAACGATGCCGGAAACGGCCTAGCGCTGCCTAATGTTTGGGCGCAGTTGGTAGTTAAAAGGCTTAACAACTCCATCTACCACGGAGACGGCGGTTGACCATCTCGTGGAACTATTTTCTTGGTTCAATTTAAGTATAAAAACTAGCTACTAGCGTTAAAAAAAATGTTGTCGAAAAATTTGCTCGACATTTTTTAGAGTACTACGGGGTCCATTCTCAAGAGGACGCGTGAGCACACACGTCCCGTTTGCCCAAGAGAACGCCTCAGAACCAATTCGTTGAGGGAGTTCTCTTGGGTAGATACGTCGTTGGTTTCATTGGTTTCACATTTCTATCCATCAATTGTTCACAGACCAACAATCCCAACTGACGTTTCGCAAGCAGTGGGCGTGCTAAATTGATGGCTTAATAAAATCAAGACAAGTAATAGAGTAAGTATGTGGAACAAGAACGGACATATTACTGCGGCAATCGAGTGTAATATGGCGTCGGATTATACACCCGTAGGTATTAAATGGTCAGCAATATATTTTCGTTGTAGAGAGATCAAAATTAAATGATAACCCCTTTCTATGTTACCACAGAATGCTGTGCAAAGCAGAAATTGCCGATAGATCTTTAGAGGTATATTTTTTATGCGCATTTATTTAACAAGCTCATAAAGAATTGTATGTAATCAATACGGTTAGTATTTATAGTAACAAATTAAATTAGGTACTTCGGGCACATACCGTGTTCATGGTATAAAGAGTAGACCAGTGTTTTGAAATATATGTTAGTAAAATAGAGCACAATTAAGACATTGAATCAGGCGTTACTTTGTGGAAATCCATTGTAAATGAAACTGTGGAAAAATAAGGAGCAGTCGCAGCGGAAAAACACTACATATTTTTCCACAGTTTCATAGAACACAATTGTTATCAGACTAGCTATCTATCAGAATAGCTGACCAAACTAGCTAGGTAATTGTTGCAATTGTGTATTGCCTATCGGCTGACCAACAATATAACCGTTCTGAAATAACAATCATTTCCCTAGACACGTTGGCGACAGTTATAGGTACAGTATGTACCTACTTGGATCAGACGGAATTGATACTCTCAAAATTATGAACTAATAAACTGTTCGTCTGTTCTTTTGAGTATTTTCGCATTTGATAAAACAATCACAAATCAACACAGTACAATAAATATTTGGATCGTACTACGTGAGCAAAAGAAATACCAATAAGTGTCTTCATCACATCTCCTATGCCCTTCAAAGTATTCAAAGTGTACAAGATAATAAAATTCATAGCAAAACAAAACATTTTGTTGCCAAATCTACGAAATAAATCCGTAAAAACATCAAAATATCGCCCACTGGCTCATCATTGCGACAGTCCATACAACTGTTGTGTAATCTGTGGCCATTCATTGAACGCGCGCGTGGGCGGCTCAGTGAATGTGCTGATAGGAATATGAAGCAAATAGTTTAAAGACACCTTATTATGACAAATAAACATCGAGGAAATCGCGAAAAAAAAACATTTAAACCAAACCTTGTTTAAGGTCAGACTAAAGCTACACAAAAAAAAAACATTTCCATGTAACATAATATGACACGCATTTTCAACCACATGTAGTTACTTTATTGTAGTTGAACTGTTACCCAAAACACTAAATTATTCCATAAACTGTGTGATCAATCTCAAGTTGGTCACGATGACGATTCGGGATTGGTCATAATGCCGGAAATAGCCAAATGATTCTTGGCCACAGATTGACACCGCTAAAGGGTTAAACTTCGCCCAGCAAATAAACCGCGGCGGCTTTTGTCTGGTTTTATAGTACCAATTATGTTTAATAGGTTACATACAAAGTTAGGGGTCTCTGCTTTATTCTATTTACGTCTGATAGTAAATACCTAACTGTAATCTCACTCCCAGAGGATTAGATATTACCTTGTATGAGATGTCATTATCATAGCTTTGCGGTATCTTTGTGAGTGAAATCGGGGAAATAGTCAACGTCAATGGCTTTTAATAACTGTTGCCGGTGCCGCCAAAGGATGGCAAAAGTGTTAAGTTTCTTTAAAGGTACTATAATTAAAAAGGTGGCATTAAGTCCTAGGTTCCTGAAAGTCTGCCGTTTATCGCATGAGAGCGGTCAACTTTGGTGTCGAGAATTTTGAAATCTTGGAAGGTGGTCGCGTAGAGCGAATAGTAGATAGTAACTACTAAAGAATTTTAACTAAACAGATAAATAGCTAAATAATAGCTATTTAACAAAACGCTACCTAAATTTGAACGCTCTGAAATATATTATCATCCACTTACTATATACCATTTTCCAAAGACCAGTATAAATAAAACATCAGGAACGATACCTTAGTGCTGATAAAATATTGGTCAAATGGACCATTTCTAAACCGGCTGGTATAACATAATCGTCTCAGATAAGCAAAGTGGTTCATTTAAATCTTCCAATACTAATGCAATTTCTCTCCGAATGATACATTATTATTCACGTTTTGAAATGACATTTTAGATAGTGGGCGGTAACAGTTTTGTTGCGAATAAATTTAATTTCTACATAGTATAAAGTATACTATTTAACAATAAATTTACTATATAATAATACTGAACAATTTTATTGTGACTTGAATTGGGATTATAAAAAATGCTCGAAAAGAAAAGGATCAAATTTCATGATCCAACTTTTTATTATTTTTTGTTTGGTTTTTATACACAATCACTTTCTAAACCACTTTCCTTACTGACAGACAGTAGGTAATTTTTAAGTTGCTTAATTTTATCGATAAGAAAAAGATACATCGACATATTCGATACCGGCGCACGCTCCGATTCCCAATTAGAAGAAGTTTTATCGACACGCGAATCTTAATGACAACACTAAATGTTTATGTTCATTATTTTTAACAAGAACAACCTAATTACAAAGTGAGGGCGTAATTTGGAAAGTTTTTAATAAGAATTTTAGTGGCACGAATAAAATGTTAACCAGCGAGCGGCAATTTCTTCGTGATCGTGTAAATTGCTTTAGATGAATGATAAGTTTAAGTGGATTATAAATTAATACTGTACGTACAATAATGTACAATAAAATTTGAATTTGTCAGGATCTTTCGTAGCAGTTCTCCGACTGTTTCTTCTTTCTTTGTTTACCTTATAAGTATCAAAATCTGGCATAGTTAGATAATTACACAAAATTTGTGATATTTAAGGTCTGATTTTATAGCCCTATCTTACTTACCCCTATACTTGTCAACATAAACATGACATGTAAATATTAGTTAGTTATTTTCGTAAATAAAATAATTAATTTGTTTTATTATAATGAATAACTACAATAAGTAGTAAAATGACCTGTAATAATTTTACATTACCTACCAATAAATGAGTATTTGACATGTAATAACAAACTATTAAATCATTGATCGACATATTGACCTTTTATGTAATTGATTTTATTTCCCTAAGTAAATACGAAACAGCTATTGAGACAAGCTATTCCCATATATCTATCTATCTATAACCACTATCAATTATACTTATTATTATTATACCTAGCTAGTGTGTAACGTTGATTGGTGCTGCATTGCAGTGAACGAGGAAAAGCGCATTCAATTTCAATGACCTGACAAGGTAATATTAAGACCTAAGTATATATGTATATTCGCCTATGTTATACTTATATATAGTAAATCGTTATACCTATGTATATATGCTCTAAGCTACAGGTACTATTAGGTGTGAATGTGTATGCTTGTTCTTTCTATATCTAAAAGTAACTTTTATTTCATTGAAAGTAAATGTGGCGTGGAGATTGAGTGATTAGATTTTAAATTAAACATCACACATAAATAAATAAAAAACACACACGTAAGTACTTAATAAGTTTGTTTCCGAATTAACTACTGCAGGAGATAATTAGCATTCAGTATGCATTAATAAGGTAACATGAAAACCGCACCGTTTTTTATAGTACAATAAAAACAACACCAATATAGTAAAATATCGGGTATTTGCACTCATCTGACATTGACATATTGTAATCAAAACAGAGATAAATCAATCGGATGCGCGGGCGCATTATCTTTGTTTATAAATACGAGGCGTGTGGCGTGATTTTGCCAATTACTAAAAGATTTAGCATCGCAATTATAATTACATTTTATCTAATCCATTTGTCATCCATCAACAAGAATACAATGGGATGTGAACATAAAAATATTGCGGAATATCTTTGTCTAGATAATAATGAAATAAAAAATGAAAATAATTTTATGCAGGTTCACACTTGTTTTTTCCTAGATAAAAATTACTAAGCTTGAGTCATTTGAGACACTCTATTCTATGTCGAATAAAAATTAGGGCCACCGTTAACGTAGAGCAATAAAAAAGTACAAAAAACCACACTAATAAATTATTGTATCATGTCTTCTAATAAGATCTCTGTATTCATCCAAAGATAAAACGGATATTAATTTAATCCAAAAGTCTCCTGTTTTAATGAACACAGCAAAATATAGTAACAAAACACGTCATCACAGAATAACATATTATAGAATTGACAAATTGAACGTAGTAACATTGTAAGATCACAACAACAGGAACAGTTTAATTCAGAATTGCGCAACAAACAAATAGACAAATACGCAGATAGTATTCTTTGTAACATATATTTATCGCATAATTAGGATATTTTATGAAGTCTTTCGATATTTTTATATGTTTTCTATACATGTAACAAAGCCGAAGAGGATCCAAATCTCTGTACATAGAAGTTACTATAACAAAAGAGGTTTGGGTATACTTTAAATCGATAATAAAGAACGTTTCAGCAGTTTTTATATTTTTTGTCTGTTTATCAGTTTATTTAAACGCTTACCGTAGGTAGTATGAGGTTTTAGGAGTGTCATAGGCTACTTTTATCCTGAATTAATGCGAGTGAAGCCGCGGGCGTCCACTAGTCCTATAATATTTACGTTTAATTTGGGGTGCCTTTCAGATCAAACACTTCTAGATAGCTTTTAATTTTCTTTTATGCGGTGAACACGTGTGTTGATCAAACCCACATCAAAGTGTTGGATTTTTATTTGCAATCGCCAAAGATGGCTGCGGGTTTGGCTGACGATAAGGATCTTGCACGTCTGGTTTGCAAGATATAATATTCGTATATAAAAAAGAGAGGACAGGAGGCCTATACTCAGCAGTGAGTGAACACGGGCTGACATGATGATGATGATATAAAAAAGAGGAATACACTATTCAAAAACTAAGAACTTATACTCGTAGTGAAAGTAGTGTGTACGACCTTATTTTGCGAAGTAAAATTAAATACACACATACATTCATATTTTTTTCTTCATTTATTTTTCTTCTTATCGAATGAGAGTGGCCAACTCTGGTGTCGAAAGTTAATGAAGCCGCCCTAAGGGCCTGTGACATGGCTTAACGACTGCCGTACTATGACAAACAGGCGGGACCTACAAGTTAACGCGTCATCCGACCCATGGAATCGCCCAAAATAATAAGAGACCGTGAATTCTGTTCAGACAACAAATCTTCTTCAGAATCACTACAAAACCCAGAGTTTCAGTTACAATGGATTTCCGCAAAGTACCTAACGCCTGATTCAATATCTTATTAATTAGGAACCTAAATAGGTAATGCACCTGTGACCTGTACATTCCTTGCCTGACTGCATATGCCTTATATGTACAAAACATATGTACATGCATATGTGTTTAGGTGCACGACGCGTGATGACTCGCCAATATAAAGGGACGTATTTAGGAATCAAAATAGAGATGATAAAAAAATCATGCTATCTAAGATTAGGATAAATCTAATAATAACGTCAAATAAATAAAGTTTTTGCCTGGCTGTAACTAGTTAATGTGAGTCGACCGTGACCTAACTGTTATAGGTCGGACGATTACCAGAAAGATGTTGGTTCGATCCTGCTGACTGATTATTTTCCATCATTTTATTACAGTATCTCTGTTCTGACTTATGATTTCGCGTCGATCATGACGACGCGTATCTCGTAGTATTCCGTGATTTTCTCGAATCCGCTCATTTCAAATAAGATTATTACCTTCGTAATTACCCAAAAATCTGATATCTAGGAGCTCATTGTACTAAACACTAGTTAGCAAGCGCCTCCACTTGCTATACTTACTACTAATAAAAAAAACTCAATGTCCTTTATAATACTCCTAGCTCCATCCCCGTTGAGAATGCTGCACGTATTTGGCAGCGCTCGGTTCGACATCTCGCGGGGCAATGCCAAGGTCTGCTCTGCACCATCCGATAGCATAATGAGATATTTGCGATTGTACATCATTGCGCTATTTTATACATAGCTAATTTATGAGGTTTTTGCGATTATGATGATGATGATGCGTTTAAAAGAGCATTTCCTGCTGTTGTGTACATTTTTGTTGTAACTGGCATTTTAAATAAAATTTATGTTACTGGGATAAATCAAACGGTGAGTTGCGAAGTGCTCGAAAATCAGAAATGTGTAACTTACCTTATGCGTTATGTGTAACAGGCAAGCGTGAAGCTTTCAGATTTTTTTTATCGGAACCTCAAGGAAAGCATAGAAATAGACTATCGTCTTACCCTATAGCCTATATACCTAACTCGTCACAAAAAGACTACCTTACAGCTCGTTTTATTTTATTGCGAATATTAATCGAAAGTTACATGAAACCTAATAGCTGTCTAAACATTATGCAAGCTATCTATTACCAATAAAGCCTCGCACGCCGGTTCATTTAGCCAACTACATTTTATGCGGCACTCATTATCTCGTGGCATGTTTGTACCTATGTTAGATATCACATTTCATAATATGGTGAGGCTATAAAACTAGGGTTCGCGTAATGCTTTCATCACAAGTTAGTCAGAAAATGGTAATTTTACGATCGATTAAATTTGATGATCAACATTCTTATTTATTTGCTTAAATGTTCATTATTATATTTATTATCACTTTTTTATATAATGAAATAGGTACTAAAATAAACAAAACAAAATAAAAAAGCTATACCTCTGAAGATGTATATCACGAGATAGGTAATAGTTACCTTTTGAAATTCTGCATCTAGGACCATTATTAATTTATATTTTACCATACCTTTTTTGGACGATTAAAGTCTACATTAAACAGCATAGTCACACCATTTAACATTATTTTGATTATATTAACCACAGAGCTTTGAAGTCCATGCTTGTCGCCGGGGGGGCGCGCGCGGGGGCGATGTGGCCCGATCGTTGTTCTGTGATATTAACATACATATGTGTTTTGTTGGCTCCTGTTAATTTTGTGTTCCTTGTAGCAAACAAATTATGTATGCCTTTTTACCGACTTCAAAAAAGGAGGTTATCAAGTCCTATGAAAGTTTTTTGTGGGTAGGTTACGCAATTACTCCGTTATTTATGACCCGATTTCAATAATTCTTATTTTAATCGATTAGTTAAGACTGTTTCCGAGATGGTCCCATATTTTTTTTCTCACAAAATAGTTAAACGAAAGTAGTATATCCCTGCCAGACCACCAGCTACACTAATACAAACCTAACAGCCTATAGCATAGACTCTGCACACAGCCTAGCATTATCCAATGCCCCACGGTTCGTTACTCCAGCCCTTATCCAAGTGATGCGTGCTCAAACGAACCGACGGGCCAATAAGAAGAATCTAATGAAGTTGGTTTCTTTCCTTTTGGCTTGGTGCGACTAATGCATTTAGCCAGTGTCAAGTTTCTTCTCGGATTTTGCTGATGGCGATTTTTTATTGATTGCTTTTGAACGAGTTGGATGCATTTTTAGGAAGACCGACGAGTGATAAATTCTTTTAAAGCATTTAGTGCTAAGATTGTTTTGTCTAAGAAAATATAAAGAGTAGATACTATTATCAAAGTACATCAATAATATTAATTTACATAATATTTTACCAGAATTCGATCTGCACAGGACTGGAACGAGTGGCTTCCTAGAAAAGAGGGTTATGCTCAACAGTAGGCGATAACGAGCTGATGATGATGATGAAATATTTTGATTTTGACAATTGACATAAACTATTTGCCAAAATTGTTTCCTACCCGTCTCTTCTATAAATATATGCCTAAATGACTAGTTTAGTCTGACAAACCCTAAAATAAAACAGTCTCAACAACTAGTCCACATAGTTCGTATCCATTGCCCCAAATAACGACAATCGGATGCAATAACTCCCACTCTAGTATTGCCAATAATCTCGCTTACTAGAGGTTACCATACAGGGTTAGGTAGAATGATAAACCTTATTTATTTGAGTAAAAACTCATTTTTTTTTATTGGTCATAGTGATATAAATAATGAAGGAAAACAAAAGCCATTGCACTGTTTTAAATAATTTGAGAGTGTACATAATTACGTATGCACTAAGTATTATTTTTCTTACTAAATCGTAGTTTTTATTTATACTACTAAACTAATATAATAAATCTTCGGCTGATAAAATATCCTTTATGTACATAGTTATTAATTACCAGGTAAGCGTGTAACCTAGATCCTAGATTGCAGCACTGTTTAACATTTTAAAATTAGAAGGGCTGTAGTTTGCAATACTATAACTAATTAAGTACCAGAGAAAATATTGGCAGTTATAAATATACAAGTACCCCTGTATGTTCTCAGCCAGAAGTTAGCCGCCGTCCCAAAGTCTCGTTAATCTTGCCTAACGATACTCTATAAACGGTTTTGGGATATATAAAAGACTTTTGTCGCAAATTCTAGTAAGTACAAGTACCTAGTACCTACCATATGTATTGTAGTGTTAACTAAGTAAATTTATTTTTCTTTTGTTGTGTTTTTAAATGCCGATTTCTTTTTTATTTTGTTCAATTCTGGAGCTTTAAAACCGTCTTTATCTTACTGTAGAATTACATTCATTATTTACAATCGTTCACAAAATCGATGTGCGATCAAAGTCACTCTACACTTCTATCAGGGTAATGAAGCTACTGCTATTTTTCCATAGATTTAATGCCACTAGACATAAGTATGAAAAAGACAGAAGATGGTTCAGAATAAAAAAAACAATATCCAATATAAATAAAATAAATATTTTATAAATAAATAAATATTTCGGGACATTGCACACAGCGCCATCTAGCCCCACACTTATTTTAACTTAAATACATACTTATTATACATACAAACAACCAGACTCAACACAAGAAATTATACATTTTTAAAATGCATAAATACTTGTGTCAGGCGGGAATCGAACCCGCAACCCCTAGATTAGAAGGCAGATCCACTACCAACTAAGCTAACAGGCCAGTCAATAATCGCTACTACATAATATTGTACTCACATAAGAATTCCTGAACGAATATTATTCTAAAATCAAAGTCAGTCACAGACGAAAAGACAAGGAACTCATCAAATGTCCATTCCATATGCCCTACTTCAGAAGTCAGTCAAAACGTTGTAATTTCTCTCGTTAACAGCGCTCAGAGCCGATTATTTCGTACATGTTCTCGTAAAATAACAAATAATAATAAACATGCATAAAATAAAATTCCTAAACACGTTTTCTTCTGGACGCTTGCCAACGTGCCCGACATCTACATCAATGAACAGTCGAAAAATGTCTATCATCCTCTTTTTGAAAGATCTATACAATCTATGTATATTAAGTATGTATTTACAAAAAACAGTATATAAGTATTATATCCGTTATCTAGTACCCGCGACACAAGCGTTTGCTTAGTGCGGGGCTAGATGGCGCTTTGTGCAATGTCCCGGAATATTTATTTTATAGTCTCTTATATTACAAAGTTCAAAAAGACGATACAAAATTCAGCCTGAAAAACTAACAAGCAGTTTAGGGACAGTGTGTATGTAAATTGATTAGAGGTTTATTGTTCAAAAATCTTGCAACATTCTAGTCCAATACCTTTTAAGCCAATTTGTTAAAAATATCCATTTTATTAATGGATACTTAAATAAATATAATAATTACAGTAATTTTGTTTCTTGGTTTGAACAATTAAATTCACTTTCGATACACATAATTACCTGGCGTTTTTTGCAAACCAAATGCTTTTTCTACCATCCAAACCAGATTTCACAAAAAATACAAAAATTATCCACAATAGAATTTCTATTTTGCGCAAAACTTTTATTTTCGCATTTGAAATTTCAGTTTCATTCTAAAATGTAGGTCAGGCATAAAGGCTCAGGGGTTACAATGTTACTAAAAAGTTAATTTTCATGTGATTTGATTTTTTCGATTCACACGAATTCAACATATCTCTAATGTTTTGAGCTGATTTTCACTCGGTTTATGTACGAATATCATATTTTCTATTCTCATAACACAAACACTGAGATTATTGTTTTACTGCTGTTTAACCATCCTGATTGTTTTAACTTTTATGTTTCAGTAGCGTATTAAATAAAAATAAAATTTGTGAAGAAAGAAATAATAGACAAAAACAACATAATTTTACCATGGTGCTTGTATATTATAGTATCCCCCCAGGAAACTACTAACCTAACTACCGCGGCTCTATGCCTACACTTTCACACTAGTGCTTCATTATTGTACTGCAATTCATTTATTTCTCTCTCTCTCTCTCTTCGCTTGCTATTCCTCATAACTGAGGATCGTGATCGTGACACGATGTATCTTTTTTGTGGGAAAGGTTTGCGTTTGATTACAGCCTGCCTGATGTTAAGTATTGCTGCAGGCTAGGATGTAACACACTTAACGTAATAAAAAAATCTTAATTTATATAATTATTAATCGCAATATAGTTATTTTTGAAAACTCTGGAGAAATATGTAGTGTTTTTCCGCTGCGACTGCTCCTTAACCGACATCAAACAACAAACTTGATGGTTTTTAGGTGTGTAGATGTCGGTTAAGGAGCAGTCGCAGCGGAAAAACACTACACATTTCTCCAGAGTTTCAGTTACAATGGATTTCCGCAAAGTAACGCCTAATTCAATATCTTTTAGTTATTTTTGTTTTTTCCTGTGAAGGTACATCGTGGCAGGCGTCTCGATTCTTCCATAAATGTACATTACGTCTCAGATTGTATATACTTCAAAACAAGACTGACAAAAATGTGTTGTTATGCAAATCTACATCATTTGAAGAACAAAATATTGGTGTCAAAACATCGTCTATTAGAAACCATCACCCAAAAAAATTTGATTTCAGGCCTTTCTAAATAAAACGACCTACCCTCAAGAGAGAGAGTATTTATAATTTTATTAATTATTGATCAACTTTAAAGCTTTAATGTGAAAGTGCAGAAATGTTCGTGCAAATGAACAAACAAGTGGTACGAATAACTGTTCTTTCAAAGCATTATTTAACTCGCAATTTTTCGCACAGAGAGCTTGACCATTGTTAGTTGAACTCTATTGTAGAATTACAATGTACAGGGGAAAGTGTCTTGTTATTCTGGATTGGAATAGGTACAATTATAAAGTGCTGTACTTATCTGTATCGAAGTAGGTATGAATCAAATTGTTTCTGGTAGATTATTCTCGCCGTAGTTTTTCAATACTTTTTAATGAGAATAGCTACTTAGGTAGCTTCCGAATAAGACGAATCACAAGTATGAAAAAACAACAATACTCACCTATTTATGATATTTTAAATAATTATGGTAATCTTAGTATTTCATTAATTCTGAAATATGATTAATAACGTGGTAAAATTTACAATACACATTAATTTTCTTTCTGAAAGGCATAGAAATGCAACATAGGATTTACACATAATATATAAAATATAAGTTGTCCGTAAATGCATTTTGTGCACAACAAATTATAATACCAATACAGCAAAATTTCATACAACAAATGTTATTACGGTCGAATAACGCATTTTCGTCATATACATTATGTGTCTGTATCGGTCATTGATCTTTTCACCACAAATCAATTTCTCTACATACCTACAAACCATTTTTTTTTTGCTTCAATTCTCGCCATGAATTGTAATCTGATACACTAGCTGTACCACACGGGTTGACCTACATTTCATGCGATATTCTATTACGAGTACATTACACATGAATGGATATTCGATAAAAAATATAGGTACAATTCGTTTCGTAAGAGAAGAGTCACGGTCAAGATAAGTCGAGGAAAGTTTTTTAGTAAATGTACAAGTCCTGTAGTTTTCTACGCGTCTTCTATTAATGATCGCTGTACAGTTTTTTGTTGGTGTGAAGCTGTGATTATGTGAGGTAGGTGTTTTTTTGCGAGGATACTTAAACTAGCCATCAAATTCAATAGTTAATCTAATGTACAGTTCAGTTTGAGTAAGTGTGAGGAATCCAATTTCCATGTGCTACTGCGCTATGTATTTATTCTGTGGCTATGTTAAAAATATGTGAAATCCTATCAAATAGAACCATGGCTCGTAACCGTTCGTTCTCGTTCCATCCTAGACCGTAATGATTGCTTACCATCAGGCGAATTACGGTCAAGTGCAAACTCTTCCTTGTAAAAAAAAAACTAACACATTTAGTGGATTCTGCAAACACATTTTTACACAATATGGGCTTACTGACTAATTTTATTATAATTACGATCTAGTGATGTAATTAACTTAAAGTCAAGCAACGCACTATGTAGCTGTCTTTTGATTTGGGGTTTGGTTTAGTTTTTTTTCTTATGGTATTAAGTAGGTATGTTATAGAATGAAGATAAAATTCCACCAAAAACAGTTAAATTTCATCGAACGGCTGCACAAATATTGAGACGGTACAGGCACCAACCAATGTTTAAAAAAAATATGTATAGTATATTAATCCATAGTATTTTAATCCACAGCGAACCTCTTTCATATCTGCAATTATACTCCAGTAGGTAATAATAATTAGCACGGGCTGAGCAAAAACCGGTGAAACTCTGCAATATGAAGTAGCTATGCGGGCGGACAGTGAAAAACGCGAATAGCTTTGAAATAGCTTAGAAATGGCCTCTTATGGAGAGACTTTTAAAAGGGTGTTAATTATTTGGTAAGCAATATTTTGTGATGCTGTTGTCATCTAGATCAAATAAGTATTTGATAAGCTAGACTAATTGACTCATAGTAGAAGCACAACATCTAAAAGTATTCTTGAATGATCAGTTTCTGGACTATAAAAACGAATCAGTAATTTGGAAGCTGATTATTCTGAGTCTAATTCCAAGGGTTAATATTGTGACTGTGTGTTTTGTGTTTTTGAGTCTTGTGACTGTAAAATTGCCTACCAATAATTTAGAAAAGGACATTTTTGCACTTTAAATAGACTATTTTATATTATTCTTTTTAGCTGCTCAATTGTCATAACAGCTGATCAAACAATTGTGGCGTCTTTTAAAATGGAGCATGTTTTAAAATATTCCTTTGAAGTTGTGAGTGCGGTACAAACGGAATTTTTGAAACATTTTCGCAAAGGGCGTGTAACAGGATTTTTTATAAAGGTCGAATTTTTGCGACTGTAAGTAGAGACATGTAGTAAAAACATTTTTTTTTTTTCATAAATTGTACTTAGCGTTTCTAATACCATTGAAAACTAAGTAGGTAATAGCTAATAAATTAAAAAGAAATAGAAATACTTACTAAAAAAATAGTAACAATCACGGAATAATATTTTTTAACATTAACAATAGGCTCCAGGGGGGAACTTGTGGGGGTTCCTGGTATATAAAACATAGTTTTCTTTTTAGATTAAGTAAATTAAAATGTAATTAATAACAACTTTAAATCAAAAACTATAATAATAGTAAATTATTATCATAATCGATAAAGATAGAGATCTCAACAAGTATCTAATAATTTGATTCCAGAAAATTTATACATGTCATTTATAGGACATATATCAGAGTAATCTCCCATAAACAATAATCGAATACCGACGATATTATTATCGAGATGTAATAACAAAGCCGTTACACAATAATTTAGCTGTAACATGCTATGATTTATATTTATTCCAGATTCTTGGCAAACAGCCACTTTGCCCCATTCATATTGAAGTAAAATCTGTGAATCAAACTTACATTGTAAAACGTATACCTAAATTGTGCAAATATGCAAATATTTTCTACCAAACATAGAAGTTTTATAACACACGTACACAACCTATATAATAGGCATATTATGTAGATACGTATCTATGCCTACTTGTATTGGAACAATGTAATTGATTTATTTAATTAGCTTTCGAATTGCCTGCAGGTTTGAATATTTAATTAGTCTAATCAGGTTTAGTTCTATGTGACAACATCGAGTCTGTAAAAATCGAAAGTGTTTCCGTATTCACTTGGTATGATTTTATTAGTTGACATTAAAATTATCGTCGACTTGTCGACTTTAGAAGACCGGTAATTCATATTGTCGTTGACTTAGAAATCCGGTACTTGTAAACTCGGTAAACTTTGCCATCATTAAAATATTAGCCAACTAAAACCCACCTTTTAGGTTTCCACCGTCTAATGAACACTCCAAACATTGTCGCAAGTATCCAAACTTTTCACATCACTTCACAACACCCACAGTTTCCACACACCCAAAACGAAACTATTGACACAAAATTAAAAACGCATCTTAGTTCATTTCCACCGCAGCGGAAAGTAACTACATAATCGGCGTTAAAAATAAGCAGAACTAATTTTAAAATCACTGTTTACAAACACACAAGTTTTGAACGAACGAAAATTCGAAATTGGAGCACTAGTGAGGAGCTAGGGGTCAAATTCGGTGTCGATGTTTATTGTTATTCGAATTTGGTTAGTACCGGATATTGACAGGTCAATTGTTTTTTTTTTACCGAGCGTGCGCGCACGTGTGTTCCACGCAGCCGATGCACGGCGACTGACTGGCTCAGGAGGGCTCTCGTTGCAATATGCAGCTGGTGTATATCCCGGCTTTGTATTAATAAATTTTAGATGTCAACCGCTTCGCGTGGTATCTGGTTAGACTTGCTAGTCGCTGGCTCAATGGGATTGTGTCATTGGCTTCGTTTTGCTTGATAATGGTGGTGAACAGAACTGGACCGATAGAGTTTGCTGCGACTATTTGAATCGGGTTAGATTTTCTTAGTGCATACCAACTATATATTGTTAGATACTAGTATTTATAGTGATGCCATGTTTTTTCCGTAATAAACAATGGTCAGTTACAATGTCCAACATGGACTTTCTTTCTCGTACTTCAATTCATTTTATTTAGTTATCTAGATTTAAAGCATGTCTGATGTTCGAAATATAACAAGTGGCTGTCAATAAAAAAACTAGAGGCTTCATCAAAATGAAAAACGACACGGATATGACACAAATCTCTATAAAACATATATTTTACTAAAAACCTACAGACATACATATATGACGTATAAGCAGAGCTGCATAATTTTCTTTCCAACGCAGCGTCATGACAAAGAGAGCTTGCAAATCAAAGGCTTGCGTTGCAAAATGGAGGACCACTCGCGTCTCCCTGCGGCACTCCAGCCTAGGGCTGCTGCATTCAACTAGAATACTATCTAGAAGTCTGGACAAAAAAATAATTACACGAATAGGTAAACCGCCGCTGCTGCGGTTGAGTTGGTGGACGAGGCTTATAACTCTATGGCAACCAATAATAAAAATGTTGACATGCTATTTCCGGCAACGTAACCAATCACAAGTTAGCCTTGTGTTCGAGTGATATGTGATAGAGATGAAATTTAAAAGCACTTCACGTCTTAAAATATGTACGAAATAACCGTTCTATAAAATTGTTATTCGTAGGGATGATGCATTTATGTATGAAACCCCGCTTTTAAAGAAAACGAGGAAAGAAATGTCATGGTTCAAGGCTGAGAACTTAATTATACTTTTACAAGAGTGGCTTGTGGATCTCGATGGTGAAATTCGTGTTAAATTTATATGAATCTGAATTTTTGATTGTCTAATTTGTTCTGAGTAAGATTTGCAGGTGTAAGGTCATCGATCTATTTCAAAATTTATTTATAGGCTCAATATGTTAAATTTATTTTAATTATATTTTTCACAATTTATAATATTGAATAAGATACCTATATCTTTTTATACTGTATAATTCAACCGTCATAATATATTTACAACTACTTACAAAAAATAAAGAAAAATGACTTATTTTAGTTATGTGTGTCTATAATATTGATTCAGCTTTACTATGTAATCGTTTACCCAAGTGTGTTATGGATGCCAACCATACAGATACAAACATAATAAGGAAACCAAGACATCTAAGCAAGCGTTCATTTACTATTATTTCTAACATCATAACCATCTTTTCCTGGTTACTTCATTCAAATAACTAAGTTCCTAATTATCTGACCACAATATTATATCTATTTTGCTGTGGTAACATCATTTGATAAATCTCGCTACATAATTGCGAAGATGTTACGTCAACTCGATTGGGTAATAAAAGCGAACGTAATCGATTTAATCGTGAAGTGGCACAGCACTAGCTGATAAACCATGGATAAATAATTATAGTGATGTGGGTGGATAGGATAACGAAAAAAACTTATCCCGAAGAAAAATATATACTTACTACTTACTGCATTTTTTATGATTATGATTGGATGTCCTTTTCTAAGTTTAAAATAATCGACGTTGGGAAAATTCAAATATTGAACAGTGTAATCTTAGTGTTAATTTATCGATAATTTATCGATACCTACTCATGCCATGCACATCACTTACTGTTCTAGAAGCTGTTGATTGATGAATGTCAGGACTTTACCGTAATAAAACACAATTATAGCTTGCTATCGTATGTCTTGTTTATCTCTAAATAAATTAATATACATATTTTTTACTGTCATATTACGGCAGCATACCATGACCAGTTCTTCATGGCATGGCACCCGCTAAGACCAGCCAAACCAAACGTTCCTATATTATTTCTAGATTATTCCCTGCGCCCTCTGTTCAATTTGCTCGTGACTGCAGGCCATGCATCGACTGCAACCACGTAGATTGATGGCAACCACTTACCGCATTTCACGTGGACAGTTTAAAGACATCCAGGAAACAATGGTTAATGCAGGGCTATCAGGAGTTTAGGAATGTAAGGTCAATGAACTGTTGGTTAGAATGTATTTTAGTTTTTTAGTGTGGGAGTGTGCTAGCTTTGTTATTCAGTGTAAAGTTTCATAATTTTGTAATAACACATGCAAAATATGCATAAAACACATTATTTTGTCGTAACTAGTAAGTATGTCAGGAGTCCTAAGCTTGTGGATTGGTTAGAAAACTCTCAACACCAGAATTGAAAATAATCATACGAACAGACTTACGTTTTAAAATTTATATGGGAAATCGTACTCGAACGACAAAGAAATAAAACAAAAATATATACAGATACAATCATGTCTTTGTTTAAACAAGATTTTTCTTCTATAATAAGACTTATATTACTGTTCTAGCGAAATGATAAATCTCACAATAAGCATTTTCTTTCTCTTTCAACTAGGTACACTCTACATTCCAGCAAAATCACAATCGCAAAAACTGCAGATTCCTCGCAGCGAAGACAGATGACTATTGTGACTTTCACATAAAAACCGGGAGACGGACGTGGGAAGCATTCTGGAGCGACTGGATCACTTGTCACTGGACGGGAACAATACTAGTTTAGTTCTCTTTGATTTTGTGAGAGAAAAATGCAGCGGAAAATACTTCTAGTCTGGAGTTTTTACCTATAGATATGAGTCAGTCAGTGAGCGATACGAGATAACAGAAACCAATAAGATGCTGATGATGACGACTAGTTAACTATTGTGAGACTCCATTACATCACAAATTTTAGGTATCTAAACAAAGATCTTTCCTTGTAGGAAACCAACAATATAAATAAAAAATAAAATATTTCAGGACATATCACACAGCGCCATCTAGTCCCATACTAAGCTTACGTTTGTATCATGCGTACTAGGTAACGGTAATATAGGTATTTAGGTTGTAAGTTTTTAATTGAAAAAGCCGATGAAAATTTGAATATAAGTATGTTTTAGAGTGACTAACTCTGATACTAAGAGTTTTTCTAAACCATCTCTCTGACATGTAGGTACATACTTAAGTACATGGTAAACAAGATATTAGTTATGTGCCGTACATATACGCACAAATAACATTCCCAGATGTAGAAATAACCCTAGACAAGCAGCTTTAAAAGTGCTTCCTTTACAATCACCCAGCTATCTCCAACCTTCACATTTCACCCCCTCCCTTACCTCACCCCCTTAACCCTCTGGTACTAAGTAAAAATATAAAACTCCGGTAATATTTTCTTTCGTAGAGCTAGAAATTAACTGGATTGAATGTAAGTTAATTCACCTTTGCGTAGTTTGGCATCAATATTGAGCGAGTAGTTATTGTTGAGCGTTTTGTCTTAATATCGCAGTTTGTGACTGTAACAGTAAATAAGAATCACAACGCTATTATTTTTTACGTAAGGTATAAAGGAAACGTATATTATATTTGGAGCATAGAGTTTTTGGAGCAAAAAATATGCATATTTGCACAAAGCCATGTTTTCGTCGCGTTCTTTACTCAGCAAAGGAGTAAATATTACAATTGCGTTTTTATTTTATTTTGAATTGTAATGAGAGCCGCATCTGCTCATCTAAATATCTTTTAACTTAGTATGGGGCTAAATGGCATTGTGCAAATTTTCCCGGAATATTTATTTAATATTTATTTTTTACATGAGATAGGCTCACGCTTGACTACAACTTGCCTAATGTTAAGCAACGTTATAATCTACGATCTAGCGCGCTTGCCAAAGCATTCTTCTTTTAATTAAAAAGCATTGGAAGTTGGAATATTACCGCAAGCTGTGTTTCTTGCGAACTACAATCCAGGAGACTTCAAATCTAGAGTTAATAAGTACCTTCTAGGCAAGCGTGTTACACCCTAGGCTGCAGCAATGCTTAAAATCAGGCAGGCTATAGTCAAACGCAAACCTATTCCACCCAAAAAATATATAGACAAATGATCTTAGGCAGGCTTTTTAACCGACTTCAAAAAAGAGGTTATCAAGTCTTCTGAAAGTTTTTTTTTAGCCAATACATTTGTTCCACGACCTTTCCCCCACACTCTACCCTCCATGTCCCGGGTTTCGGAAACTAGGTCGCGCTGAAGCCTTCAAGCGCCTGTAGAGGATTAAACAGATAGGGCTGCCTCCAGGGACTGCCTGATGGATTGGCGAAACGTTCGACTATTTGTTTTATTGGACTTGGCGGCCGAGTTAGTTTTTTGCCCAGTTTTCACTTTGGTAAACTAAATACCGCCCATTTAGTTAGAGTGGTTACGAAATGGCAAAATCTAGTTTCTTTTGTGTTTGTACTTGAGAGTTGAGTGCACAGAATATGGAAATAGTACCTAGTTGAGGAAATATCAAATTTAGTAATTTTTAAGTTTGTTTATGTAAATCAATAAATAAGTGGTTTAATTTTCTTTTGTACCTAGATTCGTTTGAGAGTCAGTTTCAACCCAATACAACTTTGCGTCACCCAGTACTGCGGTTCAGTTTATGCGTGTCAGGTGACTTATTGTCTAAATCCCTGACTATACAGTTAAGAAAAATATTGCTTTTACTCTGTCAACCCTATTATGTTAGCTTCCATCGGCTTCTCGAGTTTAATGCAGGTCTCTTCAGCCGACTCAAGCACTTCTTGAATTTCATTGCCTCTCATTTGTCACAAACCATTAACGCCCCTATTACTACAGTCATAAAGCTTATATTTCTGTCTTGGGATGGACCTATTAAGGTAAGTGCAGTGTTCGGTATGTCGGGCTACTTTTAGGTATACAATTTTCTCTTTGGACGAGAAGAGTTACCTACTGCGATATTGGATGTAAAAGCTCTTTGGTCAAAGATACATATTACCTACCTAAATTGATCCAATCGACAGGATCCAAACAAGGTTAAGGCTATTTGAAAAAAAAAAAAAACAAGTAATCAGATAACAGGGAAACTAGTAAGTAAGTTTTTTTTTACGTGGGATAGGTTTACGTTTGACTACAGCCTGCCTGATGTTAAGCATTGCTGCAGCCTAGGATGTAACACGCTTACCTGGAAGATACCTATTAACTCTACATGAATTATAGTAATGTAGCTAAGTAATTGGATATTTAATTACTAAATTAATACATATTAACTAATTTGTGGACTCAGGTTTTTTTTTTCCTTCTTTTTGAGTAGGTTTATTATGTGTTGTTTTTTTTTCTCTGTTTGTATAGATGTAAATGTAGGCATTTTACATGTTTTTAGGTTTTTAGTTGTTCTATTTGTTAAGTATTATTAAGTTTTATTAGTTTTAGTAGGTACGCCAGCTTTACTGTTTTCCTATCGTTGTTTTCCAAACCAGGTTGCCTGGAAGAGATCACTCTAAGTGATAAGGCCGCCCTCTGTCCCAATACTATGGTTTACATATTTTATTCGTACTTGTGTTCTTTTGCTATTAGTGTACAATAAAGAATTCTTGATTGATTGATTGATTGATTGATATTTTTGAAGCGATATCTTATGAATTTAAAGGAAGACGATATAGTTCTGTCAAGTCACTGAAAAATGCAGAATTTTCTTAAGTAGGTACATTTTTACTACATATACTTACGTTAGTATTTTTTTTGCTGGTATGTACAATAAAATGCTGTAATAAATGGTAAGTTATTGCCCCATTTTATTGGATTTTGGACGAATCTTGTACTCCCCTTTGATACCTTTCTTTTACCTTTGCGGAAATCTGCGTACATAATAGAGGTAGCAAGAAAGCGTCGGCCGTGACGGCGGTCGCAGGTTCGACGCCCGGTCACGACCACTTGCCGACCAATTGCGAAGATCACGACCTATCCATTCCCAGAGTTTCACTCACTTTGGCCAATTTGTTACCGCACTGTGAATGTAAATAGGTCTGGTGTCAATTTATGTATGGGAAGCTAAATACGAGTACAAATAAAAATTTCAATATATAGGTATCACAGAGAAAAAATACTTAAAAATACACGGAAAAAATAATTACATAAGTATCTCTTAGTAAACTATTTTTTATTGTAAGTAGTATTTTTAGGTCTTGTGATAGAACATCTGGGAACGACCTAGTAAACTCTGATGTGTAACTATTATTATGTTATAATTTATGAGTTATTTACCTATCTGTGTAAACGCGAGTCATCACGGAAATGTTAATGATGAGCAAAAATCAATTTTGCCAGTTTTTAACAAGCATCGGTGGTTCAGTGGTAGAATGCTCGCCTGCCACGCGGGCGGCCCGGGTTCGATTCCCGGCCGATGCATTCTTTTTGGTACTGTTTTTTTTTCACATATTTTTCATTATATCATTACTTACTAATTTATATCTTACAACCTCAAAGTTTATAAATATTTTATAACTTGAGCAAGCATGAATAAATGCATTTCTATTAAATCTCCGTCATCAATAACGCGACCAATTTCATTATAATACAAACGTCTTCACTATATCGAGACCAAATTACGACAAACTGGCCCTACCATTGTTACATTCGAGGTTTTAAAAAACTTATCAGTACAAACATTTTGTACTCGCCTAAATACATCCCAATACCTCGGGGCATATGCATTTTCTTTTTGGAAAATGTATATGTCCAAGAAATAATGAATGAACAAATAATATAAACCATGTCAGAGGCCTTTAGGGCGGCTTGATAAACTCTCGACACCAGAGTTGGCCACTCTCATTCGATAAGAAGAATTAATAAACCGTTCATGTAAATTATACAATAAGGTTGCTCAAAGAAAAATTTACTTTACTTTATAAATAAAGACGACGATACGGAGACGATGTTATGACGATTTACTTTGAAGGATTTTTATGTAGGTTTGCACTTGACCATAGTTTAATGATTGATGGTAAGCGATTATTATAGTCTAGTATTGATCAAGCTTACCCAATTTAGCTTTAAATATTTTACTTTATTTTAACCCTTTACTACTCGAGGTGGACCCCTCATACTTGATAATTTTGTGTGTTTTTTTTACCATTTACTTACCATTTTATTTATTTTTGTCGTGTATTGAAAAAAAAACAAAACTCTAAAACTAAGAGGTCTAAAACGCAGACCAATAGTAAGTAGGGGATTATTTAAATAATATTGATTGCTTGCTATTCGTTTGATAAATGAATTGATTTTACCATTAGCATTGTAATTATACTGCCAAGGTATACTTTACTTTCAAATGACATAATTAAAAGCGCCGATTCATTTATTATATGGGTATTGCTTCTTTCAAATCGAAGACATGTAATTATGAGTGTATTATAAACATTTATATATATTACTTTAAACATCACAGTATGTTAATTAAAAGTTTTTATGCGGTACAGGGCCGTTTCTGCTTTACTTTGGTTTCTGCCACTCACTGGTAATATTATTTAAAGTGGTAATATTTTTAATGATATATTCCTCAGTCACTAGTCTAAATGGAAGAAATGGTAGAGAATAATAAAATTACACCAAAAAGCTTCTACTTATATAAATAAGTATTTATATATATTCAGACAGATAGTCAAACATTTGTTGTTACATTCATTCAATCAAATTTATCAGAACAGAAACGAAATATAAAGACAGATAACGTAACACAAATATATGTAAAAAGAGTAATAATTAATCAAATAGATATAACAATGTCCAAAAACTGCATTGGCGCGACCGGCGCGGGCGCAAGGCCGGCGCTATCATTGCTATCAAGTAGGTATCATTATCAGCTTGAATTGAAGGCAATGAGGTCAATCTGAAGCACTGACGTCACAAGTTGTTGACTTATGCATATGAGACGATGTGCGTTTGATGTCTTATCATACGGAAATAATTGCAGGGGTTTTTGTGGGATATTATGCAAAAAGATTTCATTGTTACGATTTAAGATCCTTTTTGTTTTGATTTGGTAGTCTATAAATTTGACTAAAAAAGATGAGAGGAAAGATCCTTTTGACCATGTTGAACAAAGTTAAGTAGGTATAACATTATTATAATCACTACTCAATTATTGTGTTGAAACATTTGAATTTAATATGATTAACAAGAAATATAGTGTAATAAAATTATTTATATCTCCTTATCTTAAGAAAATAAGATTAATAAACGAATTTATTCCGCTCTGGCAAATGAGCGTCTTGAAAATATCTAACAAACTTATTAGTAAACTCGTCTGATAAATCCAGTCCCAGTTAAAATTAACTCCCATCTAGTTTCCTACTGACCTACATGAGGTGTCACTGCAAGTTAAATATAGATGCATCGGCAGCACTGACCGTGCGCAAAAATATTAGACTGCCTTGAATAGCTATTGTATTTTTTTTTATTGTAAACCATGTTTGTAAGTTTGAATGATCTTGTATAGTATCTGTATCTTTCTTATCTTTGGTCAATACGGTGGTTAAAATAACAGTATTCATATAAAGGCCAAATTATAAATAGTTATGATACATACATACAGGTGATTCTTATTTCATTTTAAGTGTGCACTGCACTTCACCTTAATTAGTAAATGATATAAATATGTACATGTTTTAATATTACAAATAAGACAATTACGCTTTTTTTTCTTCTTAAATAGTCAAATGTGTAGTAAGTATTTTAACATCTCCTTAAATGTAAAATTCAGTTTGTGTTGAACGTAAGTAGTTAGGGCGCTTTTGCAGCTGTCGACAAAACATCATTTTTGAAGACTCAGGAATGCACAGTGTCTCTTTTCATTACTCCAAATTTCACAATCCACATTATGAAACATCTAACCCACTTACAGGTGGCAAGAAGCGTGAAAGATGGTAAATATAAAACAATCGATCAGTAAGGTACAGTTTCGGTCGAGTGACCACCACGCTCCGGTAGCCACGCTGTTACTGGTCAGGAAACTGATTCACCCTGGTAACCATAACGGGGTACTAGTGGTAACTGGTGATTTTGTTAATTAGGTTGATAGAGCAGTGTAGTATATTAATTTAGTTATAAAGGTGTGTTGTGTGACTGGGTCTACAGTCCTAGCCGCCAGAAAAACATAAAACGGTTCGCTAACGTCGTCGGCTTTCTTATCAGCCACTAAGTATTTCTGAATCACTAGTAGATTAATACAAGTAGAATTAGACCTTCATTCTTCCTAATAACTATTTGTTCATCGGATATAATTTATATATTAGTGGTATGAAGTACAAAACGGGACGAGCTTCAATAAATTTATCATTTGTAACAAAACAAACAATAACTAATATACTGTCGACATTTGCAATGCAGATTTATAGCAAAAACCTTTCATCTCAAGGAGGCTACGAGTAGTTTCGACCAAACCTTTGAATAACGTGTCGAAATTATGCAAATACGACATTTTGCACAACTCTACGCTCCGCAGCTTGTAGACAATACATCTGTTATGTGCTTGAGATGTTTATTTTACGGGCATAATATGAAACACAGGCGTGTTATAGTTTTTTTTAATACCTAGGGCTATTGTAACTATCTTTGATAATGATATGAAACTTTGGTAACTGAGGTTATACGAGTAGATTTATTTTAGGCAAGATTGCGACATCTTAGGATTGATCAACATCAGCCGTATTATATGTTTTAAAAATGAGTAATAAAATGTAGCAATTAGTAGGTACAGTTCGTACTTCTCCTGCCCGGAAGCTCTTCATCAGCTGCCATTGCAGAATGAATAGGATTGCGCGGCCTTATCGCCAATGATTCTCTCCCAGTAATTGCAGTTTGCGACCAATTAGTATGTCCTGGTCCTGTGAGGTCCCGCATTAACCCTCAAGTGCTCGCGGCATAATTTTAGTACCAATAATGCAATTTGGTCCCCTTGACCACCCGGAATTAAAATGTTATCAGCTGTCTTACACACCTGATGTTATAAATTGTGTCTCATTTACATTAACGATTATAATGATTGCAATGTTAGCGACTTTTTATGATGTTTGGTATAACATTCAATAAACGAGTCCGCATAAAATTACCAACCAATAATTTGAATGATTGATAGATCTTAATTGTAATACCGCATTTATTTGGTTCCTCAGAACATTTTAATCAATACAGCAGTCTTCATTAAATACCTACAGCTAATTACACGCGCCTCACGTACAAAAATATTCTTAGACTTTTGATACATCGTGAAAACAAATTGGCAAGTATTTAGCACACACTCGCTACTTTTCCCCAGTTTATTAACCTACACAAAAACAACAGTACGTTTGAAAACAAAACGTTTAACACCAAAGTACTGACACTTCGTCATTTCATTTGCAAAAAGCCTTGAAATCGCGATGAGCCATGAATATTGTGTTTATACGAGAACTGTCATTTATATGCTAACAAGTTATGAACCAGTGCATTTACATCTCAGAACGCTGTATACAATTTAAATAAGGATAAAAATTGCGCACATTAGGTAGATGTACTCTCTGAATTGTAAAATGGCGAGTTAATGATATTTTTTTCATTTTCATAAAATTTTAAGATTGGATGGACATTAGGTACATAATATTATTTAAAACATCCAAAATTACCAAGGCCAAGGTGTCATAAGCAACAATTATAATATTTCCTTTCGGTACGGAAACTAAATAAAAAAAAATACTGGCACACGTTCATGTAAGAAATTAACATATTCCAATTGTTACTTCGTATTTACATAACCGAATGTGGTCAAATAATTACTTACGCATTTAGTCACGGTCTGCGAGACTTGCCATAAGAAGAGTATTTGTAAGTAGGTACTTATGTGTTAATATTACGAGTTAATTATATTACGTCGCTGCAAAATTATATTTCAACGCCAGGTAAAAAAGTGTAGTTGGGAGAAGCTTATTAAAAGCAGTTGAAATTATAATGAGACGACACGGCTCGTTTGTTGTGCATAGACCGAACTAATAAAATGCACTGGACGTTGATTTTTACTTTGGTTTTTTTATTTCAAATGCGTTTATTGGTATGTTAAAATAGCTGAACAAAGAAATCAGTTATTTAAGAACGACAAGATTAAATGCAATTTGCAGTAAGTCGTTAATAACTATTCTTATCTTGGCCCCGGAAATATTTGCGAGGGTAAAATTAAGCACTTATGAACAGACACGCAGCTTTAGTCTTGAAGCTAAATATAGTTTCATGTCTCGGTTCAGTAGACACAGTCACTTGTCCTAAGTAATCAATACTACAAGGATTGAAATTAACACTGACGTAATATCTAATCCGATAAATAAATCCAATGCTAACACTTGATTTATATTCAGTGGCAGTAAAATTAAAAACGAATCAGTTATGCAAATCCAGGATTTGCCAACGATAAATAAGATATATTTTCATTTTCATTTTCACACCAAGCTATGATAGTGTTATTGGCATACAATCAATATAAATATGATACAATGTAGGTTCCTAGTAAGATAGTAACAGCTTTTTTTTATTTTGGTTAGCTTGGAATAAAGTTATTAATTAATCTAATCAAACAACGTTTCCTCCTCCTCGTAGAAGTCATTATTTATCATCGACATTATGATAAGATGTTAAACATGTTTTGCCTTGATGTACACCTGAGTCTACGTAATGGTACATGAAGATTAAATGCCTATTAATAGTTATCCACAACACTTACGACATCGTCACAAGTAGCATGGTATTATACAAATATTTTGATTTCACATGTTGTTGATTGTAAAGCTAGAGTTTTGTGAAGGCTTTTCAAAGTTGACATTTAGCTGAGGTCAGAAGAATTAGTCTTAGCCACGAAAATGCTAGTGTCATCGCTGTTAATAAGTTGTTTTACATTTTATCAATGCATTGTTATAGTACCGTGCGCCCTTTAAGCTTTCTTCGAATATTCACAAATAAACTTTCAATTACTAGTAAAGATTTATCTTAATATTCTATAGCTATGCATCGTATTGCAAAGAAGATGTTACAATCAAGTTTGAATGAATCGACGAGTCACTGGCCACACAAAGCAACAAAGATTAAATTTCTACACAATCGTAAACGCAGCGGCTGGCAAACGATCACAGAGTGAAAACGAATCTGTCATTACCAATTTGTCCCACTCACTGAGCCCCATAGTTCCACCATGGTAGGGTTGTCGACGGAGCGCACAAATTGAACATTGAACGAGAGTTGATAGCAATTTGTTGAGAATACCACTTTACCCTTAAGGCATGGAGGCAATCATTGTATAGTACCTGGTATATTGTTGTAAAACCTGCGTTACTACCAAAGTATCAGCAGCTGATATTAACATAATAGAAATTTAATCTTTAAATACATTTATAGGCTATTTTAGTGTTGAAATCTTTACTGAACCCTTGGTTTGAATTCCTAAAATGCAAACACTTTATTGGGATACTAAGTTCATTTTAGTAGAATTGGTCAACAAAATAGAAATTCATTAATTGTATTTTCTTAACTTACAAATAAACTAAAAACAAACACAGATTTGTAAATTTTGCGGCCTGACAGTGTATTTCAAAGCTCTGTATGAGACCCAGTACCTTGCAGAATAAATATGTTGTTGTTTGGTAGAAAAGAAAACTTAAAGGCTAATAATCTGCCTGCATACAGATATGTAATAAAGATAATCTTTTTTATGACTGGAACTGATTTTTATTGGTAGGTAGTTTCTTTGTATGCGATAGTATCTTTATTATGTTAGAAATTGTTGAGGTTTAACGGTATAAGTAGGCAGCACGGTTATTAGGTGTAGATTAAAATCAATAGCGTGTCAATTTTGTATACCGATTTAAGATATATTTTATTTGAAACATTATAGCTTCTAGCAAAATAATAATAATTAAAATATTTAATTAATAACGACACGCAATGTACATTACGACTAAATTTAAATAAAAAAGACTTAACTTATTACGTAGCTAAACATTAAATATAACAATACTAAATTCATGTTCACCGACCGTGCGATCATAAATATTTGTGGCATAGAAATAAAATTTAAAAACTAGGGAAATAACGCTATTTATATTACCATAGAAAGGTCATGTATCACAACTCAAGCGTCCAACTAACTAGTAACTAACTCGTAAGCGACCCGCGCAATATTTAAAAAGCAAAAAGGGGTGACCACCCAGCGTGACTCATAAAGCCCTGCAAGGCCGCGAGCATTACAAATAGAGAGGGCCAATTTCCAATTAAAATCTCCGCAGGTGGTCCGCTAGATGGCAGCACATGTACCTAAAGACAAATGACCGGGTCTAAGAGACCCCGCGCACGGAACAGGGTTAAGAATCAAAGGGAAATTAGTTGTGTTAATGGTTGTGTCAAATTAGAATGGCGACTTGATTGAGTTTTGTAGTTTTTGATGAATGTAGAGCAATTAATGTGATTGTTATGCGTTATAACAGACGTAGCACAAGATTGTAATACAGTAAGAACTTACTTACTTGAGTAATTTCAATATAACAATTTTTGTATTATAACAATTTTAGTTAGTTCGTCGTTGTTTAAAAATTGTTGAATCGGGACGAATAGGCGAAATATTAAGGGAATCATAATTTTTACGAAGAGTCGTAAAACAGGATTACTAAGTAGTAGTTAACTACCTATATTATTTTCCAAGAAAATTTCATAATTTCTCGGGAACCACCAACTTGTAAACAAACTAGAGCAGGTCGACAGCCTATCTCGTATCACCTGTTATCTAAGCGCCCCTTATCACTTATCACCGGCATGTGATAACAACTGATAACGACATGAATTAGTTCGTGAGTATAGCACATTGACCTTAATAGAAAATCTCGTGTCACTCGTCTGATAGGCGACTGACTATCATGCGGGATATCACACTATCACATCACACCATTTTTTTATACTTACTAGAAATTAAAAGTAGACTTTTTTACACCGCATGGGTTTGCACTTGACCAAAATTCGCCTAATGGTAAGCGATCATTACGATACGATCATCTTTTAATTTTTCGAACGCCCTTACCTGCCCTCTAGCATAGCCATCGAAAGCTAAGTCGATAGTGATGAAATTTAGTATAATAGGTACTTACTATGGTACCTACACAGGTAGGGTCTGACCACAGATCATAAATAGGTAAATTATTTTATAAAACATTAAATTAGGAACTTTATCAGACAAATCTCATCAATAATCAATTCATTCATTAAAAGTAATAAAAACAAATGTGTACCTATCCTGTGTCGCTGAAACAATGAGAAGACGACGGATTATCGTGATTCTAGGTAGGTATTTTAATTTTATTAAGATACGGAGATTGCATAGGCTATTTATCCCGTTAGCTACTGGCTTTTATTTATTCATAACTCCATAGTTACAAGTCAGAAGTAGATACAGGTACATGTATTGTTTACAATAGTACACTTAATAAAATTGAAATTTATCGTATAAAAAAAAATTGTTATCATTCGCATAATTAAATACAATGCAATATAGATTATGTCAAAATTATAAATGTCAATAATATCAATCTTTTGCCCGCGGCTTTGCACGCGTTACTATATACCTACATACCTATTACCTATAAACCTTCCTCTTGTATCACTCTATCCATCAAAAAAACTGCACCAAAATCTCTTGTACCTATAAGTTTTAAAGATCTAAGCATACATAGAGACATAGGGACAGACGCGGGAAGCGACATTGCTTTATAGTAGGTAGGTAGGTACCTACTGATAACACAAGTAAAGCCGAGAGCATCAACTGGACAAAAAATAAAATTATTTCCAGGCAAATGTAGGTACCTTGCATTAATTCCTGTACATTGCAACCCAATACCACGACGTATGTTGGAATTTGTACACGTATGACTTGCATTTAGTTTTTGCTGGGACTCGAACCTGACACCCGCAGCTGACTCAGAAGACGGACAAAAAGCAACCAACTGCACTACGTGGGAGTATTATTTATTTATTTATTAATAGTTTGTAAAACAGGCACTAAGCTAAAAAACAAATAATATACCTAATACATACTTAATAAATAGAAGAAAATTACGAGCACTTAAAGCCCTGTTGATGAAAACCTAACTTACAATTTCTTAGCTTTTATGGCTCAGATACTTACATATAAATTTGCTGAATACTAAGCTTTTAGGAACCAAGTTTCTGTAGGTTGGAACTTATGTCATTTACCTAGATACCTTTTGACCTAGATATTTAATCTAATTTAACTTCAGATTTTTAGAATTTAGAATAAGAACCTAAGTAGGTAGAAGGTAAGAAGAACCTTTAATTTTTTACAATGGCAATAAGTACTTTAGTTACTTAGGGAATCTAGGTAACATAGATAGGTACTTGAGGAGTATCTAAGTTCCTTTCTCGTAGTAAGTAAAGAATGATTTGACCTAAACTAAAGTAATAAATATTCAGTAAGTACCTTCTTTAATTGACAGAAATGTGATAGCTTGGTTCGCAAACAAATCCCTAGGTAGGTACCTACTCAGAATACATTCTGTATTCTGAGGTTAGGTATTACTGAGCTACTGAAATAAACTCTAATTAAATCCTTACCTTTTAGGCTTCCACCGCTTCATAAACACGCCAAACATGTTTCCTTCAAAATCCGCTTAATTGACAGAAACACAACACTACTTTCACTACACTAAATAATCGAATCAATCACTAATCACTACACTAATGCACTAAATGTCATTGACTTCGAATTTCGAATAAGGAATCACACAGATAATTGCACCGATGAGATACGTATAAACAATCGAGACGTGTGACCTAGACACACTGACAGCTAGTACTGCCCTACATTCGGCACTCGGCCGGCGCCTGCAATCGATAATATTACATATCTACAAGAGCTTTGTACATCTACGGTTACGCAATTCGGATGCGATCGTTCGTTTTGGAAGGATTTTAGAATCGCGTGTTGTCTGTTCGAGTGTCAACGCGCGACTGAGTCTACTGTATAAACTGTATTGTTTGTGTGATGTGATGTGATGTGATATGAATTTGATTGCGAGTAGCGTCTGCCGATCGGTCGAGGGGTTGTCGGACGAGTCGGTCGACTGGTCGAGCGTCAGGTGCTCGATCAGCTGCTTTCTGCTGAATATTCACATGTCAAGTATCGGGGCTTCGAGTCGAGGTAGAGTTTCTTGGAACAACGTGGCCCAGTTTGTGAAATTGCTTTGTCGATAGTTCGTGTCTTATGGATACCTACCTATAAGTAGATAGGTACTTGGATATATTTTTATTAGGAATTGAAAAGTCGCATTATGATTAGGGCACGTTATAATTGCAGCAGGGCAAGCACGGCATGGGGACAAATAGTCTTTCCACCATTTTATCCACCTGTCACCATACAAATCCCACCATTTTATCCACTATTTGTGCCGTGCAGTTTTTTTTAATTACATATGTTATTGTGGAATAGCCTTATTATAATAAATGGTAATATTATAATATATGTTTCATGTGAAATAACTGACTCTTTAAATATTATGTCAAAGAAAATAAGCATATTTTTGAAGATCTCAAATATCTTTATATTCGACAACGTGTGGTATAATTTACTTCACTTATTGTATTGTCAGTGTATCGACCTCCCGGAATTCAGTATTTCTTGTAAGCCCCTAAATCAGTTTGCCACCTTACTAATCTGATCTAGCTTCTGCTTCTTATCGAATGGGAGTGGCCAACTCTGGTGTCGAGAGTTAATCAAGCCGCCCTAAGGGCCTCTGACATGGCTTTACGACTGCTGAACTAGACGAACAGCCGGGACCTACAATTGAACGTGTCATCCGACCCATGGAAGCGCCCAAAATGGAATGCCACTTTTCGGTCACCCATCCGCGTACTGACCGCGTCGACCTTTGCTTTACATTGGTAATCGCATGCAATTGCTTCCGCTTGCTGAGCTACGGGCGCTTCATCTGATCTAGCAGAATATCGGTTCTTACACAGTGTGCTAATCGAAGATCTATTATATGAACTCACGTAAGTATACCAAATTTTATCCAAATCGGTTCAACCGTTTATACGTGAAAAAGGAACATACATATACACTACACACACTCACACTTTCGCCTCTATTTATTATTTATTTATTCATTATCCTCATAATTAGAACTACTTAAAGCGAATTACTCTAATGATAAATATTGATCCCTAGTAATATTAATGTAAGTGTAGTTCAAAGAGGAATACATACTGCAAATCGTAAGGGGCCAATAGAATGTATCTTACTAAGATGTAGGCATATTACACGGGCCACATACTTGAAAACATAAAAACACCTGTATACATAACCATGTCGTTCCCAATATAATTTACATGTTACACTGTTTGATACAGTCGCATAGACTAAAATATGTTAATTTCAAAATAGTTAAAACATTTGTGTAAAGCTTGTTATAAGTTTGTTGTGCATCTTTGAATTGAATATTTGTCGGGCGAAAATAAGAGTTGGACGGGAATTTAGTCATAGTTTTATCATAGAATATCATCATTACATTTTTTTGTAGACTACAGAATTATGTAACTGCAATGCTAATAGCAATATATCAGGAATTTTGAACATAATGAACAAGCATCGGTGGTTCAGTGGTAGAATGCTCGCCTGCCACGCGGGCGGCCCGGGTTCGATTCCCGGCCGATGCAACCTTTTTGCACTTTTCATGTGTTTTTGTATTTCATTCCGCATAATGTGAATATCGTTGTTATCCTATTCCAAAAACTTTATAACAACAAATTTATCAAACACATTTTAATACAGTGTTGTGTAATTACTATTCCCCTAGTAAGAACGCCACCCCTTTATAAACAACCCTTCTCAACCGTAACGAAGGGTTAAAATCGACCTTGAACTTGAATCAAACTTTAATCCGGTCACAATCAGAAACCCTTGAGTTATCATAAATAAATTACGTACATATTAAGTTATTATTACAATAACTGAAACTAAATATGTCTTGATATCTAATTATTTAGATTTTTTATTAAGAATAATAAATATGATAAATAATATAGTAGAATAATAAATGAATAAGTATGTAATTAAACAAAATTTATACTTTTAAAAATAAAATCGCTCCACTAAATTTCTATTAAAAACTGTAGTATGATAAGGGTAAAAAAATATATCTGCGCTATTTTGAGTCAGTTAGAAAAGCCTATTCATCAATTATGAAACCAATATAGGCTTTAAAAAGGTTTTTTTTTACGTTTTCAGATATTATTTTTTTCTACTGACTTACTCGCGATACTGGTTTTGCAGCGATCTAGGTGTTCCTAGTGCAAAACCTACCTGTACCTTAACAGAATATAAGTCATAAAATTTAAAATAAATAAATAAATATTTCAGGACATTATCTCACAGCGCAATCTAGCTTATGCTTGTATTATGGGTACTAGATAACGGATATAGTACATATATACTTTTTTATACATATTTATGTTTGTGTGTGTATATAACATGTAAGAATAAGTATATAATATTATGTTATGTAGTTAAGTTGATTGTTCCTGAGTATCTTTTTCTATTACTTATATTATTTAAGATGAGATATAAATATCTAGTTTACTATCAATGGTTGAAAAATATTGTACGATAATAAAGACAAACATCTTTTTTTATTTCAACACCAAACTACGTAGTTATAACTTCATCGGGCTCCCCTTCAGATACGTCTTCATCTGTGGCTTCTCCTTCTTTTTGTTCCTCTTCCACTATCTCGTCTGGTTCTGGATTGGACGCAGTCAATTTCTCAGGATTATGCTCCACCTCCTGTACTACCTCTTCCAGGATATCATCAATAGCCTCCATATCTTCCACTTTTAGATCTACCAGGTCTTCAATCCATTCTTCTTTGGCTGAAATGAGGGTTTATTTGAAAACTTTGAAGATGTATGTGGTGATATCGCAGTGAAACTACTCTAAAATTTCTTCAAAGTTTTCAACGATTTTGATTTAATATCTGAGAGTTAATTGTTCCAACTATTTCCTAAGCCTTTAAGAAGTTGTAGTATTCTTCTCAATGTAGACACATATTAGGTATCAGTGTGATAATCAAGTGTTTATTTGTCCCCAATAATCTTGTTTGAGATCCAGATTCATCTTGCCATAGGTTCAAAGAAAGGCATTTTGCAACAAATTAGTGTGATTAGAACATTATATATATTTTGTACTTCTGTTTTTTTTTTTAAATAAAGGTCGTACGTGCCTTTAGAAAGCTCGACACCAGAGTTTGCTACACTCATATGAGAACGTAACACGAACTCGCCGAACTTACGAACACAAAAGAACTCGATAGATAATCACTCGATCGAGGCCCTCTTTGCTCATTCAGAAAATATGATACATACGGTCCTCCGTAATCCCCATCAATGCCTCCCCTTCTCCTCCCCAGTTCCTCATCACGCAGAAGTGGAGGCAGGAGAATTCGTCGGGGAACCTGTTGAGCGTGGGGCATCCCCGCCAGGTCCTGATCTCGCAGCGAGAGCCAGACTTGTAGTAGTAGAACACGTGCGTCGGGGACTCCCCGCAGTCGTCTTCGTCGAACTGGTCAAGGCAGAACTCGTGCGGGACTAGACAAGATTAACTTAACTACAATACCTTTGCCGTTAAGTCATGTCAGAGGCCCTTAGGGCGGCTTGATCTTCTTCTTATCGAATGGGAGAGGCCAACTCTGGTCTCGAGAGTTCATCAAGCCGCCCTAAAGGCCTCTGACATGGCTTAACGACGGCGGCTTGATAAACTCTCGACACCAGATTTGGCCACTCTCATTGGATAAGAAGAAGAATACCCATGCCTTTGGTTTTCTAGAGACGAAATCTTTGTCTGGATTTGAGAAAGAGTTTGAGACCCAACAATTTGAGGTATAAACCATCAATCTATTTTTCTTAGTTTTTGAGTCTAATTAGACAACAGTTTGTATGGAAATAGCGCACAGGCGACTGCACTTTAACATGAAAATTGATAAATAGTATGAACATAGATTCTGTCTAGGAGTTTCATAGTATGACAATTTGGCACTAGATTACAAGTAAAAAATTTGTATTAAAACAATATAAGTAGACTGAGTTCAGTTATTTTATCTCTTTTGACAGGGTTGTTAAGGGTTACGAATGGTTATTTCCTAGATTTTGTATGTAAGTACCTAATTTACATGCGCATACTAATAAGAATAACATATCAGTCAGTACTTGCGATTACAATACTTTATTGATTACGTTAGTAACTAGGTACGGTTATATTATTCAAATATCTATTTTCTGAAATTACCTGAATGTATGGCCCTGATAAAAAGCATCACTAGTAAAATGAGCGAGAAATAAATGTCACTATTTGATTTCATCTTGTGCGTACTTTATCTCAAAACAAAAAGGCATTGTTTTCCTAAGCAATTAAGATTTTAATGATCATTAAAACGTTAATATCCTGGGATTACTCCGCTTTGGTGCCTATAAAAATATAATGAAGCTATAACTTTGCTCATTGCTAAGATTTTGTAATAAACTGTAAGTACCTATTGAAATATTTATGTACTCCTACCTAAAAATTTCAGATGGAGAAACAAAAAAAGGTTGCATCGGCCGGGAATCGAACCCGGGCCGCCCGCGTGGCAGGCGAGCATTCTACCACTGAACCACCGATGCTTGTTACTACTGGTTCAAATTTTTAAACCATTGATTTACTTTGTATTTAAAAGTTTGTTTATGTTGATGTCTCATTTCAAGGCCAAGAACGTTTTTCTATTTTGTGTCATTTTTATAGTTCCAAAATATTAGGAATTATAGTGCAGTGGTTTCCAACTTGCTCCTAAATGTTTGGTTTTGGCTTGTTCATTTCTTTTGATAGTAAATTAAACAAACAATAAGTATATAAATTTACACAAATAGTAGAAACAGAAATAAAATATTTTGATATCTCTATTTCTTTTGATCGCTCCAAAAATATTACTATAAAAATTGTATTATATTAAAGAAACGTGCTAGATAATGTAAAATTCATTTTTATTATGTAGAATAACGTCATCTACCATTCATATTATAAACTACTAAATAAATAAACACCAAACGTAAAAGTGCTAAAGAAAATGAATAGATGACGCTTTGACACCATTGTTTCATAACGCCATCTATTTCAACTTATAATACTATTCAGCCTAAATAGTTCGTAACAACAATGCTAGAGGGCGCTTTAATAAAATATTCATAAAGTTGTTTGGTCTCATTGTTGTTTTATTATCTCAAATTTTTCAGCGTTTTCCTACAACAATTGCTTGTAGGTATTATAAAATATCATTACAATCTATCTTATTAAATAACATTTCCTTTGGACGATAATACTTGATCACACGCCTTGTCAGACAAGTCTTGGTAAACAATTATTTAATTTATGCTGATTTTAGGTAGGTATACTTTGTTCGTATTTCTTAGGCTACGCAGTTCGACCATGAATGTATTGTTTGGTTTATAAGTTATTTATGTGTTGGATGCGATTCTTCGTCTTCATTTTCAGCTTTTTTCTTGCGTTTATTGAGGATTACACCAGTTATTGTAAGTAGGATCTGGAAAAAATACGTGATTAAATTGGTTAATTAGAAATTCAATTGTAAATAACTTGGTAGGTTGATTAAAAGTAGGCAGTTCCAGGATTTTACGTTTATGTATACCTATCACTGCTATATAAATGAGTTCTTTCATTGTCTGGAAGCTGAAATTAAGTATCTAATCCGCAATTTGTAGGATTAGGTGATTTAGAAAAAGTTAAAAGTTTGGAGTTGTCTATATACCTAGTCAGGTCATAAATTCTGTCACATGTTTAATATAAAATAATTGAAACAACTTTATTCTTTATGTAACCATTTATATACCAAAATGAACTTAACAAAACATAGATTCTTATGACAATAAAGTTTATTCAAAATGACCTCCGTGATTTTGAATACAGGCCTTCAATCTGCGCGGCCAGTCGTCTATCGCTGCACGAACGAGGTCCATGTCAATATCGGCGGCTGCCTTAATCAAGGATGTCTTGAGTGACTCCAAATTGGGATGAGGCTTTGAGCACGCCTTTTCCTCCAAGTGTTGCCATATCTTGTAATCTAACGGATTCAAATCTGGACTGGAGGAGGGCCAGTCTTCGTGCCGGATGAAGCCGATTTCACGCGCCGCCAGCCAGTCTTGTGTGCTCTTCTATGAGCTGGCGCCGAATCTTGTTGGAATACCCAGTGCTTGTTATTGAACATGATATGAGAAACAGGTTCCACAAGGTTCGTCAGGACTGTATTTTGATACACAACTGCATTCGTTTTTACACCTTTCTCACAAAAATGTACCTCTGTTAAGCCCCAATAAGAAACTCCCAACCATACCATGAGCGAGGATGGAAAATGACCTCGTTGGACACGCGGAATACGTTTGCTCGCTTCTTCACTACTGTGTGCGTACACCTTATCATTTTGTTTGTTGTAGCTCTCTTCTACGGTAAAAAATTTTTCATCCGAAAAAAGAGTTCCCGATATTTTTTTCCCGCGTACCGATTCAACAAAGCGCGGCATCTCTTCAGTCTCAGGTACATTAGACGAGCATTCAAACGATGTCCTTTTTTTCTTTGATATGCCCGAAGCCCTAAGTCTTCATTTAAGACCCTTTTCACCGTGGTTCTGCTTAACCCCATCTGAAGGACCAACAGTTTCTGCTTACGTTTGGGATTTCTTTGAATTCGCGCCTTCACAGCTTTTATCACTGCTGGAGTCCTAACAGACCGAGGGCGACCACTTCTTGACCTGTCATCTACACTAGAGTCTTCATTGTATCGTTTGATGGTACGATAAATGAATCTTTTGGTAATATTCAAATTTTTCAGTAACTCAAAAATTTGAATTGGCGCGTAACCGCAACGATGCAATGCAATAACTGCAACACGGTCTTCTTTAAGCGTCCACTCCATATTTAAAAATGAGTAAAATTCTAAAAAGTATACATTTTTATTTTCATAAACAATTCGAAATTCGAATTCAATAAACTTTTTTGTGGCCAGCATTCTAAAAGAAAAGTTTTTACTGTGTGACAATATGACCTGACTAGGTATATGTCAAAATTGCCGTTTTAGAACAACATTTTGCACTTTATTTTTGTGAAATAATGAATCAGAAAATATATTCTTACCTCACAAACAATCAGCAAGGCAATAATAGTGATCACCACCACAGAGGTCTCCTTGAATACTTGTACTACCAAGCTCCGGCATCCATTCTCATAGTAGGTTCCGTTGACCTGTCAAATAAAATATATGTTGTATCTCTTTAATTTTAATAGATCTTTGGTAATCCAAGGATTAAGAAACCAATAAGTACCGATATTTCAGGAAAAAACTAGATACTATTTATCAAATAAACATTAACTTGATTGGAAATGATTGGCGTAGGTATTACCAGAAAAATACAGATTAGATTCGGTCGTGATTATGCTCGCTCATTTCCTATTAAGTCGTTCAAGTCGAGAGTGAATCGGTTTCTTTTAGGCAAACGCGCTAGATCGTAGATTACAACGTTGCTTTACATCAGGCGAGTTGTAGTGAAGCGTGAGCCTATCTTGTTTAAAAAAAAGTATGTTTTAGTAGATGTTCCGTAAGTCCAAAAAAGCTATCCAAACAGTCTTTCGTGGCATCCAATCCAAGCACCTGTATTTCCTCAGTAGTAGAATTTGAACGTCTTCAAATAAATGAGTGCATACAATTCTGCTGGGCAAGTGTGCTAAGACTTCGAATTACTTAGACGCAAGTCCATTTTAGTTTCAAAATATCTATATTTATATAAAACTCAAAGGTGACTGACTGATATAGCGATCTATCAACGCACAGCTCAAACCACTGGGTGGATTGGGCTGAAATTTGAAATGAAGGTAGATGTTACGACGTAGTCATCCGCTAAGAAAGGATTTTTGGAAATGCCACTTTTAAAGGGGTGAAATAGGGGATGCAAGATTTACTTCCTAATGCGAGCGAAGCCGCGAGCACCCACTAGTGTTACTATATTTTTCTTGTTAGTATAAATACATAACAAACCTTGCACAGCTCCCGCTGCCGCTCCTGGTTGTAGGGCGCCTTGCTGGCGTCGTAGCTGGGGCAGCACGACACCGGCACGTTGGGCGGGAAGTAGTACGGCATGCTCTGGTCACGGTAGTCCTCCGCGCCGTACACGCCGCAGCAGTGGAGCTGGGGGTTGTTAGAGCGGAGTTCAAGCACAGTTCGAGTAAAGGGGGCGCCACTTGACACACTTTAATAAACAATTTGAACGAATACTAAACTTAACTAATAATGAACTAAAATTTATTACCTAGGTACATTGAATTATTAGGTACAAGAAAGAAAACTTAAAAAAGGTCCCTTACAACGAAAACAAAAAAAAACTTTGTTCAATGAGTTCACTTTTTTTAAGAAATTAGTTCGATATTTAGACATTTTGACCAATCTCACACTTAATTAATTCACACTTTTTTTTTTTTTAAATCTCAACTCAAACTCAATTTTTTTTTATTGGTTTCATACAATAGGTGCTTAAAAACTAAGAAAAGATAATATTTATAATCTAATTTCAAAGTTGCACGCGGTGTGTTGGCGTCCGGACGAGAAATATCTGTATCCCGGATACCAACGTCTTCCCGTTGTACATGTTATTTAGTTATGTAGTAAAAATGTATCTGAACTAAAATCAACTCAACCAATTTGGATGAAAAATTGTACAGAAATGTGTTGGATTTATGATGACTAACACAAACATACGAGTAGGTTAATTTCTTCTTGTACTAACTCGAGAGGCCTCTCAGGATGTCTCTAATAGTCTATTAAATACCTATATGCAGTCTAAGATTGAGTCACTAAAGAACACTTTCAGCCCGGGCTCAGGCATATCTACACCGCGTTCAAGTCTCGATGTTCCGAAACATTATTTACGTAACATTCAAAAAGCATAAATAAATATTTTAGGTCATATGACACAGCGCCATATAGCCTCATACTAAGCAAATCTAATATCCTCACATCATTCTGCGTAGCCGACCAGATCTTGACATGTCGCTGGTTGTCTTCCTTGGCCAGCCGGAATGACTCCTGCAGCGACTTGCCGATGGCTAGCTCGTCCCGCGCCGTCACGTGGATGGCCACGCCGGCGATCAGGCCCTGGATGATCGCCAGGATGATCAGCACTACTCCTGCCTGGAAGAAGAGAGGTTATAAATTTGGTTTTCTTTAATAATGTTTGAGGATGAAGCTCTTGTCTGAGGACTACTGTGGAGTATGCGCTATTGGTGGATAAATTCGTGACTGTCAAGTTTAAAAAATCTGTAATTTATCTAATTCCTGTGCTGCAGAATTCGTTTCAGTTGCAGTAATTACATTAGTTTGAAAAAGTTTTACAGAGTGTAATAGAAGCCTCTATCACATGGTCGGAATTTACAATTTCACATTACCAAAATTTAAATTAAACATAAGCTACTTTTTCGAGGTCTTTATGAAAGTTACTTGAATTAAAAACTCTTAATAATACCTTGAAACCTATTAATCAGGGGCTCATGATTCAGCAGATTGAGCGTCATCACCTAACTTTCACCGACTTCCTGAAAGACTTGTCAGGTCCTTTGTTCCATCATAATACCCTGAACAATACCAGCACAAGTACTCAGGTCCCTTGGAAGCAAAGTGTCGAGGGTTGCGTGATATGCCGTTAGCTTACCACCCTTACTCGAATATATTAAATTAACTGTCCAGAGTCGTAGCAGGATTCAATCCAAGGGTCTTATCTCTTGTCTTTTGTGGATATTAAACTGGACATTAATGGTTAATTCATAAATATGGGCACGGTGTCTAGTATGCTACAGATGACACGGCAAGTTTTAGGAAGGTTTCAATATATATTAAAGCTGTAACCGGTCGGTATCTGTACATTGAAGTTAATGGTAATAAAATAGTCGAGGGGTCTTTATTGATGAAATAGAACACAAAAATCATGTTTAAAAAAAATCTGTTTGTCTGTCGGTATGTTTGTTCGTTATAGACTCAAAAACGGCTGAATCGATTTGTCTACGGTTTTCACTAACATGTAGGTGTGCATTTTCAACTTAACATTTAGTGTTTATATCATTTCAATCGGTTCGTAAAAAAAAAGTTATGTTCATTTTAAACCTTTTTATCTCAAAATAATGCGAGCGAAGCCGCGTGCGTCCACTAGTATGAAATAAGGAAAAACCTTCTGTATCGTAAATCATTCCAATACTCATCAAAAAACGAAATTTAATAAATCGTAATTCAACAAAAGGATTGACGCTTTATCAAGACTGTTCGAAAAGGCGTTGGCCTGAAGTTTAGCTAATTATTGAGTCTGTTTAGTTTTTATAAAATCAAATGGCTTACACACCACATGCCTCTTTATTCTCCTAAAAGCACCCCATACCTATTCATCTTTCCCCAGCCCTGCTCCACCACACCTCAAGGCTGTACTAATGATCCTTGACCGATGACCTTGGATCTTGATTAGCACCGCTTTACCATTAAAATATTCTTTCCACCAGTTTTACGACGTATTGTGGTAAAGCCATTGTTCGACGCACGATATACTTTGTAAAATACCTACAAATTTAATCTCTTTTAGATGGGAATTTTATCAGAACTATAAAGTTCGTAATGTTGGGTAATGAATGAGTCAAGAGTATTGTTTAGCTTGATAAGAGATGATGAGCGAGGAATCGCGAAAATCCAAACAGTAACTATCTAAATTTTGGACTTTGGGTTTTGCGTTAGCGAATGAGTTGTAACTGGCAGTAGGATTTTATTTCATCTTTTTTTTAGACTACTTATACAAAAAATCGATCTATACCATTCTCATCATGTTGTAGAAACAAATACTGGATAAAACGTACATAATTAACCTTAATCAAAACGAAAATACTTATTTTAGTAAATGAATTTGTTGCAATAATGCTCAGACACTAAACGTTTAGTGTGTTTTTTGCGCCAAAAAGATTTTTATGCAACAAATACTAACGCTTGACCACAACTCGCCCTGTGATAAGCATCATTGCAGCCTACGATGTGAAACGCTTACTTGCCTAGCAGCCTTGAATACAAGCGTAATGCTCTTATTTCTTCAATTAATTACTATAAAACTTACAGCATGCACAGGCTTGGTGTGCTTCCTGACAGCTCCAATGATGGCATAGATGGTGGTGCTGAGAGATATAGCTGCAGTGACCGCTAGCACGATCATTGCCACAAGCCGACTCGACTGCTCCGAGTCGTAGATCTTCGTAGCCACTGACGCAATGCCTGTCACCACGATCACACCGATTGAAACCAGCTGGAAATAACAGAGTTATTAATGCCTAGATTAATGTTGGCATGGTGGTAGTCTACTCCCTTTTACTCTCGTTGTTATTGCCCTCAAATTGGTCGCCAAGGATATATTGGTGTGTTTTTTCAGCCTGAATTGAGATACGGTTTCATTCCAGTATCTTCACAAGCATCGTCAAACTTTGATATCAGTGTTGCCTGATTAGGCTCGAGGATCAGGATTATTTATTACGAAACAGAGGACAGGGACAGAGGAAAAGAAAACAAATACTTACAATAGCAAAGACTCCCAGCAATACATATGTAACGACGGCACAGTATTCCTTGCAGTTGGTCTTTAAGTTCTTCAGGTTGGGTTTGTGCAGCTTGTATTTGAGGCCATGGTGAGGTTCCTCGTCGTCAGCTGCGGGGGCCCCCTTGGTCGGGGCCCCCTTTGTAGAGGCCTTGGTGAAAGCCTCCCCTTTACTGCCGGAGCGCTGTGGCGGGACAGGGGCGGCCTCCTTTTTATCTGAGAAAAGAAATGATGATGATTTGATCCAAATGGAATAACTGCTGATCCTGAGATTGTCATAGGATACAGAAGTGCAAAACAAGAACTTTAGTGTTTTTTTAGAAATTTGGTGGCTGTCTAGTCTATGTTAAGAAGGATTACGTAAACACGTAAAAATAATTGCTTGAAACTTTATATTATTAAGCTAATAATTTGCTTAGGTAAGCGATGAAATCCTACAGCACCAACTATACCTAAGTACACCTAGAAAAGACTAAACACTAATCATTACGACATATCAATCAATATTAATAAATCTTGAAATACATCTCATTTATTCATGAAGGTACCTAGAATCCGAAGATTACATAACAGTTTACAAAATCGCGGACCAAACCACCAAAACCCAAACGGCAAAACTCCAAACCACACAAAGAAATAACGACACACATTAACAGTAAACATGACTAGATTAACTATTATAATGACCAATCGGAAAGAAATTGATTTCACTTACGTTTGATTGTCAAATGTAAATTATGTAACTGGTAAAGATACGGCATGGCTTAACACCATTAAGACTATATCTACAAAACCAATTACAAAAGGGAAATATTTAAAATCAAGACTTTTCGGTGACTATGACACTTTAGTACCCAAACTAACCTATATTGAAATATAAGTTCGGAACTAAGAATTAGAATGGCCATATAACACAGGATAGCCTAGATTTCTCGAAGACTATGACACTGCCAATCTTCCAGCTACCCATTTCTAGACTGAACAAGAACAGTCTGACATAGCAGCTACGCTTAATATTTATCACTGATGATATTCCAATCACTTATTACATCAATCACTTACCGGAACCCATCTTTTTCATGGCGATGTCGTCCGTAGGGCTGCCCCGAATGGTATATTTATTGGCCGACCCTGATTATATAGCAATGTATTGAGAGCACAATGGGGCATGGGTGGACGGTTCAATGCATGGCTTCAGGAACATAATGGTCAATATCGTACGTAGCTGAGATACGAGACTGATTCAATGTGTGGATGTAGGTATACGTATAGGAGTAGGTATACCTACTAGCTATGGACACACGTGTAATGTAGGAAGCATTATGTATTTTATACAATACTTATAAATTTGGGAAAAAAAAATTTGGGAACATAACTAGGAGGAACTAACCAGTATTAGGAATATGGGAAATTACTTTTATTTAGTTTGCAAAATTTATAAAAACCAAATAAATGAAACATCTCGTTTCAAAGGAACCAAATCGAAGAAGTCGAATCTGACCATTATTTTTTAAATGCTACATACAAGCTTTCTCAAGACTGCTCTTATATTAGCTCTCTCCTTGAAAACAGCAGCGAAATTCAAAATTTATCAGTTAAGTACCGAAAATCACAAGTATGTACTTAGATAAAATTCATAAGTTTTCGAATTCAAATACATATTCGATTCTTTTAGCGACTTGGCTGGAGAATTAATTAGATCTTGTATAACAAACAACAACAGTTTCCTTCCCTTGGGAACTTTTTACTGTACCTTATTCAGTAATGATACAAATTTCGTGTTATTATGTAGGTGCTTTGTTTACAACCTACAATAATAATTTATAATACAATTCATTAAAAAAATAACTTAATGCTAGGAAAATAACGCGTGTCATTTCGACTTAGTGCATAATATAGGTACTTACCCGGTAACAAATTAGAGTTTCCAGAGCCTCTTTTCTTTTTCTGTCTCTCGATCAGTATCCTGAAGTAAGCATAGGCCAGCTCCTGCTGGCACTCGAAAGCTGACACATTCTGGCCAATGCGTAAGATCCCTCTCACTTTGCCGCCAACTTTGAAAAACTTGATCGATTTGCCCAAATCCAAAATACTTCTTTGCATGAGTCTTAGAGAATGAAACGGTTCACTGATCAATAAACAATCTGAAATATTCAATATTGTTATTGAAATGACGGTAGATTACCATAAGCTTTCATAATGTAAACACAAAGCACGGTTTCACACTTTCAACTGCAACGCTCCAAATTATTTCGATGCACTGGCACTTATTTTAACAGATTTTATTATTTTGCAAATCCTACCGTGTCGAGAGACGTGATTTCACTAACTGCGATAATCTGACTGTCCTCAAATAACGGGACCAAACTGGTTAAGAGGTATTCCCACGGATTACGACTCAGCTTTGGACACTGTGCGTATTTTTACGTAGGTACCTAAATATAATACTTGTACGTACGAATACGTATTGTAAAGGTAAACTACCTATTTATTGACTGACACATTTAACCGTCTTGTGACAAGTACTGTCTCCATGAGAATACTACAAGAGTATATTGTAAGCAATATTGAGATACATAAAGTACATTGGATGGTTTCATAATGGCCATTATCACCTCAAGTTCAGGATATCTCAGTTGCAAAATGTTTGCTCTGATGTTTATTGGATTGGCGATAATTGGTCATTAAATGTGGTCGTGTCTTAATTGAAATTGAGTCGCAAATTGTGCCTTTTCTATGTTTTATGGTTTAGTTACTGACGGTGACACAGCAATAATTCTAATTGTTGTTGCTTTCAATTTCTTTACTTTACTTAATTAGATTTTTCAAAAGTTTATTTTGTTGTCAAACAACTTTTGTAAGGTGTTGTGTTTTGTTAGTTGTTGATGATTTCCTAAAATATTGGTTCAGTATGAGCCATGAGGGTTAGGGATTCAGTCAGTCAACTTTCTAACATAAAGAAAATGTAAAAAATAACTTTTAAGGTCGATAATTGGGTCGATGCATAAATATTGATTTAGTACCGCCATTTTGAATTAAATGTAGTTTGCACTTTGATGTGAATAAAGGAGTCGTGACCACACCATCAATAAATAGCAAGTCTGTAGGAAAATCGCGTTATAATTTAATAATACAATTGGTAATATTTTTATGGGTGTGCCAGTTGACATAATTTTACGCCTACTGCTTATTCTTTTAACTTAAAGATTATGAAAATTGACATTTTCCAACATGTATTGCATGTTTTTAAATAAATAAATAAATATTCCGGGACATTGCACACAGCGCCATCTAGCCCGACACTAAGCAAACGCTTGTGTCGTGGGTACTAGACAACGAAAATAATACTTATATACTTTTCTTTTGTAAATACATACTTATTATACATACAAACGACCAGACTCAACACAAGTAATTATAAATTTTAAAATGCATAAATACTTGTGTCATGCGGGAATCGAACCCGCAACCCCTAGATTAGAAGGCAGAGCCACTACCAACTAAGCTAACAGGCCAGTCAGTAACAGTTCTTTTGTTCTTTGTGAGTTTTTTAACATTTCGATTTTCAATGTAGGTACTTTTGTTATCAAGCATATTTATCGAAACAATACAAGACTTACACGGTTGTTTGTGAATTTTGCAATGTTGCGTATTTTTTTAAATCGTAATCTTTTTTATTTAACCCTAAAAGTATTTTCCAGTTTATATCAGAGTTTCTTAGAAAAGGTCTGAACTAAAGAGTCTAACTGCATTGAAAATTGTCTGTTACCGAAATAGAACATCAATTTTCACGGTTCCTCCGTACTTTACCCCCTAGAATGGATTTACATGTAGATATAGAGAGATTTATGATTTCGACCGCTTGTAGGTGGTGCTTACAAAGTATTGTTCCGTTTTGATTGAACTCTGTTTGGTATCGTTAAACACACAAGTATTTTAATATTTTTCAAAAATTAAGTCAACTTCAGCATACTAAGCATATTTTAAAAATTACAGAAACAATGTTGATGAAACTAAAACTGCACCTAATTTGAATCATACCTAATCTACTTATATAACCAATGATAATTATATCGCTACAATTTATACTTTACGAGAAATCTGTGGACAAATATATAAATACAAAATTTGGAACACAACACAGTTTGTTAAGAATCTTAAACAAGAGACCCACACTACACAAATTTTATTAAGTTCTCACTTTTTTATCAAATTCTCACAATATATCTTTACATAGGTATAATAAAGCTGAAAAGGGTAAAAATAAAATTAAAAAAAATATGTTGGGTATACATATGTACTTACTAAGAAACACGTTCAGCAGTTTTTTGAATTTTGACTGTCTATCTGTGTCTTAGTTTATCTGTTTATTAAAACGCCCATCACGCCAAAACGGCTGAACAGATCATTATGATTTTTGGTATGTAAGTAGTATGGGGTCTTACTTAGGGGTGTCATAGACTTTTTATCCCGAAATAATGCGAGCGAAGCCGCGGGCGTCCAAGTACCTATATCATAAAACCTCTGATAGGATATTTTAGCTATCGTGTTCATGCAAATGTATTGCGAGGATATATTTTTTTTCATTTCATACATATGTGCCTTGCAATTTTATACTACACGCAAGATGTGATATGGTGATGGAAAAAAGTTTTATAAGAAACCTATCCAACCCATTGTCGGTTATCGAAGATAGACTATGATACGATACATATTACATACATACATAAGTATAAATACTAGTGGGTGTCTGTGTTATTGTTATTGTTCGCGTTGTATAAAGATCTTCTTCTACTTCTCTTTATCAAATGTACACCAGTAATGGTTGAGATGTATGCTACTAATATTTGGTTGTTTATCACCTACCATCATGTAGCACAACTACATCTTGCTAATTAATGAATCTTTATCAAATAAGAGCTTAACGAATTCCGTACTATGACAAACAGCCGGGACCTACAATTTAGCGTGACATCCGACCCACGGAAGCGCCCAAAATGGAATGCCACTTTTCGGTCACCCATCCAAGGACCGACCACGTCAACCATTGCTTTACATTGGTAATCGCATGCGATTACCTTCGCTAGTTGAGCTGCGGGCCAAAAACATCCACACCACAAAAATCGATCCGTGGAGTGTACAAAGAACAAACATCAACACTTTCAATATTATAAAAAAATATTTTATAAAATTGAGATATAATCAAATAGTTACAAAAGTTCTTTAACACATGGACACTACACACTTAGGTACAAAATTTCCTTTCTGATCTCTTGTCTTATTTGAACAAGAGAGACATAAATAAATAAATCTCATTAATCACTAACACTCATAAAACACAGTTTGTGTTGCACTTTTATTCAACTTAACGAGATAAATAATCCAACATTCTATTTATATATTACTATTTATTTAATACATAATGTCTTATTTACAAGGCAGTTATAATAACTATGTAATCTTAATTGCATACTGCGCGTTTTATTGTTTTATCTAAATCGTTATATTTTAGGAAAAACCTCTATCTCTATATTATGTATTTGTTCATAATTGTATATATTGTTAAGACATCTTATCAGACTGAGCATATTATATTGCATACAGATGACAACTGTAGGTATCATATAAATAAAATCAAAACACAATCCGTCTAAAGACTAGACTAGACTAGAGTCTGTGTCTAAAGACTTTTAATTTCATTTCATTTCGTCATTTCATTCATTTCAATGTCGAGTTACTTGGAGTTTTATATTTATATCCAAGATTAACAATATATAATGAAGAAAACGACAGAGGCGCTGCGCAACGCACGATTCCCTCTGCAACTATTAGCATTATTTAATTAATCATCATCATCTTTAGCCTTTGTCGACCTACTGCTGGGTATAGGCCTTCTTCACGAGGAGCTACGGTATCCGGTCTTGTGCCTTTCTTGTTCTTTAATATTTCTCGCTTATGCTAATTTCGCTTCAGTAATAGAATATTATACCTAGTTCAGCCAATGGCATATTATGAGAGAAGTTTATTCCCAGCAGTGGGACGAAACCGGCTGTGGATGATGATGATGCTAATGAATCTAGTGCTATAAAAATTCTATCTAAAACTAATAGAAAAAACCTTTATAAGCTATACCAGTGACTGTACCGAGCACCATAGGTCATAGCCATCAAGCAGCATGGTTGCCATGGCGACGGCGCCACAACACCATGCACAATGCCTTCGAAGCCTCCCCTCCTGGCCTCCAGCGGGGTGTCGAAGTACTTTGTATATTGTATACGCGAGTATTGGAGGAGGTAATGAGATTGGAACAATAAGGAAGGCTGTGGATAGTCTAAAATACGAGTACATATGGTTTGGTTATATTTAAACTTACTCTCGTATTATGAAATGTAATATTTTAAACAACAAAGGAAATAAAGGCTATTTTTTTAAGTATTTTTTTTATTGTGTGGCTGTTAGGTACTAAGTCATGTCAGAAACCCTAGGGTAGGTCGATCAAATGTTATATGAAAAATAAAAGAAATATTTTGCTAAAGTTATGCATGTATATGTTACGGCTAATACCCGAAGTGCGGCTACACCTAGTTTTAGCCGGTTAGAACTAGGTGTAGTAACTTAGTCTTGGTTAAACCTAGTACGAGCCGATTGTTTTCGGGTAAAACTAGGTCTCAAGTCCTGTTGTAGTGCAAGTGTTGGACTCGAAGTCACTTGTCTGTGACAGAAGGTAGATTAGGTTCGTTAGGTTGCTTTCTACCACGCACATGCGACGACGAGCGAAGCGAGGAGGAGCCAACTTCTTTCAAAACATGTCTCGATTCGGGGTTTAACCAAGACTAAGTGGCTACACCTAGTTCTAACCGGCTAAAACTAGGTGTAGCCGCACTTCGGGTATTAGCCGTAACATATATATAAATCAGAAGAACTCTAACGGCTAAGTAGCTTAAATATAATACCCATCTAATTTGCATAGTTTTAGCAAAAATCTTGGCATTAAAAGAATTAGTTATAAATTTGTTACTAAATTATAAGGAAATCTAAGCTGTTTAGCTCATATTTTTTGTCTTGCTGATTTTGCACTGAACACTGGGTCTTATTACAAAACGTGGTTTAAACTGTAAGTCCAAAACTTTGAAAATACTGAGTCCATTTTCGTTGTTTGAAATTTGATTGTCTACTGTCATAATAATCAAACTGTCAAAATGATAAAATCAACGTTCCAATTGACATTTAGATTGTTTGTATGTGATGTTTGAACAACAAGAACCGACTTTTTATTTTCAAAGTCCTAGACTAATATTTAAACCACGTTTTGTAATAAGACGGCATACAAGACCTTTAATTTTGCAAATCTTTAGTATTGAAAATAATTTCAACTGCTTTTTGCATCGATATAATTTTAAGTTCATTAGCTTCAGTATGTTAATGGATGTTGTCTTAAATATTATATATCTGTGTTTTTTAAGCGTTAAACACTAACTCAAGGACACTATGAAAAAACACTTTTCGCGATTGCAAATATTAGCGATTGAATACAATAATGAAATCTATGAGGTCTGTTGGCAAAGTCAGGGTTGAAACCTTTTATTGTAGTTTTATAATATAACAATATTATAGACCAATTTAGTTCGGTCTAGGGTTTAAAATTAATTTTGCTAAAAGCCTTAGTCAAATACTAGGGACTAGACGATTACGTTGCGGTTTTAAAAATTACAAGAAATAAAAAGTGCTGGGTATGTGTTTCTTATATACTAAGAGTTTGGTCTAGGGTTTAAAATTAATTTTGCTAAAAGCCCTAGTCAAATACTAGGGACCAGACGATTACGTTGCGGTTTTAAAAATTACAAGTAATATAAAGTGCTGGGTAGGTGTTTATTATATTCATTATTTAGAATTATTTTAGAATTATTTCTAGAATTGCCTATGAAATTTGTCTGGCTTTAAACCTTCCAAATGAAGCGACCTAGGCGCCCACCACGATGTATCTGCCCAAGAAAACTCTGCTAACGAATTAATTCTGCGGGTCACGACCCTCAGTCATGAGGAAATACGACACAAGCGAGAGAAAACCTTCTTAAATTAAAGCGAAACTGATTTTAGCGGATGTTTCTACCAATTCGAAAACATTATCAAAGAAAGAAGAAAGAAAGAAAACATTTATCATCATCATCAGCAGCAGGTCAACGTGTTCTTACCTCAAGATGTATCTTTATCTGTAAACTTTTTCTTCTTATCATGGGGCAGTGGTCAACTCTAGTGTCGAGAGTTTCTTAACTACCCTAGGGGCCGCTTACAACGGTTTAAGAGGTCATTAACTCTAAAAATAATTATTTCATCGTCCCAAATAAACTTTTCCCTTACCATCCGACATAAACCTCCCTTACAGTGTATTGTCCTTTGATAAGTACTAATTAATAACTATGATTAGGACCTGTGATTAATGGTTCGTGAACCGAGTGTAAGCCAACACGCCACTTCTTACCAACCTTGAAATAACTTCCTAAAACCATTTACTTTGAATTAAATAAATTAGTATTTATGTACGTATGTGGGTTGTTCTAGTATCTTGACCCGAAGAAGAAAAAAACAACACTTCACACTTTTGAAAATTCACTTCCTAAATTTGTTAGAAATCAGTAATTGTATGTCTTATTCATTTTGTTTTCAAATTTATCGTACAGAAAAAAGACTGAAAATAATGGGGAGCCACTTGTAGTATTATATATACCAAGAAATAAATATGAGTTACAAAATTACCTACAGAGATGCAATTACAACCACATAATAAAATATTACAAGTAGTTGAGGTACTTATAAAATACTTATAAAACTAGTTTTGCTTACGCTTAAACTTGAATCATTCCTGCATGATTCACTCAAACCGCTCACATACAACAAATGACATCAAACCCATAGAATTACCTCATTATACTAGAAAATAACATCATACAATAAATAACTAAAATACCATTGATATAGACATCTCAAGTAGATCTGTTGATATTGAAAATAACATATTTATTCCATTGTCCACGTTATGAGGCTTTGGCATAACTTTATATGATGATAACGCCTGTGGAAATTCTATTAGCAACATGTCATACTTTTCCGATTGTCTCCTCAAATTGACTTAACTGATATGATTATTTTCATCTTGATGATTACTTGCGTTTTAGTTAATCTTAAACTTTCCTGAAAGACGTGTACACGTGTCCATGGGTTACTATCGCATCTTTTGAGGGCAAAGTCAACAAAAACTTAAATACGACGAAATCGGGAAAAATCTAATTTCCAAAAGTAATAAAAAAGAAAATTTATTTCTTGGACAAGTGACTAATGTAAAAAAAAATACTTTTTGAGACATTTTAGAATACATGAATTACATTACAAATCGGATTCCTATGGTAGTAGCTCAAGTATCCTAATAAATCCATTTTGCCTGCCTATAGGTATATTTATAGCCTAGGTATTACTTAGGTTGCCTGCCACAAGGTCTAGGTCCGATAAACTTGACATTAGGTGCCTGACTCACGAAAGGAAACGCAAATTACTACAAAATATAGTGTTCTTACGGCTATTGGAAAATGTTAACATTTTTAACGGACTTTTTTACTTAGGTTTAATTTACTGAAGTGGAAATGCACTGGGTTCAGTTCAATTTATATTGCAATTTTTATTCATTATTTTAAACTGATTTTTGAAGTACATATCTGTTTTTAATTAATTGAATTTATTGGTGGAGCTATGAACTAATTCTTTCGTAAGTTTTATAAATATTTGTAATCACTTGGGAAAAAACTCTGGGCATTTTCACTCGTAATAAATTAGCATTTGCTTGCAACTTTGATATTGAGTTTTTCATGTTATTCATACTTTGAAGATATGATAAATTAAACTTAAATATACGACTTATGTAGTATCATAAATATTTCAGTTTCGTTCAAAAAGAACCCTAACTGGAAGTTAACAGATCATTGAACCTAACCTGAAAATGTTCAGGCCAAGAAATTCTAAGGAGCTCAACCCGGGGTCAGAGCACTCCAGTGGTTTAAACCTGGTTGCCATGGTTATTTGCCGTATTACACTTACCATAATTTAAAAGACTATTCAAATTAATTAAAAATCCCTCTTGTAAAGTTTTTTTTTTATTTATTTTTTATTGGAATATTTACAACAAATAACTTATGTTACCTATTTATTGATATCAAATTTGTACAATCACCTTGATTAATCTTCATAGATAGCTATTATTTGGATCAAAAAGTAAGGATATTAAACATTATTATAGTTAATTGTATTTATAATCTTAACAGAATAATTATATATAAGTAATGAAACCAGGCAACAATACTTAGTTTGCATTAATTCAATTTGGGTTGTCTGGAAGGGATCGCTTTATGCGATAATGCCGCTCCATGTACCTAGATTAAGTTTATTTGTAATTTGTTACTCAATTAAATTAATTTTATAAAAAGTCAAAATTATGTTTTTATTGATGTTTCAGATTTTTATCTACCACTTCAGAAAACACTCAAGGTCATTGAAACTTCCACAAAATTACCTAGTCTATTTTATGATTTAAAGCCCCCAATTAATAAGCAAGAAATGATAAGAAATAGCCGCCGTTTCGAGACCAATAACCGATCGGTGCGGCACCAAATAGTGCTGATCCCTATCTCCCTTCTACCGCTGTAAAACTGGGGGTCAAACTAATTCGGGGGGTGTTTTCAGTGCGTGACTTCAGCCCTAGCACGCAAGTTCACACCAAAATTCGTCGACTACTAAATACCAAAGCGGTCCTTACCGCGCCACATTTGCCGTCTGACAGTTGCGAGAAAGCCACGCTCGAAGCGCGCGCGATTAAAAAAACAACGTTCGAAATTTAAACTTGACATTTCTGTTACAACCTCTTTTCTTTTTCGCTGCATTTTCCCACCATTTTAGCTGAGCTTCATTTGTTTTTTGCTGGAAGTTTTATTCAGTCGGTTGTTTTTTGTGACTTTGCGTGAATTGTTTTCGGAAAATGGAGGGGTGCGGAATGAATTGCATAAAGTTCCTGCTGGTGATCTTCAATGGATTGTTTATGGTGAGTTTATTTACTATTTACAGTCTTTAGTTTTTTTTAGTATATTAACAACCATTGTATGTATCAAAATCATGACAGTATGCACCTCGCAACCGGTAAATTTGAAGTATTTTTTTATGATAATTGAATATATTTTTTTTAGTAACATCAATGAAAGTTAATCAAATTTTGTACCAAAAACCTGTTTCGTGTGTAAAATCGTATGTTTCCAAGCATCTTCACAGTAAAAATAGCAGAAACATGTCGTGCTATTTAGCGATCTATTTTCGTCAGATGCGTTTGTTATTGTGTCGCGAGTCATCAGGGCCTACTTTCTTACTTTGATATGCTTTTATTAAAGTTAAAAGTAAGGCTGAAAAAAATGGATGTACCTACTTGCAGCAAATGATTGTTCCCCAAGATGGTTAGTTTTATTAGAAGAATGGAATCCTAATAAGTTCTTTTTCAAGTTTTCTAGACAACGTAAACTAATACATAGACTTCTATACTCCATGTTTTTATCTGTGATAAGTTAAGGACAGGCACCACAACTTTGCTAAGTTCATGTTTACCATTATATATAAGCGAAAGTAAGTTCGTTTGTTAAAACACTAAAACGGAGCGACGGATCGTTTTGATTTTATGTGTTGTGTGGTGATAGTGAAGGTGGTATGGTAATCGTGCATGTTCCACAGACAAGGTCCTCGCCCTTATATTTGTGATGACGATGATGGTGAAGGGTCTCCAAAGTGACATGGGTTATTTCTTTTACCGATACAGAACTATTTACTAACGGAAACTAGCCTTAGGCATGTAAGTACTCCCGTATAGAGTCCCAACTCCATGTGTACACAAGGTGTCAGCCAAACGTGTCGCGCGATCTATCGCTACGGATCCCATAAATTGACATAGACATCCCCATACAACGCGTGTAAAACCGCAGTTTTTTACTAGTCAATAATGAAATATTTATTACTAGAGACTAGTCTTAAATTATGTATCTAGTGTACTCCCGTATAGGAGTCCCAAGGCACCTACACCGTGTGTATTGACTTACAAGGTAGTCGACGCCCAAACGTGTCGCGCGATCTGTCTGCGGATTCCATTCATCACACAGAGGTCAGTTTGTGGAGTCTGCTCTGTTTGCTTAGTATGATTATATGCCCCCGATTATATTACCTTACATAGCACGTGGAACATTGAACAACAACATCGGAACACATTTAATGCATCTAGGATGATGGCTAAAGCCTGTTCTGTAAGCTTTTCAATCAGCGATGAAAAATCCTGAAAGTATTACATCTATGTAAGCTTATGTAAGTACATTCATATAAACAGATAAACATTTTTATTAATAATTTGTTAAAGTTACATGTCATTACATTACAATTTGTTTTCTATCCAAAATAATAAAAGATCAATAAAAATTGATAATAATTCAATTAAATAATTAAAAAATAATATACCTACATACAATATTGTCAAACATTACATATTTTGTTTTAATCACAAATAAGTTGGTAAAACAGTATACTTAGGAGGCCGCGATAACTTCTTGGGCTTTAAACCCAATAAAATCCACAATTGTATCATATGAAACTCAAAGCTTATTAAACTATGAAAATGTGACAAAAATATCAGAAACAGAACATTTTTTTTTTATGTTCATTAGTAGTCTACTACAGGTACATATTACAAAATAGCAAACTCCAACGCGAGCAAACCGAACGATTGTAACATATGATCGGCTCTGCTTTGTTCAAAGTGGTCAAGGATGGTCGGTTGCGGACTTGTCACATTAATGAGCTGCTTTTTTGTCCACCGGCGGCAGCGGCGGGTGTCCAGTTACTCAGGCTATTTTATATGGTTGTGTTCTAAGTTTGTTGATCGAAAATTTTATGTTTGAGAGTGTGTGCATTAGTACACGATGGCAAGAGTTATCAAAATCCTCCTGAGATTGTAATTATAGTTAATTCTTTATATATTTTACGCCTGCCTGTGGCGTTTGTATTGTTTTAACTTAACTCATATTAAAAAAAATACGATTGAAGAGGTTACTCTGAGCATAAGGCCGCCTTTACATACCCATACCTACATAGTACATTTTCTCATGAGTAATTTTACTCTCGTATATTGTGCAGTAATTAATATAATGATTATATTTTGATTTACAACTGCTGTATCATACGATAAAAAGCCATAGAAAAATCTGACCGAATTTAATTGTTGTTGAAAACCCAAAGATGCCTGACAACTCTCGACACCAGAATTTAATTCCAATTTTAACACTTAAAGTTTTATTGACAGAAAGCTCGTAGCTCGTATTGTCTATCTTGGTTTGTTGGTCCAATAAGGAAGTAAAAATTAAAACTTCTTTGGCTTTCCTTTTTGTACCTAGTCTACAGGTTGATAGATCTTAGTCATAATAGCTAAAGCTACTATGATACAATCGGAAGGAACTTACGGCATTCTATTTTATTACTCATTCTTCAACACGTCATTTGTAGTAAACCTAGGGACCATCATCATCGTTTATGTTATTTAGGACCTAGGTGATTAATAGTTTCATCATAATATGAGAAAACCTTTTAAACAGAATGAGATGTATTAGTTAAATAAAGCTTGATGATACCAAATCTCTCCCTTTGAGTCGTATTTTCTCATGACTGAGGGTCGTGACTCCCCTGCAGAATTAATGCGTTAGGGGAGTTTTCTTGGGCATATACTTCGTGGTGGGCGCCCTGGTCCTTCCACGGAAGACACATGTCCTCAGATATTGTGGTCCTTAAACATGTCGGTTTCCTCACGATGTATTCTTCACCGGTAAGGGAGTGCAAATGCAAAAAAAAACATACCAAGTAGGTTCCTACACAATTTTATCATTCTTGTTTCCGTACAATTTTACTATTAACTTAATTTAACTGCTTTTTATGTTAGGATTTATAGCATGCAATTTTTTATACTTAAATTAGTTACGTTGTGGTTTGGGCTAAACCACGGAATAATAAAAACAGAGCTAAACAAATGTAATCAAACCGTGAAGGACATTCTTTGTAAGCGGAATACGATTTAATAGAGACAAATGTGTACTGACACTTGTGTCCTGCTTAATCTATAGGGTTGACCCTTAATAAAAAGGCAAAAACACAAATCTATACTCTATACTAATATTATAAAGCTGAAGAGTTTGTTTGTTTGAACGCGCTAATCTCAGGAACTACTGGTGCGAATTGAAAAATTATTTTTGTGTTGAATAGACCATTTATTGAGGAAGGCTTTAGGCTATATAACATCACGCTGCAACTAATAGGAGCGAAGTAACAATGGAAAATGTGGAAAAAACGGGGAAAATTATTCGTCTTTGAGGGCTTCCGTTGCGTGCGCTGCGAAAATGGTTCAAGATATCAAAAAAATATGTATGAAAGAATGCCCAAAATAACTATTCCACGCGGACGAAGTCGCGAGCACAGCTAGTAAAGAATATTATTAGAATTCATGTATGTTCAATGTCCTATTTTGGCCGAAGACATCACAATATTATAGCAAACATAGCATTATCGTGTTTAAGACAAGTGTGAATTGTTGTTGTAACTTTGCAAAGATCACAAACACAAATAAATTAATTTCAAAATCAAATCATCAGCTTCTCAAATCGAATTCCTTAAAACTCGTATTTGGCAACCATGACCTCGGAGCACGGCCACAGAGTAGTTGTCGCAGAGGACTATTTATTCTTCCGTAGATATTACCTAATATTGGGCGCCTCGACGCTACGCGCTTGGCCGGTGACTCATTCGTAGCACGTTTCTAATAGGCATGTCGTAATGACATCAGCTACTTGTATCGATCGTATTTTACTTTTTAATTTGAATATTTATTTGCTATTTGAGTAAGCCTATTGAATGGCCTCTTTGTCAGTTATCGCTATATCCAGGCTCCCTTTGATGGGCGCTTTTTGAACTTCAGATTGTATTTATACCAAATGTATTTTTATTGCTTTCGCATCTGATATTTTTTCACATATAAAAGGCATCAATTAAAGAACAGAGCAACAAAGCTCGTATTCGCAGATGATGAATTCACGAATGCGTAACAGTTAAGAAAATACAATCATAACGTTACACACAGTTAAGTCACGATACTAAATTTGACGCTTCGAACAATTTTGACATTACATCAGCTATAAATATTTCTAGGCCCTATTTTACGGCCCATATAATATAGAAACCAGAAGTAAATAAAATCGTTTATGAAAACGTTAATGGCCGCGGCTCGTGTGCGTACATACGTTATTTTAATCACGTCGCCACCACGTCTGCTGTAGAATGTTAATTCGTCACGCACAACGTGTTTGTCGCCTTTTGACTAAATATTAACACTAGTACCTAAATATTTCTGAGAATCAAACCCGCATTGCATGACCACTTTTTAATTGACGAGAAATCTTAATCTCGCTAACGCAAGTAGTCAGAATCAAATTACGAGTATGACATTGACTTTTTTCGTGGAAATTTGATAATGTGTTAAAACCTCACAACTTATTGACAAATAACAGACAACGATAGTTCAGTAAACTGTAAGTATAAATCGGATTCAGTTACTTCAGGTACTTGTGATAAAACTAGTAAGTTATATTATATCCTAGCAGGTTATGACCATAGAGGATTCAATACAAGCTAAAAATTCTAACTTTTCCATTACCCTAAATAGCTACAAAAATAGGTCATCATTTCCATCACTGTTCAAAGTTTTGTGTTAGTTGTAAAAGCACAGGCATGAAATAAAATTATCGTGTCGAGTGTGACAGCGTGAGTATCTACAATCTATTAGGCATGCAGGCGGTCATCAATCAATGGAGCGATAATAGTGGCCATTCTGGAATCTTTTGATTGATCTTTGAATCGTTTTCCCAAAGTGACTTTTTTGATATCTTTCTTTCACACATTTGTTAAGCTCTATTGTCTTTGTTAAATGTATTGTTTTATGAAAGGCAATAGAGCATTACATATGTATGAAAGAAAGATATAAAAAAAACTCACTTCATAGGCGTGAAATTGGAAATATCTTCATTAAATGCATGTACTAGAGGAAAATAAATAATAATCAACTAATCACCGACCAAGAAAGTGAGGTACATATTATTTCATTTTTTTTAAACCAGAGCAGTTATCAATATATCCAATGAATAAGAGGATGACCATATTTAACTTACGTACTAATATAATCAACAGAAGTATCTCCTTACAGCGTATAAAGTCCCATCTTGCGAGCCATCTTGGTTCATTAGCGCAGATTGAGAGAAGTGCTTCTCATACTAATGGTTCTCATTCGGTCCACTTCACAGCCTGCTTGCTTTCAATCAAGGATCTGTTCAGTTCATAATTATCTGGTATCAACTTTTGAATGCGAATTCAATAACATATATTTTATACGCTTGACATAATGTAATATTGCTCGAGGCTTTGTGAGAATGTGTTATCCTAATTGTAGAATATAGCAAATCCATGCATTTTTAAGCTCTGTTCCTTTATCGTATTTCAATGGCCATGTCATTAAATTTTATAAGGGAAAAGGTTAGATTTAACGCCGGTTAAAACCGTCTATGTTCTTTTAGAAATTAAAAATTTCAACTATTGGTTCCAAATCACTAAACAAAAATCACCCCTTCCAAAAACCGGAGACACGAAGATACCCAAACATGACAAAAATGTAACATACTTTCGCTTTGCACCGGAACTTACAAACGACTCAGCTAGTTCACATAAAGCACCATAATCAGTAACCTCAACATGGAATAAAAACCACTAAATTGGATGGATTTGTCAAATCCGGGTCAGGTAAATGGGTCAACCAACACTTGGAGTAACTAATGAAGCCAAGAAATGATACCGGTCGATATTCAACAAGTAGGAAATGCGCCGTTAGAAGTAAACATGAATGATTTCTTTAAAATCGATACCAATATTTACTTAGATATGATAATGATAGTCATGTTAGTATTAGAGTATGATTGTAAAAAAATAGCAACAAATGTAATGAAGCAATGCTATAATAGTCTTGGCCATAGTACGCGCATTTTTCATTTATGTAATAGTTTTTTTTTTTCAGTAGAAGATAAAGTATTAAATTTAGTAATCATTAGGAATTTTACAAACTAATGCTGAACTAGATACTAGAAATGTCACTTAAGCTAAACGGACTCACACCAATAATTATAGTTTGTTTTATTAGTTGTAATATATCTGTATTATCTGTAAAGCTATTATAAAACACAATAGTCACAACCATGTTTAATCCCATTCTTGAATATCTCAAGCCCTGTTCTACAAAGCTTTAATTTAGCCACCATAAACTCGATACTGATGTCATGCAATGCCATCACTTCTACTTGTCCTCTTAGATTGGACCAATTAGACCTCAAAGTCAAGGCAAATAGAGCAGATTTGTTGGTGGCGATCTAGACAATGTGGTTGGTTGGCTACACGACAGATGGTTTCAATGTGTGATAATGTAGTGTAAAAATCTGAATTGTTTTAACAAAGTTTGCTTTGCATTGACTGGAAAATTACTTTTGAGAACACGAAACGTTTTAGTATTTATATCATTGCGCTGAAATTTCATTTTCATTTCACAAAATTGTATGTATATGTATTGTACTTGAGTTGTACTTGAATGGGTCAAGATTAATTTACATTGCAATATTGTACCTACCTACAAAAACAATTCAATCCGTCAAATAAACGAGTATTATTATTTGACGGATTTAATTGTTTTGCGTAATAAATATACAACATATATAACATTACATCTATACCTCGAACTTGATCTTGTATAATCGTGTTAGGCTGTATCATATATGTGCACAGGAAGCAAGCAGCACGTGGACGAGGCATCTGAAGGCCCACAATATGCATCGTAATTGGCCATTTCCTTGATCGTTCCGTGCGATATTGTCTTAATTGGTCGATGCACCTTCTTTGCACTATATCTTTACTTTACGTATAGCATCTTTTTTCTTAATAAAATATCTTAGTCTGCTAATAAGTGTTTGTAGTATTCAACTGTTCTGTTAGTCATACAAGCCATGCCCGATGCCTCCAGGCTGAAAGAAAACTCTCAACGAAAGAAAACCAGAACAACCATAATTTTTAAAGCAACATTTATCCAGAGCATAAACAACCATATTATTATGTATTTATTTTTAAATATTTTTAACGTTGTTATTTCATGCTTACCTAACCGTGTCGGATGTGATGCAAATTCTCAATAAACACCATGGATTACGTCAATGGTAGCCATCGTTAGGCTGACAGCCATCGTTTCAAGGTGGCCTATTGTGAAACGCGAGTCTTTCAATGCCGGTGCAGTCGAATGTACTCCCACATGCTCGATTATAGGTACACCTATCTCGTGAATCTGGTTTGCAACACTTGCCAATGAGCAAAATACGGCAGGAAATAAATGAGAAATACTTAACCTGTATTTCAGAGAAGTAGTAAATGCATCTCATTTCTATCTCATTCACGTATCCGATCAAAACCCAAAACAATTAAACCTGACATTAGAGAAAATGCTTTTGAATTTACCTATTTATTAATATGAGCTCTAAGCAGAACAGAACAGATTTTATTTTAGTTCCAGTATTATTCTTCTCTTTTATTGTATACAAGCTTGACATTTCTCATATTAGTCATTTGTCTAGTTCCGTACATGATCCAATGTTATTAGAATCTTTGAACAGTGTTTATATGCCGCTTAATTTACGAGTTGCCACCTTTACGCCGCTTCTAGGGCGGCTTGACCTATTTTCATGCTATTTCTCGACTTTATGTCGACTCACTTTTAATGGGGCGATGGGTGCGCCGATTCGTTTGTTTTATAAAGCGTTTATTGCATGCAAGTCCATTGGTATAATTTACTATTATATTTTTATAAATATCATTAAAACACACAAAAGAAAAGCTCTCGAGCTTTTAAAAACCTGCATGAAAAGAGCTTGGTACAAATTCGCTATAGAACTAAACATTTTGACATAATCTTTTTTAACACAAAACATTTTTTCCTAATATTATGCCGTGACTTGTTTTCCACGAAAACCGTTTTCAGTTAACATTTTCTTCGAACCATTTCCATTCTTAAAGCATGTTTGTTCAACCCCATAGGTCGATAATAGTACAATCAAATTGTCCTAATCACGTGTGGTTCTAGTAACCACCATTGATCGACATCAGTTTATAGTTGTATACCAGTTTATACACTTTGTGGTTGTTTGCCTGATGAGTGGGTGAAGCTAATTCGTCTCTAATTTTGAAACTATTGGAAGGGTTTAACATTTAACCATTGCGTAGGATGTAGATTTAAACTGATATGTACTCAAGTGAACTTATGAAGATGAGTAGATCTGATAAATCTACCTAACTTTCCCCTATATATTATGAACATATAGATAATTCAATTAATGTACCTACCTAAAGGAATGATGCATGAAAGCTTGTCAATGCATTATTAGTATAATAATCAGGAAATTGATTAGATTAGGATAAACAAATTGTCGTTCGAGTCATGCTTAACTTTATTATCAAAAAAAGTACTCGCCTCAACAACATAACGCTACGCTTCGTCGTTCAACATCTAGATCATCAAGTACGATTAGATGTTTGTGATTAAACATTTATGGACTAAATCCTTTCTCCCTCGTTCCAGATCTTCGGCATAGTGATAATAGCAGCAGCATGCGTGGACATGGGCATGATCAAGGACTTCGCGGGCATGGAGACTTCGAGCGGCGGGCACGAGACAGACGCAGTGCTCATAGCTGTGGGCGTGCTAATCATCATCATCGCCGCCTTCGGGTGCTTCGGCGCTTGGAAGGAGAGCCCTAAGCTGCTGTATATTGTGAGTATCTTTCACTTTACTCGATTAATGTACTTAAAGAATATTGCATGAAAGCCTGTCGACGTAGTATTATAATCAGGGGATTGAAAAGGATAAACAAATAGACGTTCGAGTTAAGTTTATTTTTTTTTATCTTGAATAAGTACTTGTACATTCACTTATGCTTAGATTATTTTATAAAACGTTCTGCGCTGTGTGAACCATCAGTTTCTATAGATCACAATCGATGCGATTGCTTATCGGGCGACATTATGATCGGGTTGATCCAAGCACAGCCATTTATTGTAATTATCTTCCGTTCTCTATTACCTTAGAGTCACACGTACTACGCAGGAATTATTCAACCGACTTCAGATAAAGGATTCTTAATTCAAATGAATATTGTTGTCAAAACAACTTTTAACTATAAAACCCTCATGTGCACCGTATATTTTATTACTAAATGATAAGAGTTTTTAATCTATGGCCGTTACATTTCAATGCCATTCTTGTTTATGTAAATTCACCGGATGCTAATTTTGATAATCCCACGTGGTATTTCCTATTTTAATTGCCTACAAATCTAAATTCTAAAGTAATTGCGAACAATAAATAAAATTAGGTCAAGTCGAATCTATTAAAAACAGTTAATGTTTACATAAAGAACAAAACGAAACTGAATTTATAAACATGCCTGTAATCACGCATACGAAATAGCGTTTAAAAAAACATTTCGTTACTTTCTGTGCGTGTAAATTGTACTTCGTTAAATGGAATCAGCAGCTTCATAATTTCATCCCACCTACTCAAAATTAGCTGTTTAGTAACAAATATAAAATAACGGACAACGAAACTATCTTTCTGTATTTTTTTATCCGTTTAGCGTTTTGCAGTCGTCAAACAAACATCACTTGTTACGTGGTTAGACTAGACTATTGCATAGATACCATAACATGTGTTCTTCCCACATGGTAAAGCTTTTAAAAAGCTCGCGACTATGAATCACATCACCTATTGCAATGAAATAACTAGGTTAGCCTTGGGCAATGCCGAGGGCATTGACCCCATGATCTATTGGGTGGAACTTAGCATTATGGCCTATTGTCTTTTGACAGTGGCTTTGAAGAAAGCTCTACATGGACAATGACGACAAGTAAACAAAGGTAACTATTGCGTAAGATGTTGGTACTTACTTCCTAAACATAAATAATGAGTAAATGATAAGCATACTTAGGTGCACTGATAGAAACGATAACTGGATTACTCGAATATTAGCCTCTAAAAAATAACATTAAGTACATGTGAGCATGTAGTTCAGTATATACTCCAATACCGTCACACTATGTAATGTTATTAAAATTAAAGTGTGTGTGTGTTTGTTCCCATATTAAAGTGATTATCAGACTAGGTAACGTGGAAAACATCCCAAACCACAAAGACTCATTAAGCCCCTTCCTTTCTCTCCAGTTCGCGGGCTGCCTCATCATCATCATCCTGCTGGAGCTGTCCGTGGGCATCGCGGCAGCCGCCATGAGACCCAACGTGGAGAGCACTATGAAGACTCACTTGCGAGCCTCCTTCATCAAGAACAAGTCCACCAAGGAGGAGGACTCCACCTACAGGGAGTTCTGGGACCGCATTCAGAACAATGTAAGTTTCTTATAATCTACTTACTATTTAAGTTTTGTACCTACATGAGTTTGTGACCGTGCCACGCGCTAGGTCCCTCAGTGGGCCTGTATTACGTAGGCCACTGCTACATTCCTCACTCAAATCCTAGTCGTATAGATTCTACGAATAAGTACTCGTACTAGTCTCAAGTGGTTATTATAACACGTTAACTAGTACATACCGGCTGTTTGACATGGTACAGTAGTCGTTAAGCCGTGTCAGAAGCCCCTAGGACGGTGTGAAAACTGTCGACTTTACTGCTTAAACTATCCGAAAAGCAAGCTGATGATGAGAAAGCTGAGAGTCGATATGAATGTAATACGAGTAGATGATTCGTATTGATTGTAGATAAAGGGCATATTAAGATACCAATTCAAGTACTTAACTCGTATATTCATCCGACAAATAGTAAATACGGTTTATAACTTGTTATGAAAAAAAACCTAACGTCATTCAAAGAATATAAAACTATACAACTTAATCTAGACAAGCACTGCTAACTTTTATAGCGGAATGCAGTACAGAACAATTCTCATATTTTGAGCAATGAAATTAACGAAAACCTGACTAGTAAGAAGCAGTTTTATCCATGTCATAAAGTCACACCTTTTGCATTCATGTGCTAATTCACACTTACCTATGTCATCATACAGCTTTTCAAGTTAACCTCATCAATTATCGCATTGTCCTACAAACTACTTACCTACACAAACTACCTGTATCTGTTTGTTTGTATGTTTGTGCCCATGGTTGCTGTTGTCTCACGCTGGTGACCCATCTCGCGACGTCTTGCTAATGTTTAGTTTTACCACATATTGACCAAGAGTCAGCCAACCTTGCAAGCAAACAAAATCTACGTTGTTAGTCGAAGGTATATTTGATAAATCAACTTAGTGACTTTATTCTGCAAGCGGTTTATTGGGTAGTTAAAAGCAATAAGTTGACCTAATTTCAGAATGCTTTATTGTTTGAGTATAAACATGATACAATAAATTATACTAAATATTACTTCAGCGACTGCATTTCCCTTTTTCATGACTAATTTATTATGCGATTAAATAGGCGATCGATCAAATCGCAGCTGCTCGTCTCAGAAAGAAGTCGTCATCTCACCAGTTCAGAAGCCACTCACCACTTTCTTACGAGCTTACAGCTAACGTGCTGGATAAGATCTATTTAATTCTACAGATACAGGTTAACTTTAATTTGATCACTGGACACATTTATATATTTTTTTTACATTATATGGGTTTGCGGTAGACTGCACCTCGTCTGATAGGAAGCAACGGTGAAGTCGAAGATGGAGCACGCTTGCCCAGAAGAAATATATTGTACTAGTAGATGATTAGCAATAGTTTCATACAGCTTCTCTATTCTATAGTTTAATTGTGTAATTTATAATATCCATGTGTGTATAATGTATATTATTAGTAGACATTTGATTTTAATAACTCGGTATTTGGTTTGATTATTGATTATTGTTTGACATGCCTGCTATGTAATAATTTTAATTTAATTTTATCTTTTATGTGTATGGACTCAAGGTCTGAAATAAATGACATTTATTTATTTATTTTTATTTTATAATCTTCCTCAGCTCCAATGCTGCGGTATCACCGGCCCTGACAACTACATTACCTCCGAGCCTCGCCTCAACCCCTCCTTCTCGTGCTGCCCGGACGACGGCACCGACCGAGCTCAGGAGATCAAGAGATCCGACTGTCTCACCCAGGAGAAGTACTACAAGCAAGGATGTGAGGATAAAGTGCTCGGGACTGTACACAGCGCGGGGCTCACTGTGATTGTCTGTGGTATTCTTTTTTGCTTCTTGGAGGTGAGTTTATAATCAGCTTAGTCTTAACTAGTGAGATCTGAGGGTATCAATATTTGCATCAACAAGGCGAGGAGACCTAGCTGTCTAACCCAGCAGAAATACTAGAATGTGCAGGGACCGTACTCAGCGCGAGGCTAACTGTCATCGTATGTGGGATTCTCTTTTGCTTCTTAAAGGTAAGTTTTGTTTATACTCTCTCTATAATTTACTTACGTAGATTCAACTACTCAGATCTGAGGGTATTACGTGCACCGATTGTGCAAGGCACTGAGTTTTTCGTACATAGAAGAAGTTGCACATTTTCTTGTTGACAAAAAAATATTATTTTGTATTCTTACCAAAGAGTTCTATACAGATTATTGCCTACAAGTAACTACAAGAACTCTTGGAAGTCAAGTAAGTACGACTAAAATATCTGTTGAGTTTAATTCAATCATTTTGTTAGAATTTAGTTTCAATACTTGCTTATTCAAGCACCTTGAACTTTTGAACTCAATCAGATTACAAGCTAATTCGAAAGGAAATCTGTGTAGGAAGTCTACACCTCGTTAAATACCCTTACGAAACGTTTAGGTCTCGGAAACACGACACATGTCGACTATGTTGCATACACCATAACTAAATATACATAATAATATACTTTTATAGGCCTGTCGGGTGTTTTTTTCAGGCGATGGTGATAAATAAGCTGGTTTGCATGTCGAAACACTGTAACCGCTAAATGTAGACCGTAGGGGTCGCCTCGCGAGAATGTATTGGGGTTTGGTTACCATGGGATACTGTAGAACTAGTTTACTGTACTCTTTTTACTAAAAATAATGCTTATCATTTAATATTATTGTTTAAATTTAGTTGTAAATTTTACGTCCCAGAAATAAATCTATTCTGTCTATTTATCTATCTATTTCTGGGACGTAAAATTTACAACTAAATTATTAAACCAAGTCTTGGTTAAGATATTAATTAGCAAACAAATAATTTATAAGCGCTAATTATATAGTCGGTATTTATATGAATACATATAAAACAAAATTTGAGCTAACATAGCAATCTTGTATTATATAGATACAGTGAGTCCTTATTTAAAAGCTTTAAGACCACAGTACGAGTATTATCCACAAGTCCAATTCTACCAACAGCAAACTTAGCAATACAGTTTCAGCAGTAATTAGGGGCAGTGAGTCACGCCATCGCTGAATTTACCCCTTATCAAGCATCAGGTGACCTAGGCCCACTCCGTAATACCTCGCCTGCAGGAAATGGCGGCGTAAACTTGAAGAACACGGTCACGGGGTATAGATTGCAGATAAACTTTTCGGACCACTTTCGGTTTTAGTGGAGGATTTATTTTTAAAGTGGAGTGATTGCTTGAATTAATTTTAAAGCAATGGATTCTGTGTAGGACGCTTGAATGTTAATCGTTGTTATATAGATGCCTTTGAAACGCCAAAACCGTAACGCGACTTTAAACATTGTATGGTAACAAAATTATCCTTTTACTGTCTGAAAAATCAATTAATCGCAATCAATCAATGAAGTTTGGAATCATACCTTTTTCTTAGCGAGGTTATGAGGTGCCTCTTCCTATTGAATGAAGCATGATTAGTTTTAAAAATCTAACCACTCAGATAGCGACAGTGCCCCACTCTCCCTTGCGGGAGCGAACGATCATCGAGGGCTGGTGGTAGACTACCACCGCCCGCCTCACGCTCAGGACACCGCGCCACATCTCATCAACGTGGTTAGTAGAGCTGTGACAAACCGTATGTATTCGGTACTGAGTAACGGGTGCGCCCTCTGATACCGAGTAACGAAACGTTACTCTCAAATGTATTTCGTTACACGCACTGTTTCGCATTTTCGCATCACTTCGTTCCTCGCATTTATTGTATGATGTACCATGTGTGTGTATTGAAACGTTTGCTAGAGTTCAAGCACGATAACTCTGCGCGCGGATAAAATTGGAACTAAAATGTTCTGATTGCAATTTGATCAATTTAAGGCCAATTTTAAGCATAAGTGCTGCTGCCAGTCGCGCGCAGAGTTATGTTGTACGGACTCTAATCGCATATTTGTTCTAATCGTAATCGTACGTAATCTGTGGGTTTACGCATGCGCGCCTTGGGCGCGCTTTTTCGGTGAATTCAAAAATTTGAATTTGATAAGAAAAGAGAGTGATGAAATAAAAAATCCTTGGGTAAGAAAATATTTTTTACAAATTAGAAGTGTATAATGTTTTGTTTAGTCTATTTTTTATTATTTGTTTTTTTAGGTATTTTTGAATTTTCATGTTTTGTTTTGTTACGTAGCGATGTTATTTTTGTTCGAATTAACAAATCTATAAAAACGTATTAATTTAGTAAAAAAAACATAAATAAAAATTCTAGAAAACTCGTAAAAAAATTTAATTAGCGCAGCAAACGTATTATTTGGCTTTATTATATTATACTTTTTGGCACGTGCCTACATTTATATTATTCCGAATGTTATAAAGTACCTACATGTCATATTTTGTATTAGGTATATTATGTTGTAAGGCAGAAAAAGCCTAAACATGAGAGCCACTTACAACATACGAACCGATTCGTTTCGTTGTGTTATACTGAGGTATCAAAAGTAACGAGTAACGTAACGATACGATAGTAACGAGTACTCATTTTTAAAGTACCGAATACATACGGGTTTGCTTTTTCTCGTTACTTTTACACCTCTAGTGGTTAGGCTAGGCTCTCGTATTGAGTCTGTCTTTGGGAAGAGCTTACTATAGAAATGATCCTATGAAGTAAGGTCTTAATGCATTACTAGCATCCGAAAAATTCTGACCATGTGCGAAAAAATCGCGTTTGCGTGATGTAGGATTTTGCAGTCCATTTACCAGCGACATCTAGTTATGTTTGGCAGAAGCAAAATGCGCGTGCGCAGCTGACGGCTACAATAATAATACATCACGATGACGTCACACTTAAAAATACACGTGGTGTTATCGTGATATCTGGCGGCAGATAATTATTATCATTTGTAACTTATTCGATATTAGGCTTAATATTATATTCAATAGAGGCTTAAAACACTCATTTCCTTATTTCCAGGTTGCGGGCATAGTACTGGCGCTGTGGCTGGCACACTCCATCAAGACAAACGGCAAGAGTAGGGAAACTGCATAAACTCAACAACTTGTCATATTTGAGGACATGACACTTACCAAATGAATGATTAAATGAAACCATTCATACACATGACCATAGAAGTCACAGAAGTGACTTTTTCTGGAGATGTTTTTAATTAACTTCGCACAAGATAAGTTACCGTATTTTCGTTAAGTTGGTAGTGAATAGATTTGAGATATGCATTTAATATTTGCGTGAGAGTGGTGAGTATGTTTCTAGACATTAATTATTCTATATTAATTGTTAAGTTGATCAAATTGGCTAGTCCTTGTTAACAGTGAACACATAACACACATTGTAAATGGCAATAGAATATTGAAAATAATATCATCATTATTTTGAAATGTAAGTAATTCGCTAGGAAGCGTGAAGCTAAACTGTTTCAAGTGGAATTTTATTGGTGGAAATCACTCTTTTATTTTTAAAGTAAATTTGATATTGTCATACGTAATTTTGTTATAAGTGAATAATTTTAACTTGAATTTTAACTTTTATAATTTAACTTTGTATTCGGGGCATATTCTTTTTTAAAGTGAATTGTACAATTTCTTAACATACTTGTAGATAAGTTTGAATTAATTGTAACGCTTAAGCCACCTAGTCATTAAAATTAACCAAAAAATCTTTCATAAATAATTAATAATAAATGTAATTGCATTACCCACCTACAATAATTAGTAAAACGTATTTATTTTGTTTCAAAGAATATAAGAAAAATCATTCCTACAACATTGTAAAACATAAAAGAAAAATCTATTTTACATTTCATATATTTTCCTGTTAAGCTCACAAATAGTCTATTTGGTGTTAATAAAATTAAGTAAATGTTGAACTAGATTTCCTAAATAAACGAGTTATCAGCGTTCAGTATCAGTTTTATTTAATATAAGTTCTTATATGTACTTAATGAATTCTTTAGAAATAAATAAATAAATAAATATTTCAGGACATGACATAATAAAACAGGTAACAATAAATGTATGTGATACAAAAAATAGTATGTGAGGTTATTTGTTCTTCGTTAAAAAAGTGTTTGCCTCTGGCGCTTCTACGATTTGTAAGTTTTTATCTTCTCATTTTATCTAATTCAATTAATGAATGCTATTTTCACTGATCACATACATTGAAATATAATATACCATTTTCCTATAAACAGACATACCCGGGACTCTATTTAAAAATGAAACAAAAACCACAAATAACAGTTTATTTCCAATTGCACAATAACAAACATCATGATAATACGTTTGAATACATCAATAGCAATAGCACACACACGCAAGCTTGCACAAAGACAGAATTGCCATCAAAAAGTACAAATAACATTAAAAACTGTGAGATTTATCTTCAAATACATATCTAATAATTAAATTCCTAGGTACCTATGTGATATGTGAATACGTGATATTAATTAACCAACGATTATCTTACATTAACTTATACACATATCAATGTAATAACTTTACTTCTATTATAAAAAAAAACTATTTAAAACAAAATTAAGCACTTTGGTCCACTTAACCAGCTTAATTTGAGTTTGTCTTATTATCACAGTAACAGCTAGATTCGCTTAAAAATTAATATAACTATTTATTTTTATATTTTAATCAAAAAACATAAGTAATTGCATTTACGAAATACTTATAATCCTTAGCCTATACATAAACATATTGTAATAGCTATGTATTTCAAAATATTCCGCGATACGATTAGTTAGTAAAGTTTGCACACAAAGTAGGTATTATTCTTATGTCTATAACATTAAATATTTGTACGATTATGTTGTAAATAACGTGCTCAAAATATCTTAACTTTTTTATCAGAATTAACATAGGTACTTATTATTTTATCCCTTACTTAAAATTAAAACCTACACCGATACATTATGTTTTTAGAAACCTCTTTATATTTAAATTAGACTACGTTCCCTTACAAGTTATATTAACTACATATAAAATAAACTCAATTTGCATGAAAAATATTGTAGAAAACTGCTCTAAACATTTAAGATTCAAAATGGGCTTGTAAATTTTGCTGCAACTGTCTCCTTTGCCGACGTATGCGTCTCACCATTGAATATGTCATCAACACAACTATGAGCTGAAAAAAAAACATAATTTTTTCAAAATGCAGAAATCTATACTTACTGCTAGAAACTCAGCCATACCTAAATCAACAATAAAAATAAATTACCTCCAATATGATCAAAATGCATCCAAACAGGGCAGTGATTCTCTCGTTCCTAGTTTTCTTGGCTTTCAATGCTTCCTCGCATCCCCGCACGTAATACGTCTTCTCGTTAAGACAGGCGGTATGCAACTGACGTTTAGCGCCACCTAGCGGAAGAATTAATTGATATTACATAGTTGATCGCCAAATAATTTGAGAAAACAATTGACTGATGGAACAGTAGATATCCATATTCCCTTTAGGTTTTCTGTAATTCTTTTCATACATCATAATCAAATGTTATAATATACCTTCACGCAAGGAATGAGCCGTGGCGCAGCAAGACGGTGGGATCTCTCGGTGGATGACACTGTAGTCCTGAGGACCGCCCACTCCACAGCAGAGCATCTGAGAATAGCAAAATAATAATAAACGAAGTAAGTAGGGAAAATGACTCAGTATGAGCCTCAAAAGTCTCAATAAGTTTCATTTAAATAATATCTGTTTCTTGTTTTGTAAACAGCAACTTCCTAGAAAAATAACCTGTTATATCGATCAGCTGGTTAACGTATTTTCTCAACCACTGAATCTCCAACTTTTGTACTATATCTACTTGACTCACCTCAACTTGCAATCTGTCCCAAGCGTATTGCCTAGCCGCATCCTCTTCCAAAGTGGTGTTCTTGTAGAAATGCACGCGCAGATCATCCTTGCCGCCCACCCACGCGTTAATGAGGAGCGCTCCCACTCCCACTAGTATCTCAATCGAGATCAGGAATATGTAGAAGCACATTTGCTGAAAGATAAAGATGCACATACTGAAGTATTGCTATTAAGATATTGGAAGGGGTTAGGTATTCAAAAGTCAAAATTGTTGGTATGAGCCTTGTACTATTATGGTACGAGAATTCAATGAAAACTGCGAGTACAAAATGTAAAACAGAAAATCGATGCTAGTAAATTGGTTTGAGTTGGAACTGTGCTTCAGATTATCTAGTTTTTAAAATATTTTCTCACCACATAAAGCGTCCTGACATGCTGTTTGAGAGCCCCGACGCAGCCCAGCACGGCTGTGACGATCATGAACAGGGACAGCGTAATGAAGAAGGCCAGAACTCCGCGGGAGACAGCCGACTGAGGCTCCGGCTTCGACTTCAGCTCGCGCATGTAGAGGATGCAACATCCTATCACTAATACGCCGATAGCCTGAAAGATAAGTTCCTTTTTTACAGTTGACAGTGGGGCACAAGACCACGACGGTGGTCTAAGGATAATTAAACACCTGTTCCAAAGTTTTGCACAGGCATTCTCGTTCAGTAATCTCGTTTTGATATACATAACTTATAAAGAAACAGCATATAACATTATCAAACTTTTAGTTCGACTTCTTACTTTCTAGAAAAAGTACAAAGATTTAATTATTTCTCTCCTTATTTCAAGAGCATCAACAGTCTCACTTATGGATCAGATAACCAATCAGATTCTCCAACGAAAGTATGTACTAATACGGGTTTGAATAAGCAAGTAGGCAGGCAATAGACACATTAACACAAGTGCTGACATCACAAAGGATTGTGCTTCAAGGACACAACATCGATCGCCATCGTGCTCATATATTGCGCATATACTCACAATATTCAAAATATTGAACAGAAGCATAAAGAATTTGTAATATCTGGTGTCTCCGAGCTTCATCCTGCTCTTATTGTTGTTGAGAGCAATGGTAGAGGTTGTAGACGCAATGGTGGTTTACAAGATATGGTCGAAGGAGGTGGTGACAGAGTGACCGCTCGGATGGAGGTGGCCGACGGAAATGAGGCCTTATGGGGTTGTATGGGGATGGTAGCTGGTATTGATTAGTGCATTTGACGAGTACGGTGATTAGCGATGGGGCGCAAAAGGAGTAGGTCGAGGGAGCGAATCTAAGGTAAACTTTAGGTAATTGTATTGGTAAGACCCGAATGATGCAATCTGTTTCGATGCTGTAGGCCCGTTTTTTAGTATTTGTCCGTTAGATAAGTATATGTATAGATAGATACAAGTGTAATAGAAAGGAATACAATAATTCAATCATAATCATCAGGCATCAGGCATATCCCGCTTTGTCTTGGTTGCTTGTACGAGTAGACCAGCCCTACCAGCCCTTGTATGATTAAATGCATATTTGATTAATTGAATTTTTCTGGGATACCATTATAACTCGTATTAAAACTCCTAGACACCAAAAGTCGCCATGCTCTAATGAAATAATTTTCTTTATTTCTTTCAATCGCTCCGCTTATCACCCCGTTGTATATAGAGCGTGGGAAAGCACATGTCCAGTCACAACAGTTCATGGCTTGTCCTGAAGCTTTCTTTGTTTCCAACAGCGTTTTACACTGCTCTACTTTCATTCTTATTAAGTTCTACATACGATTCCTTTTCCTTTAATTTAGTTTCATTAGTAAGTTACTTTACTAGTTATTCTTACTTACGAATGTTATTGCTTCACTATTGTGATTCGTATTGTTACATACAAGGAGTTCAGTATCCGTAACATGTATTTCTTCAGTGGATTATGAATAAGGAACTATGAAACATTAAGTACTGATTGTCCATCAGGATATCGACCGTGCACAGGTGCAACGCTTTTATTTACTTATGCATGTGACACATTTGCTGCTATTTTAACTAGGTCAGTTTAATTTTAAAATCCTAGACTACCTACTTATATTTTATTTTGTTTTACTTATTTTTGTATCTTTTTTTTATTAGGTTCCGATGACATAAATGAAACAATCAGTGGGGTATTTAAAATTAAAGTTTAATGTGAAATAAGAGAAACTTGTAAGGTTATCGTGCTAGTATTTAACTGTATTCTTGTATACTTCTACGCTGTTCTTGACATGGTTCGCCACCCACATTGCCAGCAGCATTCCAATGGCCTGAAAATATTTAATTAACAAATAAGCATTTATAAAGCCAAAATAAGAGGATTGAGATGATAGAGTATAATGAATTCCAAAAATTTTTAAAAATCGATACGCAAGCTACGTTTGAATTTGCCGCTAGAAATGCTAATAATGTGTGAGGTCTAGAAAACATCATATATTCTAAAGCACGGCATTTTTTATCTATTTAATAAGGTTTCGTAAATTTTTATCTTTTAACTTTTGCTTACCTCAAACCAAAAGCAGAAGACAATGACCGCGAAGAAACTTTCTGCCGCTTCATTGAAAGCATTCAACAGTTCGTCTTCACACCCGATCTTGTAGTACGTGTTGTATCTGTTGAAATAATTGTATCTTTATAAGTTGATTTAAATACAATCAATAAAACATGCTGTAAGTTAAAAGTTATGAGTTTACTTGTAACAGTCATTTCTTAGTAGTAGCATAGACAAAGTATATACTTTGTCTATGGTAGTAGCATAGATTTTGAAACTGCATTGGACGCCAAGGCTCCTTACACTTTAAACTACACTAGGCGTCTCCCAACGCTACTGGTATTATATCTATTAATTCAGGGACTTATCTTTACTGTACCAAATTTCAGCTTTTTGAGCATGAAGACAGAATAAACACTTACAAACAATAATAAAAACCATTGTAACGTTCATAATATTGTATATACGTAATTTAATAGTTTGTAATGTAATTATTATGAAATATAAAACCCATACTCACTCCAGACATGTCTGGAACATGATTCGCTGCGCGGTGGGAGACTTGGCTCGATACGCCTTGCTGCAGCAAGACACGCGGATGCTCTGCCCGAGGGACGCGTAGTCTTCGGGGCCGTTGAGGCCACAACAGTTGTACTGAAAGTAGAAATAATGTATGATCTTTTACAGAACACTATAATGGTCTAAAAGGACATACTTTTAATTGAAAGGAACTATGGCTCTCAAACGAAAACGTCAGTCGATGGCATGAGGTATAAGAAAATAACTAATTTTAGGCTGGCATACTGAGCGGCGTTCTGGAGAAGAGATTCTTTGAAATATAGCTCATATTTAAGAGCTATATCACAGTCTAAAGATGCTATATTGTACAAAGTATAACTCAGTATACTTACCTAAGTATAAGTCGGAAAAGTTCTGAATATCTTTTCCATCTATTTGTAATTACTAACCTCAGACTGCAATTCATCCCAGAAGCTCTCATGCTCCCGCTGCTTCGCCTGGCTCCTGGTCGCGTTGAAGTAGAAGTCCTCCTGCAGCCACTCCGACACGCGGTATTGCAGCCCGTAGCGCTTCACTGACACGAAGATGGCCACCTGCAGCTCCAGGATCACCAGGATCATGACTGCTACCACGTACTGGACGAGGGAAATAGGCAACGTTTTAATATTTAATATAGTTGTAGTCAATACCTTGGCTAAACTTTCGATCAAATTAACACGTTTCTGAACAACCATTGAATCACATACAAAGTACATCCATGTTGATGAAAAGTTATTGCTAGCTCTTACGCTTGATTAATATCAATTAGAATCAGGATGTTATTGATAGGCATGTCTCAATGATGAGCATTCAATTCTCGTGGTTATTTCTGGAAAAACATGACGATTTTCAAGCCGGCTCGCATTATGGTTTTATTAAAAAGTAATATCAGTTTTAAACAAATATTACCAGCATTTGTCATTTTATATAATATGGCCTAGCATCTTACAATACTTCTTAGGACGAAGTTGAATATACGGACGAAGTTGAATATACGTAACAAACTTACTCTGAAGAACCGTATTTACTAATAATAGTCTGATAGAATTTCAAATATTTCGCTACTACTTACCGCATACAACACCCGCACCTTGCTGAGGACAGCCCCAACGCAGCCCAGCAGTGCTATCCCCACCAGCACCACACACACCGCGATGATGACCAGGTCCCCAGTGAGAGAGCCAGCGGCGCGCTCTTCTCCGTACTGTTTCAGTACCCTCGTGTCTACCACCGCGAAGCAGAATGTCCATAGTGCTGTTGCCTAGGATATTGTAAGAAATTTAGTATTATTGTAACATTTTCTTGTTGTTTCGGTATCCATATTAACATTAAAATTTGGCAGACTTTCGCCGTAAGATTAGCGTACTGTACTGCGTCTCTTTTTTGTTCAAACGAAAAGTTTTACTACTGTTACAGGAAGCCATTGAAATGCAATTATCTAATGGCCAAGGCAGTCAAACGAATTACCTCAGAAAGTTACGGTCTGAATTGAATGTTCTGATAACAGATGCTTTGCCATTTCACAATAACATTAGAAAATCATTATTTGTAATTACTTGAATCAAAGAATTAAAAAAAAAAGTTTATCACCATCGCATAGGCTTGAATCACACTAAAGGCACCATACTTACAATGCACAGTAAATTCATCGAAATCAGCATTCCTTTCACGAAGCCTTTGGACAAGTCTCGCCAGTTTAGCATCTTTGTCTTCTTCATCCAGTGGTTTTCATTTTTAGGTTGTTTTTCTGGTTGTTGAGCAGTCATTTTAGTTTTTAATTAACGATTTCACATTTATTTTGATGTTAATTTCCTACAAGGCGTTATTCCTATATTTACATTTCTATTAGAATCTTTTCGGACGTATATTCCCTCTTCTTTATTTTTCTTCTATTACCTATCTTTTTTGGTTTTGTTTTAAGTTTTAGCTGATTTTATCAATATTTTTTTATGTAGTTCTTTCTATATGTAGTTTCAACGTACTAGCTATAACGTGTGAAAATAACTGAAGGTCCCAGGCTTAAGGCTAGGGCCATCATACGCAATTAGTTATATATACATAGGTAGCAGTATATATGTTGTATGTGACTAGACAGATGTCTCATAAATTTATTAGCGAGACTTTTGCGTTCTAGTTCTTACTCGTAAATGCTTTTCAAAGAAATTATTGTTCAATTGCGATTCGCAAAATATTGATTTTAATTTGCCAATAGTATTTACTTATATAAAAGTATGAACTGTTAACAAACATTTTTTACCACTAGTGTAAAAAAATATTAAGCTTAGAGATCCTAACAGGTGTGAAAAGCGAGATTTAAAAAACTGACTGTTGAAAATATTATAATAATTTAATAAATAATATTCCAACTTACAAAATATAACTGGGTAAGTATAAAATAAACTAGGAAAGCACCTAAACGAGAATGTGTTGTTAAATAGTTAAGTACAACCAAAATTACTTGAGAATAAAAAAAATGACTAAATAATACAAAAAAAAATTGTAAATATTAACACTTAAATTACTAATGCAAATAGGGCAGAAACTATAACGGAGGCTGTGATGATTGGTCTGCTAGTTCCACTGGTGTGCCAGCCTTCGTAGATAGGGTCCCTGTCAAAATATAATATAAGCCGATAAGTTTGCAAACTACATTAATTTAATTGTAGTTTATTAATAGTACTTGTTATCTGATCTAAAGAATATCTGTGCAATCATATATGTATTACTCAAATCTTAGACAACTTAAATATCAAAACATACAGAAACTTCTTATTATACTACAGTAGATAATAAATACAATTTTATAATATTTATAAGTCTTCGACTGTCTTCATTCACTTCTTTAATGAATATATTGTATGTGGCGACATCTATATTGATTCATTGAAACTAAGTCAAACCCTTGGTTGTACTAATAAGGAACTGACCTAGCCTAGATAGTATGTTAATATTTATTCAATATTCAGCATTTTACTCATGTAAACTTTTATTCATGTAAATAATACGTATTTACCAATAAATTGAAGGAGCTCAACGTAGGTAACTAGGGGTTAAAAAATACATTTGTTGGTGAGATTTATAATGTTTTTTTTTTCTGAACAGTACTGCCCTTTGATTATTGAATTTGAAAGACGTAATAATAAAGGATTATTCTCTAAAACTACATTAGTAGTTAGGTTATCGTTATATGAAATACGCTTTTTTGACGTCTTTCTTTAAATACACATCAAATCTTTCTGTATTCTAAGATATCAAAATAATCAATATTTAACTAATAAAAAAAAATAACTAATGGGGCCATATTGAAAACTCTTTAGTAAGCTTAGTTTAGTTTAGGAATTTTTTTGTGTTGCTGTGTTCATTCCTGGTGGTGGTTTTTAACCGAATGTTATTTATATGTTACTGGTTATTTACGCTAACTATTTAAAGGTGGCTTTAGATAATCACTTTATGGATATGAGTGTCATTGTAATATTTAAAAAAAGATTTTTGTTGTTATGCGTATAGTGCGGTAAGGTAACTAATTATCACAGGAACCCTGTATATCTACTTTAACTGGTTTTGACCAGTGATTAATATTCTTCTCGCATCGAGTTTCATATATAATGGACCTCTCACATGACTCATTCGAAATAATTTTAACAGTTCACCTTGAAAAATACACGGAAAACTACCGCATATATAATTATTTTCAAAATATTTTACCTCAGCCATCTACAATCTAAAAATAAAATAAGACTTCAGTTGATTTTTTTATTTACTTTGGCGTTACAAAACTCGCAGAACTTGTTTGTGTATTGGTACAGAAAGTTTTATGTCGTCGCATTTTAAATCATAGTAGTTATAGCATAACTATACCTAACTGATTTATAATTGAGGATAAATATCAAAAGTGCAATGATTTAGGTAACTAGTTGATTGAACTTACTAACTAAAACATGCAAATCTTGTGTTTACATTTATGGAAATGTCAATAGTACCTGAGAAATATGGATTTCAATCCAGTTATAAGAAAACTTATATAACATTATGAAATAATTACATACAAAAATCTCATTTAATCGAAAAATTGACATTAATTTAGAGAGCACAAACACTATTACTATAATCATGTATAGGATAAAACCTAACTTATAGATATAGTTATGACCTGGTAAATAAACTGTACATAGGCATTGCAAGATATTGAGTACATTGATTACACAGACAGGAAACATGAGGTCAGCACTTGAGCTCACAAACTAAGTAGACCTAGAATCTAGATACTAAGTGTAGGATAGGAAATCTCAAGGTATAGCCTGAACTAAACCTAGTCATGAAGAGGTTTGTCATATTTAACATATTTTGACTACCTACTTAAACGTGAAATGCTTGAAATGGCAACAAAAGGTCAGGGGAAAAGGATAAATGACAATACATAGTTATATTGTAATTTACACACAGAAGGTACTTTAAAAAATAAAATTGCATCTGTTCTCATACGATTCAACAAACAAAGAATCTGTCAAAAGAATAAATAAGCAATCACTTTAAAGATCTAAAAAAAATGTTCGTGGTCAACATTTTATTCAGATCAGACAAACCAACCTAATTTCAAATGTTCAAATATGACAAATCATCAATCTTAGCCCATCATATAAACCTACATTAGTCCGATGACTCCACATGCGACCCTGCCTCCAGCATTCCCAGTCTTCCTGGAGTCAGGGTGGTTTCCTCTTCCGAAGTCGTCTGCCTTCTCATGCAGCACCACGGCCCTGCCGAGGATGCAGTGAGGGCCGTACAGGGCGATCTTGCTATCAATAATGTCGATCTGGGCATAGCCCTGCTCGTTGAAGACCACGTTGCCAAGGTCGCCCACGTGGCGGTTTTCGTCGTTAGGGTGGCCGTGCTCTTTCTAGAATATAATGAGAAATATAAATTAGTAAAATTAATTGAAAAGGACGTAAAATGTTTTACAGATTTATACATGTAACCACAATCTGATACTTATTTGTGTATACCTATCCATACATAAGCGTACATGTGGTTTAATATCAAAAAACAAAGAAACTGAGTTGACTTTTGCACTGATAACACGGGGCGTATTATTTCCCCCTTACCATGTATATTTAACTAGGTATATTTGGTTAATTTGAACCAACCAGCTCCCTATTGTAGTAAAATACGTTCTATAAAGTTATTTACGAAAATTGCAAATAATATAAATATAATCGACGATGGAAAATACTGCTGATTAGTTAGCTAGTTAACAAGCTTTACATCTACTTGTTTACTAATTAATCGCCTGTGAACTAATCAATCTTTGCTAGCCATAATGAGAGATGCTAATTACAAATTCATACAATGTACAATTAAATAAAACTGTTATCATTAATGTGAAGCCAATGTTTCCATAACTGATCAGTTATTGTAAACAAGCTTCAATTTCTTGCTTCCAAGTTAATATAATATTATTTTCTGTACTATTGAAAAATCCTTACTCTCTTACTCACTCTCTATCATATCTGTAGTTTATTTAAAGCACAGAACAACGATCGGGCCACATCGCCCACGCGCGCGCCCCCGCGACAAGCATGGACTTCGATCTAATTTACATTCACCACTTTACACTCCACAATAGGATGGACCTGTGTCGTGGAGTACAGGCTCTTCCTACTATAATTATGAATCCCTGAACTAAAAAAACTACTCAGGTATGCATTCGCACCATATAGATTAAAAAAATGTAGTTTAGGCGTAAGTAGTATACCTCAGCTATCCGCATCTAAAAGTAGCAGCATGGGCTCGCTGATAATTTTGCCAATTGACCTCCTAACTTATAAAGAGGGAGATGTCTAAGTATTTAAAAGAACCACTCACATGGTCAGGATTAAAATGCGATCCAGTGGACGCACATCCCCCAGTAATGTCTCCCTTTTCATGGACATGGAAGCCGTACTGTCCAGGCTGGAGGCCGAAGATGCTCCCCAACACATGGACCTTGCCGTCAGCGAGCTGGGTGAAGGAGATGTTACCCTGGATGCCCTGCCCGTCCAGCCGGGTGATGGCGCGCAGTTCTACTGGCTGGAAGTAAGAGGTGGATAGGTTAAAGACAAATAAAAGTTACCCTTTAGTTCCCAGATTGGTTACCTGGAAGAGATCGTTTTGAGCGATAAGGTCGTCAATTAGGACACAAATTTTCAGTTTTGTATGTTTCATAGTGTTTTTTCTTGTTTGTTTGTGTTTTAATAGTGTTATCAATCTATCTTTATTAAATACTCGACAACTGACACGGCGGCGGTGGTCTGCATATTCCTTACTCTTAAGCATACAAACTTTATATACGAAAATTTTATTGGCGTTTTTATCTAGTCTCTGAAATAGTAAGAAATAGCTCTCAAGAGATAATATTTCTTTTAGAAAAGATAATATGTATGTAAAAGATTTACCATTACTTTGTCAAGCACTTATTATACTTTAAAATTAAGAGTATTGTTTGTGAAAAACGTGAATGGCATATAGTATTTATTTAACTGCTAAATATGTATAAATAAATAAACTTGTTACCAACAAGAAAAGCACAAAAATATACATATAGCAAGTCGTGAGGAAATCATTTCAAACCATTATTCTTCAATGCCAGACGAACAAAAAGAACTCTAAATGAGACCTTATATAGAACTTGATGAATAGATTCGAAACGAATACCCTTGACATGCAATGGGACAAGACTATTTTGCCACTGACACTTATAAAACCTCATAAGTACTACCTTCATACCAAAAATCATGATGATCTGTTCAGCCGTTTTCGTGTGATGAGCGTTTAAATAAACAGACAAACAGACAACATTTCTAGAAATTGTTGGAACGTGTTCTGTTATTAATTCGAAGTATCTTCAATCATTTTTTTATAAATATCTTCAATGTTATGCTATACATTTTTTTTACAAGAAATGGGTTTGCACTTGACCGTAATTCGCCTGATGGTAAGCAATCATTACGGTCTAGGATGGAACGTGCTATATGTATAGATATATGGATAAATACCAATAGATACTTACAGATACTGTATTTTACAATATAATATTTCAGAATCTTGTAGTATCATGATGTTGTTTCTTCGTTAGTTAATGTCACAACTAAAAAAAGTATGTATTACTATATTGCCGGTGTTATCGACATGTGATGCAAGTCCACAAAAAATTGCTACTTATTACTTGTTATGCAAATAGAATATTCAGCGAGGATCATAATATGTATAATTAATTTCTATGAAGTCTATTGCTATACTGGTTATTCGACTTATCACTGTCATACTTGTAATCCACAAAAAAATAGGTAAGTATAAAGATTCCCAAAATACTAATTAAAATGATCAATTAGTTACCGTTAGCAATAAATTAGATACTTTTTACATATCAACCAACATAAACATATCATATAAGTAACATACATAAGTATTTGAAAAGGTGAAATGTATGTAGGTAGTAGGAGATAGATGTAAGGAGTGTCATAGGCTACTTTTTACCCTGAAATAATGCGAGCAAAGCCGCGGGCGTCCACTAGTAATATTATAAATATTTAAGAGGGTACTTAGATTCAAGGTAAATATTCATAGATGTAATTTACAATGATTCACTTACCGCCTGAGACATCGCCACCGCAACCACAGCAGAAAATAACAGGAATGATTTCAGCATCTTCATAAATTTCTGTAATCAACAACATAGGATAAAATAAATAAAGCCTATAAAGAGTTTAAAAGTGGTAAAAGACATGCGTGGGACATTAGAGTTAGCCACTCTTATACCCATAATATATTACTATCTACCTATAATATAACTGAGATTTCTTTGTCAGTCTTATCGTGAGACTCGTAGGTACATATGTGGTGTTGTAAATAACGAGCAATCTTTATAAATAAACTGCACTTTACTGGCCAAGTGATAGTAAACATGTGTACGGTTTAAAAATCATTGACCTCAAGTAGACTCATAAAACTTGTTTTTTACAATAAAAGTGCATGATTTTTTTAAATACCTACTTTTCGTACCTATAAATTGAATAATTCCAAGATCTATTTAGATTTAGGTATTATTAAATAAACATCAAGTATAACAAATCCATAAAGTATTTGTGGTCAAACGCAAAACGAATCTAAAGACACACATGAATCTAATCAATTACGTAAAACTAGCAATAAAAACACAACTTCTTAGGCTCATTCCCTTGATTTTAATATTTTTGCACTGAAATATACTTTACGCACTCTTCCGATTGGTTAAGTCACTGTCAAAGATTACAAAAATATATATATAACTGCAGATATCAATCATAATAAAATAAATTTAATATTTATTTATTTACACAGATTAAAATGGCTACTCACCTCTCTACTTCTCAAAGGTCTCACAGTGAATGGTTCCATCGTATTCTCAGCCCAAACATGTTGCAATCTAGCCAACACAACTTGACCTCTCATATATTTGCCACAAGACACAATAAAGGGACAGGACCTCCGAGAACAGGTCTTAATATTTTGGTTAAAGACTGGTCATACCAGTTAATCAGAGTACAAGCGTATACAACTATTTATCTGTGGTGTGACGACTTTATTTACTTTTATGTACCTATAAGGAAAGGGCAGATAATTATGCTATTATTGTGGTTTTTTCAATGCAGCTGCAATTATTGTGTCGCCATAGTCATCGATCAGATGCGTCTTGGTTAAAATTGCAATTAATATACCTACCTAAACAATGTTGTATATCTAACTATTATTATCTCTGTGATATATTATACGTAAATGTAGCCCATGTTTAGTTGTTTAGATTTTGTAACAAATAGTTAAACACATTTCCACCATAATGTCACTTAGAAACGTTTTGCATTTGGTATTAACATATTTTGTGATTAGTAAGTGAAGTAAGGAGAATCGCTTCGTTATACTAATTAGGTATGTACTTACTTATTTCATATGTAACAAGTCTGGGTTGTGTCTGTTATCTTCTGAGGTAGCATCGAAAATTTTATAAGTATTTTTGTCAGTATCTTCACGGTTCGATAATTATGCAGATATAAAAGATACAATCATAACTTGAAAAAAAAGTACTTTTTCTTCTTCTTATGAATTTAATAAGTCGTTACTGTATTGATATACAGGCACATCGTTGCATAGGCTATTTAAAGGCTTCCTAATCATAATCTTCTCCAAAAGCATAACCCACCGCCGGTATAAGTTATGTTACCTGCGGGTAACTGCTAAGCTACTAACTATGATTCATGAAATAATTAAACTGAGCTGAAAGTAAAGACGATTTGTTTTTAATACATATTAAATTAAACGATCACCTTGCCCTACTTACCTTTCAATCACTACCTGATGACTTTGCCGAAGGCATCTAAAATCCTTCTAACTACTCTGCAACTACATATGTAAGTATGTAAGTATGTGCCAAGCTATTAGTAAGCACTCTAGTTAAGTTTGCTCTTTAACTTGTTGAACTTGACCGATTTAGATCTTCTATCATAGTAACTCTCATGTGATCTGGGGAACACATACCTATCATTTCATGGGCAAGGCACATATGTACTTGTTCATAATCATATCGATACCACACGCTCCTTGATTTTAAGAAACCCGAGGAAAACATGTGTGTTTGGAAATTGAAATAGACCATCAAACTCAAATTTGAAATTTAAAAAAAAACTAAAATTCGTAATTTTATAAATTCAAAATTAATAAAAATTCAAATTTTAAAATCTGACGATATCACATTATGTACACATACTTACAATGAAGGAAATAAAAAAAAAGTTTTATTGATAACCTCTTTCTAAAGAAGTCGGTTATAAACACGTTACGATGGCTGTAATCAGTTTGGTTCTTACCTTCTTATTTACTCTGATGACAACATTTTTTAGCTCACCGTCACTAAAAATGTTCACATTATTTTCTACAAACAAAATATTCTACTGGTTTATAATATCCACGGTAACAATCCAACCGAGTCTTATTCTAACACAATACAGAAGTAATAAGGAATTAGAACAGGCAGACGAGGTGTAGGTCGTCCAGCAGCGAGATGGGTCGACGACATTGTACGGGTGGACGCAGCTGGCACATTCAAAAAGAGGCCTATGCCCAGCAGTGGGATAGAGAAGGCTGTGGATGAAGTAATTTACTTTCTACGGTCTGGCGCAACGCGCATGCACATCATCGTATGCGCAAACGCAGGGTTAGGAAAATGTACTCAAATCATCAACTAAACTAACCTTTTCCCTCCAAAATAAGCCACTGACACTCACAAAAACCAAACTGCACTGAATTATATTCACCAACTAAAGGTTTTGAGCTCACGTTCGCGAGTGTCGATGTTTTGCAACGCTACTGACAACATCCAGATTAAACTGCAGTTAGTATCGTTGTATGTGTATAATGAGTTTAGTGTCACGATGCCCCGGAGGCTGTTGTCTCTAGCACTGATAGGTATACTGTGCCTTAGTATTGATAGTACCTGTAAGGCAGGAAGGTTTATAGAATGGAATATGAATTTATTGTACTGTAGAAACAAATATCTACATAAAACAATTCTAAAGAGACATAACTTAACCTAGGTACATTTGGCGGCTTTATCGCATTACGATCTCTTCCAGGTTTATGTGTGAACAAATCAAAAAGCTATATAATAGTAATAACAATCAATGAAGAAGATCAACAATTAGGGTGTAATCAGGGTAACGCAGGTTCAAATCCTGTCGATTGTGATTATTTTTGCTCATTTTCAATTATTAAGTTTAGTTTATATAAACATACTACTACATAGTAACAGTTAGCAAACGAGACAAAATGGTAAAGATAGGTGTGGACAAATGCGGTGCTAACTTTGTTCTAAAAATAGTAATATAGTAACGCTAAAAACGTATTCATCATCATCGTCCACAGCTGGTTTCATCCCACTACTGGGTATAGGCCTCGCTCATACTATGCCATTGGCTTCGATCTTTAGTAAAATAGTATTATGGTATAGTAAAAGTACTTGGTATCAAGTTTGTGTATGATGGTCTGAAGAATCTAAGGCCTTTAGTGACATTTAGGTAAGTAATAGCTTATTACCTAATTATCTCCCTAAATCGGCTACGTCTGACTGAATTTAAATACTTTTCTCATATATCATCATACAGCGACATCTAACCAACGCTAGTTAAACCTCCGATTCATTTAAGTATTCAAGTTCAATGCAAGGTAAGTAAATAATTCACAAAGGTGTCGGTGCGAAAAAATACTGTAGAAATAATATAGATGTCATTTTATAAAAGTAAGTTATTTTAGGCTTATTCACAAGTTATTTCCTGGAGTTATTAATTCTTTGAATGTTTTGTAGTAGCGTCGAGAAGTGAGCGCATTTAAGTCTTTTTTTAGGAAAATATAGAATGCTTGAGTCAAAAGATTTCAACGCGTCACAATGTTATTGTAAATCTGTTTGTTACATACCATATGTGTTGTTATAACAAAAATTTTAAACTAGTATTTTTCTGGTTACTCTTATAACTATATGCATAAAATTATCACGTTTAACATCTGGTATGTTTAAAGATGCCTGGAAATTGAAAAAAGAGCCGTCAGTTATCGAATTACTTTATTAAATACAATTAAGATATTAATTAAATAACTATGTGCAATATAACACTGTAGATACAACAATCAAAACAAAATACGAGCATCACGATTCAAGGTGGAATATAAATAAATGATTAGGAAGTAAGAGGGACCATAAATCTACCCATGCAAAAGATATGCAAAATTGAAAACTATAGTGATTCCGCAAAAATCAAGAGCTCTGTTACAATGAATTCAAAAGCAGAACCTTTGTAATAGTTATGTATGAGAAAACGTATTGTGATATGTTCTGCAGCAAATGGTAACCACTAACTCCGAAATCAACAGTCGACCGGATGAAAACAGGTCTAATATGAATAAAACACAACGGTAGAACTCACGAAAAACACAATAGCCTAAAACTTACAACGATCCGGGACAGAAAACGCTTAAAACACGACCAGCCTGTGTACTTCTTCAGCCAGGTTCAGGTTCCACCTTCTCCTTGGCTGGACAGTCAGGGAGAGGAGGAGCAGGTTCCCCCTGGAGCTGGGAGAGGGCGCAGCGGACTGCTGAGAGCATCTCAGGAGTGGACTTGCGGCCTCGGGGCGCGTGCGGCCGGTGGGGGCGGGATAGACGCTCCGTGGTTGCTGTGGCTTCTGGAAAAGGATATACTAGTATTTATCATAATTATTTATAAAAATAAGTATAATACTCTAATTGGTTACAGATAAAGAAGAAACACTTGATATTAAATGTCCATTACTGCAAAAAACGAACGAAACGGAAGAACGTGGTTTTAATATCACGAATTTCCTTGGTTGCCAAATTACTCTCAGACAGCTCGTTTTGCATTTTAGACTTCTATTTAAATTATAAATGTTTTTATGAAACGTACACAATTTCAAATGTACAATGTATAATTTTAGTGCAAAGCACACTGTGAAGATACTCGTAGTATGGAAACTCCTACCTGTGCAGATATTTTTAACACGCAGTAAGCTATTATAGATTATTGCTATGTTCTTATTTCTGCTGTCAGCAAAGTATATAAATAAGGCAGTACAGTTTGCCCCATAAAACGCAACTTACGGTTAACACAAGGTCGGTCCCTCTCGCCCGAGTCGTCCAGTTTCTCGCAGCAGGTGCAGAAGTAGCAGGGTATCCCGGGCACGCCGCAGCACACCGCGCCCCACACCCACTTGTTGAGGGTGCCAGCTGCTCGGCTCCAGCGGCTCGGCCGCCGAGGGTGGTCGTAGATGAAGTCTCGGTTCATTGCCAGACACTCTTCAACATTTTGAGTTACTTCTTCTTCGTTCTGACCTTCTTTCCCGTTGTTAATGACTTATTCTTTATTCCGTGTGGTTTGTCGCACTTTGATTTGGGTTATTACTTCTTGGATCTTGCTACTTATTTGCGGTGTTTATAGTAAAATGATTTTAGTCTTTAGTTCTGGGTCAAAGCCACTTTTTTGTGTGGTTTGTCCTAGGTTGATTTCCAGTTATTTCTTCTTGGTTCTGAGTTAATTTCACGTTGTTTTTTTCCAGGTATTTTCCTATAGTTTGTTGACTACTTCACCATGATTGTGACTTGTGACAGTGTCGTTAAATGTCAGCATATTTGACAATTTCAAAACATGTGCATGAGACCGTTTTGGTGTTTTTTTCCAATGGTTTCGAAGAGGTTGAATTGTAAACATTTGAATTAGCTAGTATTTTCCAGTAAAATATACTTTACAGTCGTGAGTAATTGTATGATAACTTAAAACTGATTATTTTAGTTTTTATTATTGAAAATAGCAGACATTAGCTCATAGGTCATAAACAACTATTAATTGTCAATGCTATTCACTATATTCTATAATAACCCCATGCCCTACACATTAATCAACATTGCTAACATTACTTATTCAATATTAGCCGTTCATAAAACGTTTACAACATCTTCTCATGCATAAACACCAAGCGATTAAGTAAGATCCATCCATCCGTCTGTAAAAAACTAGCATCTAGGAGCCAGTCACGCTCGCGTCCAGTTTCCTGTATCAATTCCACCTTCTCGACAAATGGAACAATGCCGTGTCTAAGCCATCATCACGTCACGGCACGACGCCTCACTAGCGACAAACACCCATCCTCCCTGAGAAAAACATCACCAACCGAATTCATTGAGTGCTCATTGATATCACAGCGCTTGCGAAGTCTACACGTAGCTGTTCCAATTATAAATAGAATTAAAAATGAATCTGCGTCTTCATATATTCACCGGCCAGTTACTCTGGCTTGTTGCTGTGCTGAATGGAAAATCGTTGCAAGGCATCCCTGGCTATGGAAGGAATCTCATCATCAAATCTTTGCCAGCAGTTGAAGACTACCAGAGTAATGTCTACGAGGTCTACATGGAACCGTACCTATATGTGAGTGTTTTGTTCTTTTATTATTGGATCGGATGCAAGAAGTCGATGAAATAGCTGTTACAGTTTTTGTAACCGAATCTCGGTTTGTTGAACTTGGATCGTGTCACATACTCGTACCTACTGTGTTTTGCTAGTGCGGTTCTAGGAATATGAAGAATATCGAATGTAATCGACAGATATTATAAGCAATAATTATAAATGTTATTTGAATTAATCCAAAAAAAACCTAACATACAAGTGATTGGTTGTATACATACCCAACAGCAAAAAAATAGTTTTCGCAGTATTTGAGGTAACACAAAATCATGATCAAAACAATAGATACGCACCGATACGTACCTCATCATAATATATAATATATTTTTGATAATGATGCGTTCCTAGCTAATTTTGGTTACGTCAAACATATTTTTTTTTATATTTATATATAATTTTAATAACTCGTGATTTTGGTGATCAAATCAATCAAAACTTATTGAACGTAAATGTTATAAGTTTGTAGCCTATAACTATAAGTTCAAAGCAAGGGTGACGGTTGATGGTGGTGGCAAATGAATATAAATAATGGGTAAATATCCATTTTCTATTTCTAGGAGCTCGGTCAATCTGTGTACCCAATATCCGGAGGCCGCGCTGAAAAACAGATCGACTTGTCGTTCGTAAGTTCCTGTTTGAAACTCAGATGAAACATACTAACAGTTGTGTCAATAAATAGCTATCTATTGTTCACGTTATTATCATTGGTTTGGCCACAATGGGGGGAATAACTCACGTCATTTATTATTGTATGAAATTTCACTTATCGATAAATCCCCACCGAATATTCATAGCTTAAATTACGCACTTCATGGGTATTGAGTTTTGTCCCCATTTATAAATATTCTTATACAAAAACCTTTATTTCCCATCATGCCAAACATGAATCTCGTATAGACAAATTAAATTTGCAGTTATGTACTAGCAAGTACGTACTTACAATAATATCTTTATAAAATGTATGCACCCAGTCTTTACTAATAACTTAAAACTAAGCTGCGAAAATGTCTAAAACTCAACAATACTGGAATAATCCACCGACTTCGTCCTGTCACCTATGGCTTAAAATCTTTAGCCCATAATTCACAAATAAATAATGTATTTAAAACCTACCTACAAAACATAACAATAGAAACCACTTACTTAAGCAAATATTACCATACTTATGTACTGTTTATGTTTTCTAAGGTAATTTGCATATTACGTTAGTAATTAGTGAGACCTCTTTACGCATCCTATCATTCCTACGTGCCGTCTCCGTAGAGCCTTGATGTTAAATCACAGGTTTACTTTACCTACAAACATACTTACAACACATAAATATAAACATACTTAAATTGTTCATCTTTAAATTTTAATTTTCAGTTGGGTAGATTGTAGTACTCAAAACGAAGGTTTTAACATGGAAAAAAACAATTAATTACTGCTGTATTTTTTGCGCCTTATGTAAAACGATGGGTTAGCACAGAAGCTTATAAAGTAATTAGCACTTAGTAGCCTCTCTATTACGGGTTTCGTGCATGTTTTCTTAAAAATCCTCCCAATAGCAATCTAAGTATTAGCTCCCAATAAAAATCTACCGTACCTTATACTTACCTACTTCTAAAGAGCCATATCAAACTGTCCACTCAATACGAACTAAACACCCACTCATACCCCGACAACTTCCTGGATCCTCCATCTGAATCAGCCTTTATCCTTTAAAGTCTAAGTTATCCTCAAAATGAATTAACCGTTAACTTAATTTGAGCCTCTTATCACCAGCCCTCTTCCTATGCCATTATGTTTAATGACTTCTTCTAAATATCCTGCGCCGGCGCAAGTTGTCGCGTGCGTATAATTGCGACACGTCATGTCGAGGACAAACGATGATCGCATGTAACGACAGATTTATGTTATTAAGATGTTTCTTATGTTGCTGCTGAAAAAGTTAATGCAAATGCTAGATATAAATAGAAACAATAGATAATCAAATAAAGCGTATTTTTTAGAATAGATCACAGAAAAAGAGATAGCTATACAAATAATATATAAACAATAGAGAATAAACCATTGAAAATAAATTTGTAAGTTGGTACCTACTACCGACAATTCATGGAACCCAACATTTATATAAGTATTACTATAAATATACTGGTGCACGTACCACCTAGTTATATAGGTATACATTTCTTTTGAAGTATATAGAGCATACACAGAGTAATCCAAATTGTCTATTTTTTGGCTAAAACTATCTTCATAGTCAAACTAAATTTGTAAATTCATTAAAAATTGTTTTGAATTTGTTAAGTAATTATTTATCATTCAGAGAGCCTCTATATTTTTTACTAAATTCTAGTAACCCTGTATACACTGACATCAATCCTTGATTTCCTTCATCTCATTACAAACCACAATATTAATTTTACACACGATTTCCGCACAAAAACTCACCACTATCATTACTAATTGCTGAGGCATGATGGTTTTAGCCGCTTTTTTACAAACCACGATCCATATGTGTCAAGGAATCTAATTGCCGAGAGGTAAACACTTCCTTGTACTCATAATTGTTCCTCCTTAGCTATATTATAAACAACTGTTTAAATAATATAACAGATCGTAAACATAGTTTAAATAAAGCCTATAATAGAGAAACAGAATCCGTAATTATTCAATCGTTACCGACAAAATAACTTAAATTACCATTGTTTAAATTTTTAAACGTGGATACAACAAAAACTTGAAAATATTTAAGAAAACCGACCTTGCCTTGATAACTGCCAATTAGGAGCTTAATTGCTCGATTCAGATAAAATATTTTTATTGACAATATCTAAGATATTTCGATGCAAAAAGTTTAATTGGAAAATCCTTAGACGACCTCCGACATAAGATTTTACATTACAAACATTCGTGCCACCATCATCATCATTTTACTTTCATTTTTTATCTTTCTCAAAACACCTGTTGTTCATAACAAAGTAAATATTTACTAAATCTGCAGCAGCCAACGAGGCTAAGAATATCAAATTACCTACTAGGTCATTATTTCTATTGACTATTATATTTACAGTTCAAAGCCGCTTCACCTTTATACACAGGTACATGAGAGTTTTTTTACGTTTACTTACCTACGATTAACCACAACCTGATGTTAAGTAAAACTGCATTCTAAGATATAGCACACTTACCTAGAAAAAATCTATGCTTTTTCGATTTGAATACCCTGGATTTGTAGCGCACAAGCTCTCATAAAGCAAGGCTGGAAATGCGATACGAGTGAATTATCTTCAGAATACAGAAATCTCTCTCTCTCTCTCATGACTAAGGGTCGTGACTCCCCGCAGAATTAATTCGTGAGGGGAGTTCTCTTGGGCAGGTACATCGTGGTGGGCGCCCAGGTCCTTCCACGGAAGACACATGTCCTCGGATATTGTGGTCCTGAAACATATTGGTTTCCTCACGATGTTTTCCTTCACCGTTAAGCGAGTGCAAATCCATACTTAACTTGTAAATACAAGTAAGTCATTGGTGTCGGGCCGGATTCGAACCAGGGTGCATGAAAAGCAGACACTGGAACCGCTAAGACACACTCGCTTATAATAACGAATATAAAATATTAGCTATTAGAAAATGTTGTAATTGATGTCCACATTCCAGCCCCACTCCCCCCGAACTCCCGGTCTGCAAGCCATAGCCCACCTGTCAGCCGACGAGGAGTCAGGAGTGTCCGGTGACCTGGTGTTCACGCAGATAGTCCCCAACGGGCCGGTCACCATCCAGGGGAACCTGACGGGGCTGGCGCCGGGCCTGCACGGGGTACATGTGCACCACACAGGGGACATCAAGGACAATTGCAAAGATATTGGACCGCATTTCATTGCTTATTATGTGAGTACAGTATTTGATTAACATTCTTTTTAAGCAAAACGGGTTTGAACTTGACCATAGTTTGCCTGATGGTAAGCAAAGGCTATGGCCTAAGATGGAGCATGCTTATCCGATAAAAACCGTTTCGCTATCGCTTTGAAGATCACTGGATTAAAGTACAAATAACATATTCATATTCGTTATGAGTTAGCTCGGTTTTTCCTAGTTTCTGAATACCTATAGGTATCTTTTCTTTACTGGGGACCGTAAAGTGAGGGTCAAGTTACATTGAAGTCGTGATGTAGCTATTGAAGAGCTGGTTTCAAACTTGTTACCAGGAAAATATTTATTATAAACAAGCTTTTTACTGTATTCCAAAGCAATATCAAATTACAAAGTGCCTATTCCATACTACACGATTAACATTAATATTAGCGTCCTCTAGTTACCATGTTTAGAACTAGATAAAACCAGTTAGTTACATATCAAATACTGGGCTGCGTAAATAGATGGCGCTGCCTACCCAATGAATTCGATTCTAAGCTAAAATGAACGTACGAGTTTAAAGATTTTCAAGCTCTAATATATTTATAAATTATTTTATATTTCTCAGGGCCGTCACGGTGGACCTCGCGACCACATTCGTCACGTTGGCGATCTTGGAAATATCAAAGCCGAGGAGGGCGCCACCGTCGAAGTTAAAATCGTAGACCACCTCATTTCTCTCACAGGACCTAGGTCCATTGTTGGCAGGTCTATAGGTATCTCTAAAGGAGAAGATGACTATGGTAAATCTAGTACTGAAGATAGTGCTTTGACAGGTACATCTGGCCCTACCATCGCTTGCGGAGTCATAGGTTACTTGCAATAACAAAATAGTGATAAGGAACTAGATTAAGTATAATCTATAGATCTACTGTGATTTATAGGTTATTGTTTTATAAAATAGATAAGTACTATAAATATATCTACCTACTTTTTACAAAAAAAATATGTAAGAATTAAGAATGTTTCCTTATTTGACCGCTAGAGGCGCTGTCGGATAACAACCCCGCAACGTAAATGTTTACATATTTATACATACATCATCATGTCTTTTTTTCTTGCACGAAACAAATGTAACTATATAAGTACATACTGAGTGAAAATTGCAGAAAAGATTTTTAGAGGCCAACTTTATATCTTTGATTGGTATTTTTGCTCTAAAATACTACAACAGATTTCTATATCACTAGCAATTGTAATGGAGAAGAATATATATTTTCCAGCAGTATAGAGAGCCATTAGGATTTAAGGATGAAATTAAGTTACGTTTGTAAAACTCTATGCAACTTAGATATACTTAGGTACCATAACTTAATGTACAATGTCGTTTATCATTTAGAAAAGTAGGACATATTAATTTCTCTATATTTTATTACCTTGCCAATAAAACCCGTACGATACAAGTTATTGTGTTTTATGTTTCGTGCATGCTACACTTATTATAGGCTATTTTATGACGTTTAAATAATAGATAAGAATATGTTAGTATTAAACCATAGATATGTTTTTTATACTACTAATGAATTCAATCATGAATATTTAATAGCATGGGTTAGTTATTATATATTATTATAGAGAGAATGCACAACTTTAACGATAATCAATATTTGCAAGGAATCATAATAAATAAATTATCTAAGAATCGCGGGATTTGAAATCCCGGAGCCTATTCTGATCAAAATACAAAGATTCAACAAACAACCCTAAAAACAAATTAAAACGAAAACAAAAGTTTAGTACCCAACAGATTTATTGAAATGTATAAAAAAACTTCTAAACAAACAAAATGCAACGAAAACTGATATACGAGCACCACATGATTGGGTCAAATATTCAACAAGAAAATACTTAATGTACTGTGATGTTCACTTACAACTATTTGTGCCTTAAACGAAGTAATAAATTATCACTTTCAATGAGACGGACGGCTTATTTGATTTATAATTTACAAAAACCTCTTTACAAATTAAGGATAGGTAAATGCAAAGAGTTAGCGCGTTCCGTTCATTAAAAAGTCAACTGTCACTGTCACAGTTCCATCGCCGCCATCTTGTTTTAGCGGTGGTGTTGCCGTGGCTGACGGTTGTGTTATAAAGTCTGTTACTGGAGGCCGATGGATGCGATGAGGCTCTCGACCTTGGCGACGTATGCCTTCTGTGCGTCCTCCTTGGAGGTGCCCTTCTTGCCACTCCACGCCTGGAACTTCGCCTTTCCCTTCAGGTCAAACATGCCGGGGGCGTCTGGAACAAAGAGAGCATCAATTAGAAAAAATATTATCTAGACAATGTGTGTTTGCTGGTCTGTTTATCCTAGTCACATGAGCGACAGATCATGATATTTTTTGTATGGAGGTAATTATAAGGTCCCTAGGGTAACATGTGCTGTTTGTAATCCGAAACATCGCGGGCAGCACAAGTTTACTGTAAAAACAAATTATTAACATAATTAAAAGCCTTTCTTGTTTTAGCCTACCTATACAAGTATCTCTTTACATGTTTTATATTAAAATAAAATTTATTTTAATATAAATTTAATAAAGTAGCTGTAGCTTTGTCAAATAAATAATCCAAATATAACATTTAATTACATTGCATTAGCATTATACCTACATTTAAACTAAAACAATGTACATAATATATCCACAATGTATACAGAGCAGAAACATCGACATTAAAACGCTCCAAAACACCTGTAAGTTAAAACTCACCGTGACTTGAGTATTGACACAATAACACCTAATGTAAATACATCAATATGTATGTGTAAAATGAAAAGAAAAACAAAGGTGAGTCTTCAAACTAACTTAGCTCATACATACTAATGCATTCTTTATCATGTATTGGTATTAGTATATAAGTTATTAGTTTATTTTAAAACTGTAAATATAGAATTGGATTAGGACTTACTAATTGACACTATAACGCTTTCTAATACCAAATAAGTACAAATCTTATACGAGTTTATTTGGCATCCTTTTGTATTATATTTTCCTAGCTAGAATGTGGGCGTGTCGTGGCGCATTGCTACACAATAGTGTCATATTATAGTTGGCAAGAGTAACTGGTGCAATGCTACGACCGGCCTTATCAACTGATCTACAAGCAGACTTTAGTTTACTAAAGAGGTCTCGAGGCGATGCTAACTGGGCGGGATTTTACGAGAAGAAAGTTGATTCCATTGTCTGTGGAGAGACTTGTTTTATAAAACGTACTATACAGTGTACAAACATAAACATAATAATGCAGAGCACGGCACAGGTCAAAGAACTCCTAGTGTTGGCAACGAACACATTTACAAATTGATTTTGACAGCTCGGTATGCGACAAATTCGGTAACAAGTTATGGTTTAATTTGCAATCCTTTTAGGACTATATTTATTTATTTAATATTAGCATTATTATACTTGTTTCACTTTAGTAGTAGGTACTAAGGCTATTTTAAATGCACTTTTACTATAATATCCTCACGATTATTTTTAATGTCTAAGTCTAGCTTTTATCAATAGGTACATCTTTAGTATGCAAATAAATATCAAAATAAAATATTAAACGTGAGTGTTTATGGTTGGTATATTTCCACGCTAAACAATAGACGGACGTGAGATCAAGGCACCGCCTGGTGGGTCAGTCAGGGAGGCTGAGATAATTGATGTAATCTAACAAGGTGTTGTATTTCTAACTAACGTTATTAAACATAATAAAAATAAAATCCATCATCATCATTATCCGAATTCCGTCTACGAGAGATTTTTGTGTAGCGTCTGGTATTATTAGTCTTAGGTACGTTGCATCTGAGCTTTGCAAATCTCTCTTGGGTCGTTTTTCCTCATGCTGAGGGTCGTGACTCCTCCACGGAAGACACACGTCTTCGGATATTGTGGTCCTTAAACATGTCGGTTTCTTCACGATGTTTTCCTTCACCGCTAAGCGAGTGCAAATCTACACATAACTTGAAAATACAAGTCATTGGTGTAGGGCCGGATTCGTACCAGGGTGCGTCTGGATGAAAAGCAGACACTAGAACCCCTGAGCCACACTCGCTTCATATCAATATAAAGTGATTTTAAATTGAAATAAAAACATATTGTGTCGAAAAGAAAGTACATTACTGACATGACCAGAGCAGTGGATGAATTTAGCCATGATGTCTATAAAACCGCTCTAACAACAGTTTATCTATCATGCAATTTTATACAATCATAGTACTTATCTACATATTATGTATACCTACTAAGATTTTAGCATGTTGGTATGAATCAGCCATAGCAACAGAAAACGCAATTCTTTAGATTCACCTCTCAAAGCGTATTTTACCAAGGTCTTTGAACACGTCATGATAGTTTTGTATATAATTAGCAACTTGACAGAAATCATCAAACGATTGTCACAGGACGAATAGTAGTTGAATCCGGCAACAGTTTTCGAAACTAACAATTCATCATCAAAGTATAGGTACTTATTTTGTGGCCAAATAAGAAACAGATTTGGGAAAACCCACAACTGTTTGTTAAGCCTATTTTAATATCGACATTATAAAGATTTCTAGGATATCCTGTTTCAATGTGTCAACAGAAAAACGTACCTAATAAAAATAGGTAGGTAAGATTTTTTTACATGTGATAGGCTCACGCTTGACCACAACTCAAGTGATGGCAACGTTGTAATCTACGATCTTGCGCGCTTACCTAGAAAAAAATCGCCTAAGTACTTAATAAAAAAATACATAACATAGTAAATATATATATGGTTTAGGCAAGATACTTTTAGCTCTTCAAATAGTCTCATACCTAGTCAGGTCATAAGTATTGACACACAGTAAAAACTTTTCATTTAGAATGCTGGCCACAAAAAAGTTTATTGAATTCGAATTTCGAATTGTTCATGAAAATAAAAATGTATACTTTTTAGAATTTTACTCATTTTTAAATATGGAGTGGACGCTTAAAGAAGACCGTGTTGCAGTTATTTCATTGCATCGTTGCGGTTACGCGCCAATTCAAATTTTTGACATACTGAAAAATTTGAATATAACCAAAAGATTCGTTTATCGTACCATCAAACGATACAATGAAGACTCTAGTGTAGATGACAGGTCAAGAAGTGGTCGCCCTCGGTCTGTTAGGACTCCAGCAGTGATAAAAGCTGTGAAGGCGCGAATTCAAAGAAATCCCAAACGTAAGCAGAAACTGTTGGCCCTTCAGATGGGGTTAAGCAGAACCACGGTGAAAAGGGTGTTAAATTAAGACTTAGGGCTTCGGGCATATCGAAGAAAAACAGGACATCGTTTGAATGCTCGTCTAATGGACCTGAGACTGAAGAGATGCCGCGCTTTGTTGAAGCGGTACGCGGGAAAAAAATATCGGCAAATTCTTTTTTCGGATGAAAAAATTTTTACCGTAGAAGAGAGCTACAACAAACAAATTGTTAAGGTGTACGCACACAGTAGTGAAGAAGCGAGCAAACGTATTCCGCGTGTCCAACGAGGTCATTTTCCATCCTCGCTCATGGTATGGTTGGGAGTTTCTTATTGGGGCTTAACAGAGGTACATTTTTGTGAGAAAGGTGTAAAAACGAATGCAGTTGTGTATCAAAATACAGTCCTGACGAACCTTGTGGAACCTGTTTCTCATATCATGTTCAATAACAAGCACTGGGTATTCCAACAAGATTCGGCGCCAGCTCATAGAGCGAAGAGCACACAAGACTGGCTGGCGGCGCGTGAATTCGACTTCATCCGGCACGAAGACTGGCCCTCCTCCAGTCCAGATTTGAATCCGTTAGATTACAAGATATGGCAAACTTGGAGGAAAAGGCGTGCTCAAAGCCTCATCCCAATTTGGAGTCACTTAAGACATCCTTGATTAAAGCAGCCGCCGATATTGACATGGACCTCGTTCGTGCAGCGATAGACGACTGGCCGCGCAGATTGAAGGCCTGTATTCAAAATCACGGAGGTCATTTTGAATAAACTTTATTGTCATAAGAATCTATGTTTTGTTAAGTTCATTTTGGTATATAAATGGTTACATAAAGAATAAAGTTGTTTCAATTATTTTATATTAAACATGTGACAGAATTTATGACCTGACTAGGTATAATGATGTATTTTTTGATTATATTTGTGTATATTATTTATCCTATCGCATCTATTTCTGTTGTACACCACGTCCTTTATAATATTATAATCCTTTATTTATTACTCTCTATCCAATGGTTGCCTGGAAGAGATTGCTCTTAGCAATAAGGCCGCCACTTGTGGCACTAGAGTAATTTATGTAAGTATTTTTTATTAATGTGTGTGACAATAAAGAATTATCTATCTATCTATCTATTTTGTAACTTGAAATAACTTGCAAGGCGATAATAACTCCAAAACCAATATTTGACCAGCCATTACCATCAATTTAAGTGCATTGACGTTAATAGTTATAATGTTTTTTATTGGAATGGAAAAAAACTGTTTTCATCAAATATTTTAACAAAATTTAAGCTTCTAAGATGAGCTGTAAGCATGAGTACTTGGAAGCGATCGCTTTCAACGATAAGGCCGCCACTTGTGACGTTAGAATAACCGGTTTTCTGTTGTGTGTTACAATAAAGGATTATATCTCTGTCTAAAGAGTACCTGAAATAAAAAGGTATTACGTACTATGTCTTCTTACCCTGTAATAGTAGTGGTTATTTTTAACCGACTTCAAAAAAAGAAGGTTATCAAGTCTTCTGAAAGTTTTTTTTATGTATTTTCTTTGGGCTGCATGGTACCATACCATTGCACATAGTATATCAATGCATTTAAAAACTGCTAAATCAAAGAACTAAGTAATTCTAGAACTTTTTATCAAGATGAACGCATTAACTAAAAAAGGAAAAAAAAACTTTCAGGCGACTTGATGACCTCCATTTTTGAAGTCTGTTAAAAAAACAAAAAGCATAAAGTAGGTAAACTAATGGTTTTGTAGATAAAAGTAAAAATAATGATACACTAGTAGATAATATTTTTCCATTCCATTTATCAACCGATTTCAATTAAATATGATTGAGTGTTTTTATCAAAGGTTTATTTGATACCGTCGGTGATTCAATTGATAAGAAAAATATAAATTCTTATCAATATTAGGAAAAACTAGAAACATTTCTTTAGAAAAATATATTACTAAGGGTTGGGTCGGATTTGGCACTCAATCGCTTAGCGGAAATATTTGCACGCGATTGCCAAAGATGAGTAATTGTCGACCCGGATAGTAGATGGATGGGTGACAGAACTGGATTACGTTTAGAAGCTTTCATAGATCTGATGATGTTAAATTGTAGGGCCCAGCTATCAGTCATAGTACGCAGTGGTCACAGGTCGCTAAACACAAATCAAATCTAGAGTAAACAGGTTTCTTCTAGGCTAGCGTGCTACATCTTAGATTACAGTGGTGCTTAATCAGGCAGACTGTAGTCAAACGTGAGCCTATTTCGTAATAAAAAAAACACCTAGTGCAGGTGGACCACTCTTATACTATGCAAGGGTAACATTAAAACGGTTTGTCATTCCCAAGAACGCGCAATAAAGAGATATTTTGAACGGCCTGTATAGCCAGGTCCGGAACCGAACCGGTACTCAACGGCGGCCCACATACCGCGGTGATAGTTACACGGAATCATGGAAACTACTGAACTTAACACATCACCGAGCATGGGACTACATACTACCAAAGAAGATTTACTTATCACCAGTGGACGCCCGCGGCTTCACTCGCATTATTTCAGGATATAAAATTAGCCTATGACACTCCTCACACTACATAACTACCAAAAATCATGATGATCCGTTCAGCCGTTTTTGCGTGATGAGCGTTTAAATAAACAGACAAACAGAAACAGACAATATTTCTAAAAATTGTTGGAACGTGTTCTGTTCACACTTCCATAACTTATGGACATAGGTTTTATGTGTATATGTGTGTGTATATTGTGTGATTTGCTTGCTTGCTCAAATTGGTTTAGTACTAGCCTGTAGGTAGTTTATTACAAACGCTTTCCCTAGTACTGTTATTATATGCTTTATGACATAAGTGTATTTTCGCGAAGTTACCGAGGCTCGGGATTGTGACGGATGTTTGTATGGATTATACTTACTTGCGTAGTTTCTTTAGATATGTATTTACGTCAGGAAAACTGATCGTCACTTAGACCTTGAACCTTACTTGAACTTTGACTTTAGAACCTCTAACTTATTACTGAGTGTATGTTTTAAGTTTTTGGTACTTTTTCTCTGTTCCCTTGTTATTTAACTTTCAATCGTAAGACTTGACGCAACAAATTCAATCAACGAACTATGAAACGAATTCATACCATTACTTTTTGATTCACGATTTTACGATTTATATGGTTTGTTTTTGGTGAATATCCAAAAGTTTAGGATAAACAGATCGCCACTAAAATATTGGCGTAAGTATAAACGTGTATTTTTTACACTTCACAGTTTATAATTTGACGAGCAGGTTGTCTGAAGCAACCCCTGTAACAAGCGAGCTCAGTAAGCATGTGCTTACAAGCAATTTACCAACGACATAGTATATTTAGGTATCTATAACACTGGTAGGCACATACATATATGAAAATTTAACCGCGACGCGCGTGCCGACTTATATTCCTGACGATAGCTGATGGACGACCGTAATGCTCAGAAACAGGTCGAGCTCATTTTTGACATAATTTTGACGCTAGCGCTAGCCGAAGCTTTCAAGTAGCTGACTGGCGGGAAGCGGCGCTAGACCGGAACCGGTGGCGATCTCTTGTATCGGAGGCCAAGACTCACTTTGGGTCACTGCGCCAGCGGAGTAAGTAAATATGGGAAGTTTAGGTAGTGTACTCACTGGCCGGGTCTGCGTCTCCGACGGTGGCCTGCTTGAAGAGCGCGTACAGCTCCAGCAGGTCGCTGTCGCTGGGGAGGGACTTCAGCTTCTTCACGTCCAGCGCCGCCTTGTCGAATTGCTGGAAGGGATAATAATACTCATTAGGGGTTGATATTTTTTTTGCGCAATATATAGATTCGCCATCTGTCAAGGTTAATCTCATAGCAATCACACAAGAATTAATAGTATTCACTTGCTGTCTACAATATGATGCTTTCACCTGAATGGAACGAGTCATATGTTCATCAATAAAATTTCAATAGAATATATCAAATAGTAGTAGGTAATAGTTTCAAATTGGTGTATTATTAATTTTATTATCATTACAATTACATTTATTCAACTTCTATAAGCTCAAATAGTTCAACAGAAGTCAATAAATCTAATAATAATAATGTAATACTGCACGTGCCTATTTATCATGATGTTAAAACTATAGTCAAAACAGTCCCTTTTCCCTATACTTTGCTATATGAGTGTCCAATATCTAACTAGTTTGCCCAATCACCGATCCAATGTCCACGGATGTCCAAAATATCGAGCTGTCAAGCACGTGACCGTAATAAATGATCGTAAAATATAGTTTAATGGACCTTACACTGTCCCTGGTCAATGACAGAAGGCCCAAGGTCTTATTCGGCCGGCGACACGCAAAATTCTAATTAGAATATTAGTTTAAGAGTTATCATCATCATCATCATTTTAGCTGCATCTAGACACTGCTGAGTATAAGCCTGACTATACCAAAGAACCTAAAAATTATCATATCAATACATTAAAAAACAAGAGTGTGTTTGTTGGTTTGTAAGTCAGTTTGTTTGTCTTCCAAATCACAACAGAGTGCTGAATCACCATGATTTTTGCTTTATACATAATATGGGATTTATATAGGCTAGTCAATCTGAGTAAAACCACATTTGTCCACTAATTATATAATAGTTTGCTTAATACAAACTAACACAAACTAGAATGGACAAATGTGATCCATATTTTTTTATGACTTGCCAGTGTTAAAAATTTCTTCCAAAAATAATATAAAGTTTAGAACATACTCATAGTTATTGCTCTTTTATTAAACCAGTTGGGTGACCAGTTATTCCAGTATGACAACCTTATTGTGGGTAAAATAGAAAGAATAAATTTTCTGCTTTCTTAGTTACTTATCAACTAGACTACTACTATCTTGGTATAGTTGCTAAACATAACATCGTAGACTATAACGTTGCTTACCATCAGGCAAGTTGTAGTCAAGCGTAAGCCTATATCATGTAAAAAAAAAAAAAATTTTATAGTAATGTGCTTAGTTTCTATGAAATAAAATTTAATATTCTCTTATTAGACACATAACAAAATCAATGATATTATTATTAATCAACATTATGAAATCTTATCATTCATGTAATTTAGAATGTGATTCTTATTTATTATATACTAGTGGACGCCCGCGGCTTCGGTCGAATTATTTCAGGATAAAAAGTAGCCTTTGACACTCCTAAGATCTCATACTACCTACATACCAAAAATCATGATGATCTGTTCAGCAGATTTTGCTTTAAGTGTTTAAAAAAAAAGAGAGAGACATTAAATTTGTAGAAATTTTTGGAACATGTTCTGCTACCAATTCGAAGTATCTACAAACAATTTTTTTTAAGTATCTTTAATGTTCAGACTTTCGACCCTCTTCAGCTTAATTATATGCATAGAAGATTTACATGTCTAAAGTTAATTGAATATTTACCAACTCACTACCATTTTTTGTATAATATTAAAGTCATAACTCAAAGGTATCTGCAAAATACTTCAATATTATTACGTATATAAGAGTCATATCTGGTGTTAAGTCAATTAAGTCCAAAGGTCAATGGCAGTTCAAAGTCAAATCCAAGAATAGACACACTTCACTACATAAAACTAACTAAATGACTTACAGAAAAATGTTATACAATTTCAGTAACCATGAAAGTATTATAATGCTTAGTTAGCATACATAGTTAGTTAATTGTTATTATAATTGTATAAATACACACTTTAATTATGTAATACAATATGAGATAAAACAAGAGGTAATTTGGAAAATTTTTTTAGCTCCTTCCTATATTTGTTTTAACGATATCTCAAGAGCTACTAAACCAATTTTGATGAAACTTACATTATTGCTAAAGTTGAAGCATACCTAATTTGATACAAATTGATATAATTTATAATGTTCAATAAATCTGTGGACAAACCAAATTTACATAAAAACATATAAAATTTGGCACATGTACCTATTGTGTTTGGAATATGTTACTTCAAATTCAATTGAAATATTTTGAATAGTCAAGTTTTTAAAGGTCTGAAAATAAACACACATAAAAAGAGAAATAATAAGTCGTTTTAAAATCTAGGTTAATAAAGAATTTGCTAATATAGGGCTCTCTGTTAGTGTTTTTCTTGAATATATAATAATATAATATGAATACTCTGCTGTGACTGCTCCTTAACCAGCTTCAAACAACAAACTTTATGGTTTTTAGGTCAACCCTAAAAACCCCTGATTCAATAATATATCTTATTGTTTTTCTAGACTTTACAGTCATTCATTCGACCACAAGGTCATCTGAAGTAATACCCACACAAGCAAACACTGTGTGTTAGTGTAAATCTAATTGTTTAATGCATCACTAGTGTTAATGAGCTTGTATATCCAGCATGTACATGGAACCTTGGACTTTTACACCTCATCTATGAGTAATTAGGTATATGACTGACTATACAGAAAATCTCAATGAATGCATTAATGAGATAATTAGTCAAAAGAGAAAAGAAGTTACACAACAATAATGGCAATGACAACATTGGCCATCATTACTACACCTGAATAAATAGTTTAGGAAACCATTTACACCGCAAAATGTGAAATTTAACTATTAAGTACTCACAAGCACATTAGGTATGAATTGGAATATTCTTGGTTAATTTCATAGTACGGCAAATAATGTAGCAAATTAATAGACTTACCTCTTGGAGAGACATGGTGATTTGTTTAAGTTAGGTACCTACAAAAAGAAAAATAAGTTATTAGAAATACAGAAGATTAATACACTACATTGTAGGTATAGCAACAACATAACTCCAAACATAAAAACCAATTTATACACTAAAGCTGTAAAATAACAGTTTTTTATACATAAATAATTGAATGCATGATTGAAAAACGCTCCGCTATCTGGGTAAATTAACAACATAACCTCAATATGCAAAATTTACTACATTTGCAAATCAACACAATTTTACCCTTCACCAGTAGGTAAGAATGTACCTATAATTTTAGTCAATATTTGATGAGAATTTAAGGAGTTTCGTTGTAAAACACGTCACTTACTGTGGGAATGGACGAGTGCTCTACACGGTCACTGGGTAGGAACTGATTGCTAATAATGTGTTCAGCGCGGGGGAAAGCGCGTAGCGGTCATGCGATAAAAACTGTGACGCGGTGCGACGCCGGCCGGCCGGCGCTCACACGTAGACGCGGTGAGGACGTGGAACTGTGACTCATGCATTAACTAAAGACCTTAACTCTCGCACTCACCTACCCTCCATTGAAATAAAGTTAAAACCTGTATTCAAGAACTACCTACCATAAAAGCATCATCAAAGTTCCCTAGCTACAAGTTATCTAACATAGTAAATACTCTAGCCAAGGAAATATAAATATGTACTTACAAGCTTAATCTACTATTCTCAATAGAGAAATCTATTCAATTTGGTGATTATATCAGGTGAAATAGCTAAAAATATACAAATAAACACAATCTCGGACCATTTGTATTTTAATTTTATTAAATAAAACTTTGACACTGACAGCGTAGTGAATATAGTGACAATGACATATACGGATAACCTGACTTGTCAATCCTAGATAGGGATGAGATTTACTGTAACTGCGATTATTCATACCTGCTAATAGCGTTAGCTATTTGATAAAACTTATATAAGTACAATATTGTTATTACTGATGTTACTTATAACTTATAACCTTTCGACTCGGAATGCGTATACATGTATACGGGTGACACTTGGCATTGGCAACGGTAAACTCGGAACGCGTATACATGTATACGAACACACTACTAATTTAAAAAGGTCTTCGAAACGTATCTTTTTTAATCTGTAGGTGAATGGTTTGTATAGAAACAAAAGAGAAGAATACACCCTCTTTCTTTTGGTGTTATAATAACGATAGTTTTTTATTATTGTTCCTTAGCATGGCCATTTTGAAAATCATCAGTTTGGTTGAAGTGAAGCAAAGTGTTTGTGCGTGTTTAAAAATAGTTTTCGTGAAAAAGGTAAGTAAAACTTGTTACAGTTTTGATCATAGCATACTTATGTGTAGACGTTTGCACTATAATAATAAAGCATTGAATACAATATGAAGTTAGTTTTTCGTTTACAAAATGAGGACGCGACGAAATAGTTCTGTGTTCCGAGTATTTTGACGGGTGATTTCGAAGTCAAAATGTATTAGTGCATGATTTGATGTCCAAGAAATTTAGAAAAAATCATCATATAATGTATTATTGGTTATATTTCCGGTTAGAAATATCTAAAAAAGCTAAAAATACCATTATGTACCTTTTGTCAATATGCAAAATTACCTATCTGTTTTCTGTCCGCCATTTTTATTTGTTTGGCCGTAGAGCTGGATATAGATCAATATGGCCTTTATCGATAAAAAATATCGATAGCTTTTTGGAATAAATAAGTTTTTTTTGGTATTAATTTGTTTATTATGTTAACCCATAAGAATTTTTTCAGTTTTTTAGGATCTTATTCTATTTTTTTATTTTTCGTGTTTTAGACGTGGAATCCCGATGACGGACACGCTCCCCAGCAATTCCTCGACCTTCTCAATGAAGAATATTTAGACTCGGATGACGACGTCATTGAAGAAGTCGAGGATGAGGGCAACGATTTGACGACAGAGTTTGAAAGCTTAAATGTTAGTTAAGTTTTAGGTTTTTTTTTTTTCAATTTCATCTAACATACTTTATGGTCACTCAAATAAACTTAAAAAGTACTTTTCATGATGTAAATTCATGTTATTTGGACTAGGTGACACTTTTGTTTACATTTTAATTGGTTCAATTGATTTCATTTTGACATTGGTTTATTTATTATTTTTTCACTTGCTACTTGTTTATGTTGCAGCTGGCCCCTGGGTCTGAATTATTTTTGGTCCAAAGTGATGGTTCTCTGGCGCCTGTGACGGTACCAGATAATGGGAGTCGCATTGAGTAAGTATTATTATGTATTGTAAATGTAACTAGTACTTTGTGGGTTATAATGATGATGATGAAATGTAGCATATTTTCGTCCATCAGTTATGTTACTTTAGAATTTATAATAAGTTACCACAATTGTTTTTACAGTGTTGTTTATTGTTACAGGGCTAGTGATAGTGAAGATGACGACCACGCGATGCTTTTGCGGTGTATTAGTCCTATGTAATTTTTTTATTTTATATTAGTATCGTATTTTACTTTATACATAAAATACACAAACACACGTAAATACATGCACTCATAATTTAAATTTTCTATTTATTTTACAGCACTCCTCCTTTTGCTTCACCACAACCTGGAGTAAGCGATGAGGAAGCCATGCAAGCTAGTAGTAGTTACAGCGGCCCTGGACGCGGTAATTACAGCGTTAGTAGGCGTGGGCGCAGCAGAATCGGAAGAAGAGGAAGAGGACGCGGGCATTTTGTAAGTGGAAATGAGAGACGAAGAGAGAGAAAGGAATACTTGGTCGCGTGGTCAGCCGCTTGTAGAGCGTTATTTATCTGACGAGGAGCTGTCTGCGCAAGCGCGTGAGGAAATCGAGCGAGTGACAGCTCAGCGTGAAGGGCGAGAGAGAGCAACGCGTAGAACGAGAGCGGAGAATGTTGAGTTAGAAGAGGACACGCGTAGAACGAGAGCGGAGAATGTTGAGTTAGAAGAGGACGTGAATGATGTAGAAAGTGAGTTTCATGAAAGCGAGGAGTTTGTTTGGACGTCGATGGATGGATGGTCTGGAGCAAAAGAGATATTTCACGATGAAGCTTCTGGACCTTCTCAATTATTTGAAAACGTCTATGATGCTTTTCGGTCGTACTGGGATGATTCACTGTTATCCCACATCGTAGACGAAACTAATCGATATGCCCAGGGGATTCAGAGTGAAAGATTTCAAAAGGATTGGTATGAAACAAATATCGACGAACTCCTAATTCTGTTCGCATCCTGGATGATGCTGGGCATTATTAAAATGCCCAGCATAAAATCATGTTTTACTAAAATTCCCATTCTGCGGACAGAAATATTCCGATCCATGTTTTCTGAAGACAGGTACTGGAATTTGAATCGGGCTTTCCATCTTGCCAACGGATCACGAGACGAAAATGATCCTGAAAATGTTTTATACCCTATGGGACCCGTACTAGAAAAGTTAAATTTAAAATTTCAACAAAATTATTTTTTACCTCAGGACATTTGCATCGATGAATCGTTGACACTTTGGAAAGGACCAGTAGGATTCAGGCAATATATCAAGACCAAATCTACCCGGTTTGGGATTAAAACATATCAGTTATGTGAATCGGAAACTGGGTATATTTGGTCATTTTTTGTATATATAGGCCGCCGAACGAGCACCTCCACTCTTCCATCAAGTGTTTCCACAGTTTTAAAACTTTTACAGCCTCTTCTGAACTTGGGTCACGTGTTGTACATGGATAATTGGTTCAACTCCCCGATGCTAGCGAGGTACCTCAAACGCAGGCGCACTGATTGTGTTGGAACACTCCGGGCAAATCGAAAACATATGCCCGCTGTTATCCAGAGGGCCCCTCTTGCTGAAGGTGAGTTCGTAGCAAGACACTCTGGAGATGTCATGCTTGTGGCACTCCAAGATCGGAAGCGCCTTACGTGCATATCAACATTCCATGACGTATCACAAGTTCAGAAAGAGGGTAGGCCTGGGCAACATTCCCAATTCAAGTTAGCATTAGTCGATGATTACAATCACGGAATGGGTGGGGTTGATCGCTTAGATCAGATGCTTGAACCCTACTTGGTTGAAAGGAAACAATGTGCCAAATGGACAAAGAAACTTTTCAAACGCCTTTTAAATGTTTCAATTCAAAACTCCAGAATTTTTACTCGAGGTATCGATGTACACATACCTATTACCTACCATATACACAAAAGGCACGTCCAAAATATGTAGGTCAAAATATCTTCGATATATTTTTTGGTTATTGATCAGTTTCTTCCGCTTTCATCCCGCATCGAAGCGATTGATTATTGTGATTTTTCAGAATTAGGAACGGATGAGAAAGATTGAGAATAGCAGATACTTTTCTTTAATTAACGTGAAGAGAGTATCAATTTAGTGGATAGATAGGTACCATTGCGTGTGACCAATAAACCAACAGTAAATAAGTGGTTAAACTCTGAATTTTATGTATTATCCGATCTTTATTGCTTGTGAATGAATGAACTATGTAAAGCTGCGTTTTCTTCTCCAACTTTACCCATTTTATTTTATTATTTTATTTTATATGCATTTAATTTGAGATAAGTATCTATAATAATTTTCATCACCTTACTTAAGTACTTAAGTTTGTTAGTAAGACTGACAGTTATACCTACAACTAACTTACATATTATCAACTATGTATTTTAAAGATAAAAAGGCACATTGTTAAAATTTCTTTTCACATTTATTAAATCAACAATTTTGCGAGACGAGAACCAATAATTTAGATCTTATAATTACAAAAGTACATTAAATAGGTAAGTAGCCTAGATTTATGCGAATTTGGAGTGGAGAGACTCGGCCATGTCGATGTACTGCTTCTTGGCATCATCCTGGGAGATACCCTTGCGGCCGTTCCACGCCTTCCATTTGGCAGATCCTACCAAGTCACCGGGCTGAGCTGGAATTTAACAAGAAAAACATTTTAAGGAGTGCGTATAAAATACTATGACTGAGTTATGACATAACATTAAGTGCGTAAACTGCCAAAATGATGACAATTTTGGCCTAACTACTAAGTATACATAGACATAGTACCTATACAATTTAAATTCTACTTATTTATTTGCGGATACTATTGATCTTTTAGGTACCTTTAATTTTTTTATTCATAAATGTAAAATGTGTTGCAATGGCACCATCATCAGCTTCATAATGATGGCCAAACAAGTTTTTATGACAAACAATTATTTTTCCAGATTTTTTAGGCTTGTGTGTTTAGTGAAATTTAATCAACATTTACCTACAAAAAAAAAATAACCTATCATATTTACTCACTTGCGATTAACCCTTATCAGACGTAGATTTACAAAACAATACAGTGTCAGTCGTAAACAACGTACACCTAAAGGGTGATAAAGTGATACCATTTTTATATATTTATTTTATACTAGTAGAAACTCCCGCGACTTCGCTCGCTTTGCGTGATGAGGGTGATAAATAAACAGACAAGCAGAGAAACAGATAAACAGACATTTTTTTAAATATCTTTAATGTACAGACTTCCGGCCCTGTTCAGCTTTATTAAATTTTTAGATAGATTGTTACACTTTCACACCTCAAAGGGGCGTTCGATCATCGTAAGTTTTGGTATAAGTAGTAATAGATATTCATTTCTTTATCCCAAAACAAAGCGATAAAAGCCATGGGAATCACGGCTTGGTTCTCGGTGTTTCAGTTATGCCACTCTCAAGAGCTTAGACATTATACTATCACCATACCAAAAATCAGGATGACCTGTCGCTCCACTGCTGCGTGATAGCGAAATAAACAAACTTTCGCTTTGTGGCAGTGGCTTGATTCTAAAAGAAGGGATAGCTACTTACCGATGTTAACATCACCAGCGATGGCCTGCTTGTACAGGGAGTACAGTGCGAGGTTCTCGTTGTCGCTGGGCTTGGTCTTCCAGTTCCTCACCTTCTCGGCGACGGCCTTGAATTGCTGTTAACACGCGATTCGTTAAATACTTGTTTAAACTAACTTGTTTCTCTTCATCGTAAACATTTCGTCGTCATCGTGTCGATCGTCTGTTGTGACTCTTCGTCATAAACTATAAAGTATCTACTGGATACTTATCGATGTTTGGTTCTCTAATTTGCCGTGAATTGGATCTGAACCAGGGATATATGAGCCACAATTTTATTGATTGCTGTATCATACTCATAATCATGCGTTATATATTAATTTTATGTACATACAAGTACCTATATCAAAACATTCTATTACTAATAATTAGGTCTCTGAGTCGCGAGTAGGATTGACTTCACTTAACGAAATATTATGGGGAAATCGGTTGCGTTGCATCATATACCATAAAGCTAGTTATATCAATATGTATATGATTAGAGTAATTAAGGTGACACGTTCCCGCTATCTTAGAACTTATCAAAAAATAATAAACCAAATAGGTACACGATATCAGACTGAAGCCTATTATCAAACTTTAGGTGAAACAGATAGCATCGACTTTAAAAATACTTAGTACAGTGACTAAAAGAGCGTTAGATTGTTGTAGCAACATTAAAATAAAATTAATAACATAACATAACTTTTCAATTCTGATCAAGTAGATACTTCGTATTATATTCATTTAATGCATTCTTGGAGCGGGTGGATTATAATGTAAGAAGTGTTAATACTGATATGAACACCTGTTGGTTCTTAGTTATAGATGAATGTAATTATCTATCAGTTTATGTGGATATTATCAGTTGGTACTAATCACGGCTTGCATTTGATTTGAGTACCTAAATAAAATGCCATCCTGTTTCTTTTTACAATTATTTTGTAAATACCTACGTAATTTTATTACAACACTAGCTGGTGCGCGCGACTTCGTCCGCGTGGAATAGTTATTACCATAAAAACGGTTCTAGTGAGTTAACCTTAAAAGATAGACATATACTGTTGCGGACAATTTGTTAGATCATTTCAAGAGGAATAATTCTTTCATACACATTTTTTTGATATCTTGAACCGTTTTCGCAGCGCACGCAACGGAAGCCCTTAAATATGAATAATTTTCCCCGTTTTTCCCACATTTTCTATTGTTTCTTCGCTCCTATTAGTTGCAGCGTGATGTTATATAGCCTAAAGCCTTACTCGATAAATGGTCTATCCAACACAAAAAGAATTTTTCTATTCGCACCAGTAGTTCCTGAGATTAGCGCGTTCAAACAAACAAACAAACATACAAACAAACTCTTCAGCTTTATAATATTAGTATAGATTAAAAATAAGCTTACCTCATCCAGAGACATGATTTTGGTTTGATGAGATCTGTAACAAACAAAACAGAATTATAAGGTCGGTTATCAATATTTTTATGTATAAAATAGCAGAATACAAGCAAATATGCTACTAACCAAATATGAAGCAATAACAGTTTACTATAAGCGCTATATGTAGAACATCCCTATCCTTAAACTACACTAGGTACTCGGCCACCGCGTTTTTCGCGCCATCACTCTGATACTCCTCGCAGAAGTTTTATTTAGGCGATTCGAAACTTTTTCAGATTAAAACATAGGTAATTGTTTTCACGTTTATGTTTCGTTACTAGAGTCTAATTCTAGAAAATTACGTATTAGTATCTAGATCCTAATACACTCTAGAAAACTTGAGGTGAGAGCCCTTTGCACGTAAACAGGTCTTGTTAACATTTTACAATAAATTCAATTAATTTTCCAATTCTATTATTATTTAAATAATAAAGTTTTAAATAAACAAGCATTGTGTTTAATATTAGTTTAGGTACATTTTATTAAAACTTACGATTTATTTCCAGATCACAAAATATAACAATGCACCGAATACTTGAATGACATCTATTTATATAGGAAAAGGCTTTTGGAATGTTATCTATCCAAATGTCGCGTCGTTTGTTATCAGATCACCGTAGTATTTTTGCGTACGTGAATAAACTATGCTTTTAGTCTAGGAGTCAGTAATGATGATTCTCAGATTTGTGTTTAATTTTATTTTACCCATAAGTTAAGAAGATGTGGTGCAACATATCATAAAAAAGATAGTATAAAATCAAATATTAGTATTAGTATATCACAGGGGCGCCGATAGTTGTAGAAAGGGCGCCAAGTTCTATTTCACAGTTTTTTTAGTGGTGCTAAATTGTTACGCCTTGACAGTTTTCCTGTTAGAGAAGTCTGTATCTACCAAATAAGATATAAAAGGCGTTGCTAAATATAGATATCTATAATTTATCTTTATTTGTTTCATAAAAATGTTTATAAAATGTTATATCATCAGTGAAAAATTGTGTTTCAAATTGAAATGAAGTACTTATGTACCTAACAGGTATTTAAATAGGTACCTACTTACTAGAGCAGTCAAGGCACGTGCTATCTTTAAATGATTAAAATTTATTGGTTAAGTGTCCACATATACATATAATTGTTCTTTATCTTTTTAATCTAAACCAAAATTATTACAAGATAAACCTATACCTAAGTAGGTACATAAGTATGACATGCCATATTCAACGGCGTTTTTTAAGATTCGGTGACCTACATAGTTCTGTTAGATTTGCCATCCTTTCACATCTCTAAAAGTATAAACTCCTTGTCGAAGCTTACGCTATGGCGTTCTTTTGGCCCCAAGTAGGTTAAAGATTATTTTGTTTAAGTCTCGCCTCAAGCGCTGGTTGATCGAGCAATCGTTTTGCAGTTATAAAGAATTTTATGAACTGTTTAATAGGTATTATTTAGTATATAGTTTTATTTAAGTTATTATTTATTTTTATATGAATAAAATAAGTACTCTAGTCGTATATTGTATACCTACTGTGAACAATTGACGTGTAAACTTTATTTTATTTTTTTACCAATAAATGAGTTAAGTATGAGTTATTAGGTATCACAGAGTACGTATTATTTGAGCGTAAAGAGATTTTTGTGACACTCTCTTGGTAACAAAATAGACCAACGTCTCTTTAGCTATATATTATATAAATCAGTGTCGTGGATTGATTAGCTCAATGAATCAGTCACGCATTATTGTTTGCAATCAATAACATCAATGACTCATATCTAACTTACTTAGCATAATATACTAAAATCGAAAAATTAATTATTATTATACTAATATATAAGTATACATGTATGTAGGTAAGTATATATATTTATTTGACGTAACTTTTAAAATATCACAGTAATACAAAGGTATTACTACAGTTACGTGAAATAAACAATTTCATAGATCTTTCATCATTACCTAACGATTACTGATAATTGCAATTCATTAATTAGTTGATACAGCTTATGCTTGGTTGATAACAATGTAATTAGATGTAAATTTATTAACATGGTGCGTGACAGTCGCGCATATGTCGCACCTATCTAAAAGTACTTACCTAATTATAAGTTGTTTGCAGTTTTGACATGTGTGTAGGTAGTTTGTACCTAAGTATACTTATTCGCTCGCGTAAACAGCCCTTAGGTTCGCGATATAGCACAAGTGGACAGACGCGTGTGAAGTCAGTAATAAACGGACTACAAGAGTAGTGGTATTGGTGTTAAGAACAAAGCAATTTAAATAACTATTTACCTAAGCCATTTTTATTTTAGCGCTGCTCAACTTGTAGTATTTAGTACCTATTAATTTACTTAGCAAAACATGAACTTAAACTAGCTTACAGTTAAGACAATAAGCTCAATTCATCGACATTTCCATAAGCTATCAGTAGAAAGCATACATAGGGACTTAACAAGTAGCAAATAAGTAAATAATAGTATCTAAGTATTGTATTTATCTTGGAAAGTATGTATCAGAAAATTTTTGATAGGTAGGTACATAGAAACTCTAGTAATAAAATAAAAAAAAATCACAATCATATATTGTCAATATAATATCACAATACTCAAGTCACATGAAAATATAATGTAAAAGTGCTTACCGGGTAGAGGAGCTAGATCGATACCAAAGAGTGTACTGAGTATTTTCCTTTCCGCTGTCGCGTTAAATTCCCGCGGAATTCATTCAATTTCTGACATTCTCCTAGGGGTGTCACTTATTTTAAAGTCTTATCATAGTTATCATGCTAAATTTCGTAGGTCAAGAAACCATTTCTTTTATACTGTAATAAGTGGCTGGTAAATGCATGTGCTTCTAGTTGTGGCACACCCTGGTTCGATCACAACCATATACCAATTTTTTAGTGCTTGTGGGCTTACAATCGCTTAACAACGGAGAAAATCATGACAAGGAAACTGATATACTTGACAAGAATTCGGAGCAATATGAATTCGGAATAACCCAAGCAGCTAAAAACTTGTGCGTCAACCCTACATCAAAATCATAAAACATAAAAGATATAACATAATAAAAAGTTTGAGTTTTATCGATATCTGTAATCCCCCCTGTAGATATTGGCCCAAAAAGGGTCACACTCAACAAAATATGAATTATGTTCACAGAAAATAAGAGATAGTTGCGTAATCTGATTAACATACATAATGACTTTTATTTAATCCTTGCTCAGCACCAAGATAAGGATTTAAAATCAATCACCGAAACACTCGCCCACATTGCATAGATGCATAAAGAAACATACCATGAGTTACATATTTATTCTATTTCATAGTCTCAGCTTAGGTAGTGAATTACATAGTTACATACAGCTAGACAAGTAATTAAAAATAATGAAGTCGTGCTAATTAGGTACATAATCAACTTTCCCCATCTTTGACTTTCCGTCCGATCGAGCAGTCCGAAGCACCGTACCGTGATCTAAAGCAAAGCCATGAACAATCAGTCGTGGAAAGTTCCAAAACACTGCTTGATATTCTACTTTAGTAATTTAATTACTGTACCTATTAATAATAACTTAACTTTAACTTAACTTATTCAAGCTTGCAGCCTGGACTTGGTCAAGAAACAAGAGAAACGATAGCGTGTTTATAGGCAAGCGTGCTTGATCCTCGACTTCAGCGCCACTTTCCTTTGAACAGAGGTAGTACCTAAGTTAATTAAAGCGCAAAGCATTCTCGTTAAAATCTTGAATTTGCACTATGCTTATAGATTTACGATGTTTAGGTATATATTATCTGCAGCACAAATCAGAGAGATACTACTTTCTTCTAAATATATTGTATAAGACCTATGTAGTCGTGGTATTCGTTACTTAGTTAAGTTAAATAAAGAAGCGTATATAAAGTGTGAAAAAGTACCTCCCAGGGTCGAACATAACTTAAAATGGTTCTACTTTCCTGCTGTCGTGCAATCTCAGCAGTCGCTAAATATCGGACTCCCTTGGAGCGGTTTGCAAGCTCTAAAATCTCGACGTATTCAAATTATAAAACAACTGTATTTTGGACCCAGAGGCCTAATATACCTAGATCCATATTAAGGATAATACCTACACATAAAATTAACAAAATCCTTATCAATTTCGCCGTCATTTTTTATCGCCACTTTGGCGAATCTAATCTAACCTGAAAATAGGTCGGTAACTGGTAAGTATTGACAAGCTCCAGATAAATAACTGTACTGGCAAACAGGGAATTTTCCTAAAACACACCTCTTCCACGCCCACTATCTGTCTTGGTCATGTACTTCAAGATATCGGCTAGATAAAGTTAAAATTGACTCACAAGCGACATGCATTCAGAAGTAGGTATTTGAGACCTTTCACCATAGAGTAATACCTATAATATCCTTTCACAATACAAATGCATATTATATGTTAATGTACATATAAGTACGTTATTTACAAAAACATAATGGCATAGTTAGATAAAGTGATAAGAATAATTATAGAAATAAAAATAAATCTAACTAAAAACCATTTTTTTTAAGTAGATTGATATGTTCTTTGAAAATGCCCGCAACGAATGGCCGAGGATGAGAGGACCTCAAGACTGTAGATAAATTATACAGCTATTCGAGTAAGCAAACATGAATACCTAAGTAGTTTAAGTAACAGTTCTTTTAGCTAAGCCGAAAATTACTCTAAGATTAGGTACTTTACTTTTTAAAGAGACGTAATCCTTTAAAAATATACCTAATGTGCATTATAAGTGGCATATACACCATTACATACAATATATTAAATTGTACAGTAAGTCTATACATATAACTGTAATGTCCTGTCACTGAACAACGTTAATTTTGGTTTGATATCATCATCATCATCAGCCCGTTATCGCCCACTGCTGAGCATAAGCCTCTCTTCTAGTACGCCACTCGTCCCAGTCTTGCGCAGATTGATCCAGGTGCTCCCTGCTGCTTTTCTTATGCCCACCGCATTGGTTGGTGGACCTCTGTTTCTACGGCCAGTCATGGGTCTCCAGTCCGTTAATGTTTGATATGCTTGGTTATAATTACTACAGTAGGTACCTACCTACAGATACAGAGTTAATGCATAATCTATTAAGGGTGGTGTTTGTAATTATATCAAAGCCCTTAAAAGGTTTTGCATTAGTTACGAAACCGAACGAATGCAAAAAGCAATATAATAAGTATAATTTTAATAAACTATTTATAAATAAAACAACCTAAAGGTTGGTAATAATAAATTTAAACCAAGGCTTGTTCTTTAGATTATAGTACGTAATGAAAAGGAAAAATGGTTAAGTAATAAAAAACATATTTTCATGAACAGTTACTTCCAGTAACATTTTACATTTCTAGAAATATAATTTTAACTAAGAAGACGATCATTGTAATGCATTAATTTAAAATACACCCTGTATATTTACCATTTTATACACTTACCTAAAACGATAACAAGTGATATTAGTTATCAGATAAGTAAAGTATCATAAACACTATCATATTTTATCGAGCAGCGACTGAATTATTCCATAATTCTTTGAAACGGATATGGAGTAAAGCTTTCTACCTAAATAGAGCTTTTTGGAAGAGAATAAGTTTTCATACTATGAGTCACCATGATAATCAAGAAGAATTTGAGACTGTAATTTAGGCAAAGGTTTTTTTTTCGTCTAAAAATTTACCTGTGTTGTTGTAGGAGGCTAAAGATTAACATTTAAGAACATAATCTAAATATATAAAACTCAAAGGTGACTGACTGACTGACTGATATAGTGATCTATCAACGCACAGCCCAAACCACTGGACGGATTGGGCTGAAATTTGGAATAAAGGTAGATGTTATGACGCAGGCATCCGCTAAGAAAGGATTTTTGGAAATGCCACTTTTAAAGGGGTGAAATAGAGGATGCTAGTTTTAATGCGAGCGAAGCCGCGAGCACCCACTAGTTATTTGTATAAACACTGAAAAAGCAGACATTTAGCGCTGCAGCAATGTTTTACAGTAGAAGTACCAAAAACGAACACTAGAAGCGCTTTATTTCTACGTCCATAGTTAGTTAAATAATTATAATTTTATTTTAATGTAATTTTAATTAGTAATAGGATTTTTTTATCTTAAAATTATATCAATGTTTGACGGGACATGATTGATGCCAACTCTTATTATTATTGTAATAAGTTTGTTGTAATTCTCTATGTTAATAAATGATATCTATCTATCTATCTAAGAACATCAAAACTTTGGTGCTCCACCTACCAGGAATGTTTCCATATTATGATTATCAAATCTAGACGTCAAAACTAGGCGGGTTTCGCTAAGGCAAGCGTGCCAAATCTTACACTACAGCTTATCGTCAGGCGACTGATGTGATCTGCAGCCAATGTCTGATACACCCGACTTCTAACTTCCAAATGACTGACTTATTTAACCTACATATATGTTATGAGGATACTGGGAAAAAATATACTGTTATAAGTTTATACTTGTGTGTGTACGAACAAAATATACGAGTATTCCTATAAGATTATACTTGTAGAATGAATAGTGAAATCTAACACCAATAAAATGTCACGCCAATAACATTGAACTTGATGATGAACAAGATACAAACATCGATATTATGATGGACGATATCATTATTGTGTTAAAATGTACAAATAGGTAAGTATTTACTTATCTACAAAATTCGACATACAGATTACTAACGCAGACATTTTCGAATTAGACATCGCCACAGTTTTGTTTTAGGTTTTTTGAGGGAACGTAATTTTTTTTATTTGAGATATTAGAGTGATGTGACATAGAAAAACATAGTTATATTTATTATTCTATGTATGTATATGTAAACTCTATTATCAATTAGGGATAATTTTTCATGTGACTACAATTATATAAAAAAATTGATTGGTGTCATAATAATTTAAGATTTATACAGGTACATACTTTATACACAATTGTTTCTATTTTTAAATTGCCTATCTAGCCTAGCCTATATACAGCTGAAACAATTGTTTAAAAATAATTTTAATTGGTGCTTAATCAGATTTTTTTACTTATACTTAATTATATCAATGTTTGACGAGACATGATTGATGGCAACTCTTATTTATGAATGTAATAAGTTTGTTGTAATTCTTTATGGCAATAAAAGATATCTATCTATTGCCAGACGTTAGCTGTCATGTTCCGGCAGGCTCGATTGAGAGTCAGTACCATTCCAGTTCAGGTATGCTCCACTATAGACCACAGTGTTACTTTTGCGGTCACTACAATAAATAAGCGCCTGTAGCTCAGCTGGCGGAGGCAATCGCATGCAATTACCAAAGTTAAGCAAAAGTCGACGTGGTCAGTACGCGGATGGGTGACCGAAAAGTGGCATTCCATTTTGGGCGCTTCCGTGGGCCGGATGGCACGTTAAATTGTAGGTTCCGGCTGTTTGTCTAATATGGCAGCAGATAGGCCATGTCAGAGGCTCTTAGGGCGGCTTGATAAACTTTCGACACGAGAGTTGGCCACTCTCATTCGATATGAAGAAGACTATTATGTAGGTTGTCAATAAGTAACTATTACGGTTTTCACTCAAGTGTAATTTCGCGTATGTTGTTAATATAGATAGTTTAGCTAATAATAATAAAGCTAGTTTTATTTCTTGCTAGTTGCAACTCGCAAGTCTTAGTAGACTTGCAAATTGAGTTTAATGAAGAAAATTATTTGAGTTTCTTTTTCCGTTTCTACGTATAATAAGTAGTTTATACAAAAGAAACGTTTATAAGTATTATATCCGTTATCTGGTACCCACGACACAAGCGTTTGCTTAGTGTGGGTCTAGATGGCGCTGTGTGCAATGTCCCTTTATATTGGTATTTATTTATATTTATTTTTGGTATAGTGATAAGTATAAGATGGTTTAAGGCATCTCAGTGTCCCAGGCATTCTCGGGCGCGTTAGCTTGTATCTTATCGAAGGGCAGCATCATGGGGTCGGTTGGCGGCATCACCACCGTGGCAGCCAGCACCGGCCGACGGACACCGCTCTTTATTATCAGCACCTGAGGAACACACAATTTATTTTATTACAAAACGCGGTTTAAATGTCCTGGACTAATGTCCAGGACTTTGAAAATAAAAAGTCGGTTCTTGTTGTTCTAACGTCACATACAAACAATTAAAATCACCGTTGCTGTCTTCCCATCAGGCGAGGCGCAGTAAGACGAAAGCACGTAAAATAAAAAATATATATTCCACGGTAATATGGACATGCTTATGAAAAAACTTCTCAGCTTCAATCCCCTTCATATAAATATACCTATGTACCTACAATGTATGCACCAAAAGATTGCAATTTGAAGTAAGTTATCAATCAAGATTTATGCTTATTCTATAATAAAATTATTGTTTATCACTTTTATGCTAGTGATAGTAACTAATCTCGAAGCGGCTATACGATCAGTATGTATCAGCGGCTGTATGATCAGATAAAGTGTTTGTATGTAGGTATTATCATACCTACATACAAACACTTTATAAAATATATGAATGTCAAGCACCAATAGTTTAGATTTATAAACTGATTAAGTAAAACGAAAAATATCCTAAGAGGAAGATTGATATATAGAATATGGCGGTCACCTTCTGACCTAAGATACGATCAAATGAGGAGTATATTTTAGTAACCTAAAATCACTTCAAGAATAACTCAGTATGCCTACTGGTAATGTTAAATAAACCTACATGGTTGAGGACTACAGATTCTGAAACACATGTAATCAGTTCCGATTTTGCAGAGGAGTCGTCGCCCTCTGTAATGCGTGACGTCACAGCCAGCCCCAACGGAAGACCAGCGCTGGATGCCTTCACACAACCAGCATTATGCTGAGTTGGGGCTATGCTGTGGCAGATGTATGTTTGTTAGTTTATTATTTACTTACTTGTGTTTGTTTCTCTGTTAAATCTGTCACAATAAATGTTTTCTTTCTTTCTTACTAATGAGGGATAGAGAAGTGTGAGGTGCTTGTAAGAAAGTAGGTACCTTGACAAGCGAGCGCTCCCCGGGCTGGCCGGTCACAGGGCGGAAGAACACCTCGGGGTTGATGTTGTCTTCGAACACCTCCTCCACCTTCGTGGGGAACTGCAGCCGCCCGCCGGGGGGGAGCAGGGGTATCTGGGTAACACACATATTATTTAACAACTTACAAAAAAAGGAATCACTTTCTGTGTTTATTTCTGGAATAGCACCTAAACCAGAACACAGAATACATCCTATGATCCGTTTTGGCCGCAGACAAACGTTTCGTGAACCAATCTGGACGACAGGTCCTTACATTGTAAGTATTATTTGTCACGTTTGTACGATAGTACAGATTAAAAACTTGTATAAAATTAACACCCATGAATAAAACTTGGTCTCAACTTATGTTTTTATCATTGTTCACAATTTTTGTTGTGACTCAATCAGTATCTACCCAAAAGGTAGCAAGCGTTACCTTTATGTAAGGATTAGCGACTTTATAGTTAGTGGTGTGAACGTGGAACAAGACGGCGAGTCCGATGGCGGCCTTATCGCTCGAAGTATTCTCCACAATAAGGCTCACTCGGAACACTGGGCCCAGGCCTTCCACCTGCAATAAATATAATTATAAAAAAATGCTGGTCTCGCTGTTTTCGTGGCTTTCGTTAAATAAGTTTTACTGAGATAAAAAGCGAGTCACTTTTCAAAAACCCTTATGTTTAACCCTATGATCCTAGTCTAAACAAACTTATTTCGAACTCCACTATCGGACTGACCTGAAGCGGTTCCCACAGCTGGGAACACTTTGGCCTACAGTGGAGCATGCCTAGACTGGAATGTAACTGGCTCTCCATTCCAAATATTTATTTATTTATTCACTACATAAGCACAAGCCTTACAGACTAAGTCTAATTGGCCTGCCTTAGTTAAATATTACATAATATTACTTATTTACATGGTTTGAGTGTAATTGTATCATACCTACATCTTTTTAACTATTCCACAAATTTGCGTTTCGTTAGAAATAAACAGGTTGAGGTCATGGTTCTGCCTTAAAATGTCATTAAACATTAACATGGCTCTTGGAAGTGGCGCGAGTCGACTAGTTCCGTCCTAGTACGCGGCAAACAGAATAGAGGGTGTCGGGCGTTAGGTAAGATAGATTCTCTCAGTAGTTCAATATTATAGTTACCTCGGCAGTGAGTCTGAGAGACGCCATGTCCCCGGCGCCCACTGAGTTGTCGGCGCGCGTGTGTGCGTGCAGCAAGGCGCGCGCAGCTCGCAGCCGCACCCGACCCAGCTCCAGCTGGAACACCTCGTGCATCGCTGCAATCATGATGAGGATGATTTTTATTTTACATTTTTTAGGGAAACTTACAACTAACTTATATTATATAAACACAAACATAACTAAATGAAGGTTATTTACAAATTTCCACTTATAGATATTGAATATTTAGATAATAAAGATTCGGTTTAAAGTAAAGTAAAAGTTATTAATAATTAAATAAATATGATGATGACGATGATGATGATGATGCAATTTCAGAACTGTATTATAGAAAACGCTAAACGTATAGACAATGCTCACTGCCAGACTCCCTGTTCCCCACGAACTATAATCTAGCGAGCTTTAAAGCGAGAGTGAACCAGTTCGTATTGAGTAAGCACGCTCCATTTTAATTTAAACCATGACTATTGCTTACCATCCATTGCATAACATAGGCCTCTCTTTTCAAGTGCACACATGCTTAGTTTAAAAAATCCATGCATCCATCCAAACAACCTCTAAAATCCATTTTCCTGAGTATGGGCCGGTAAAATATAGGACCTCTTTACTCATTCATAAAATCAGTAGAAAAAAATTTGATTCATTAATTCGTTACAGAAGTTCTCTTGGGCACAAACATGGTAGTGAGCGCCTAGGTCCTTCCACTGAAGACTAAAACCTCTAAATGAGTTTCATACAATTACGTAAATTAATAGATACTTAGATAGGTAAATTGACATTTGCAAGATTGACCGCGGGCCAAGGAATATTAATCTTATAGACTACAGTTAATAACATGGCTAAAAGTCTAATCTTTTCGCAGTCAACAAAGATAACAGCCACCGACTGTGATGTAGAGTTTATCAGAAAGCAGTAAACTTTATAGATCGATAGGACTTGATATCACATTATCGGATAATGCATTGTGTAAAGCTGCACAAATCTGTCGATATGATAAATGAAGATATAGTGTTTACCAACTGATATATAGGTATTAATTAAGATTGTTTATTGATTTTAGACTTTATAACAATTGATTTAGGTTTGATAGTTGTGTGATAGGCAAAGTAGGTAAACTAGGATACATTTAGAAAAAATGTCATAGGTACATGTAAATGCCTCTAGGGTAATATGACGTTTCTATCTCCAAATGTTTTTCTTTAATTATGACATATATTTTATACCAGTGGACGCCCGCAGCTCCTCCAAAGAAAATAATCAGAAAACCTCGTTCAGTAGTAATCAGCATTATGCTGAGTTAGGGCTGTGTTGGGGAGAACTTATTTATTTATATATATATATTTGCTAAATGTCTGTAAATCAATCTCAAATGATTTTCTATTCCTATTCAATTTTTGAAATTCGGTTAAAAATAATAATGCACTTACAAATAGCATTTTCTCGTTCCCTCACAGATTGTTCGATGAATAGCTTAGATTTCTTTGGAATGAGCCAGGGCTTCTGACTTGACCCGGCGTTGTTTGAGAACTCGACGCCCGCCGTGTGAGTGTTGAAGTCTGCTGTGCGTTTCAAGATCTTCAGCATTAGGCTACCACCTGAAGAAAATGTGTAGTTAAAATTACTTCTATATAATGTTTTAATATCATCAAGATCATAAAGTAATCATATTTATGAGTAACAATTAGATAACAATTACACTCTAATAGTAATAAAGACAAAATTCTTGAAAAATAAATTAGCGGCTGAAATGCTGTGGCTACACGCAACATTGTGCAGTAGCAAAGGTTATCTAAATTTTACGCATTTTGAAACATTGGCAAAAACCAGATAATTTCCAAAAAACTTACTTCCAGTGACAATGATTAGGACATGTTCCTCTTGCCCGAGCTGCCCAAACTTCATTACAGATACTACATCTGAAAGAATCCAATCATAACATTATACACCATCATAGTATAATGTAAAACTATGTTTGCTAGTTTGTTTGTTCTTCTATCAAGCCATAAAGGTGCAATGTACCACTGAGTATTCATGATACTCAACAGTGAAAAGTTCTAAAAGGTAATTAACCACTTAAACAAATTGTAGCGTATGATATTGTTGTGATAGGATAATGCACACTATTACCACAAATGTTTTGTTAGTGCTTATCAATAAAGAAATTTGAAAAACAAAACAAATACTTTACCTTCAACAAAAACTTTACCTCTAACAAAGATGGTATCAGCGTGTGCCTTCCCCGAGTACAACTGCACGTGTCCGGACGCGAGCGCCACTGCACAAACACACACACCCAGGTGTAACACCGGGACTAGACACATCGCCACCGGACGGTGCTCCAGGTTGATCGACCATTGCTTCTTGCCCTGGAATGTTAATTAACGCCTACTGAAATTGTGATAGCAACAGTTGATTATGGAACTTAACGCCTACTTTCATTTAAATAGCAACTAATGACGGGGGAAACGTAACACACATGGCCAACAGACGGTGCACCGTCTGCATTTTAAGGCCTTAAAATGCAGATACACCGGATATACGGCCACCTTATGCCCCAAGTACACACATTATACATTATTTCTTGACCTGAAACGTGACATAAAAACGCATGTACTGTTATTCAGATAGCAAAGCAACTTATAAATATACAATATTATATTAATATACAAAGGGGACCCCCCGCGATTTAAACGCCGCTGCAATGTTACAATTGACTAACTAACCTTCTTACTATAGCAAGCAAGGGTGTTGTTAGCGCAGATCACCATCACGCTGTTGTCTGCCGGCATCACCTCAATAGCTATGATGTGCTCCTCCGAGGTGAACAGGACTCTACCCTCAGACCAGTCCCTTTTCAGAACACATACTGTCTTCTCCCTGTAATATACATAATATGAAATTTGTCATCTCTTTCAATGTGTAGGGTTGTTGTTGCCTGCAGGTCTCCCTTTGTATCACGCCTCTATATTGATACTGTGCTTTAATATAAGAAAAGCCTTATAGGAAAAATACATTTAAAATTGTTGGACACAGAGCTAGGTCTAGTTTTTGTAACTATAACTACTGAACTCATGTGCTCAAAACTCAAAATTTGCGTGTCAAAAGTTAAGCCTGATCTAAAACATGTGCACACAATATTGAGTCTCCAATGGTGTTGTAAAGCACACATAAATAGTCTATGAGGGAGGTGTGCTCAGTGCAGTAACACAGCAGTTGTAATATTCTAGCACACCTTGTGGCTATAGTCAGCCTGTAGTCTACATTGTACAGTCCAGTTGATATTATTTGGTATGGAGTTTTCTTCACCATGCACAATTTGGCCTGAATAAAAAAATCTTGTTTATTTGCATAGTTTTGGTATTATGATCTAACGGTCATGGATTGCAATATTGGTTAACTTCTTCAAAAAGCTTTAATTTGCCATATATAGCATAGCAAAAACTCATTTTTCATCATATTAAACTTCAATATGGATAAATAAATAAAGAAAAAAGCCTTCATACCTGAGAAAGTTCAATAAAAGTCTGTGGATCAAGTATGATGACATTTCCATCCTCCGTCCCAACAACCAAGCAGCACACTGCATACTTGTCTGCTGAGTTCATCTTCAACGTCCCCACAGCTGCTATCTCTGTTGCCGTCTTACTTGGCATCTCGGGGTTATGTTCCAAGAAGTCTAACTGCTGGTCTAATGAGAGTGTAAGGAAGGTTCTAGACTCCATGGTCAGAACTCTTTGGGGAATTGACTTGAGAGTCTCTGTGATGGTGGTGATACTGTCTGGGTTGTGGTTTAGTGGGTCTAAGAGCTGAAATAAGAATAATTCAAAAATCTTTATATATCTTATTTTTAGTAAATCTTTAATAAGTAAGATGTGAATATGACTCAAAAAAGGAATGTTATTTTAAATGTTTTCGTAAGGCAAACAAGCAGACATATGCATGGAAACCTGAAAGATGTTAGCAGTAGTAGTTAGCAACTTGAAGTTTTAAACATGTTTTAATTCCATATCCGATAATTATTACAGTATAGTTGATTCTGCCACTAAGCATAACCCTTTTCTATACATGCAACAATATAGTAACTACTTGTATCTCACCTTATTATTTGTTGACAAATACCTCACCTGTTTCCAAGCCTCCAGTTCCCCGGAGCTGGGCTCCACACTCTGCAGGTAGTACTTGTAGAACAGCTTCATGTTCCTGTACACATACACACAGGTGTTGAAAGCCACCGCCACCAGCGGCATTGTCCGAGGCAGGGCATCGCTGGAGTACAGGCTCACCACACCCAGGGGCAGGTCCGGGAGGACCATGTCTGACACCTGCATGGTGCCTTTGTAAACCTGGAATTATGTTTTAACTGAGTCTTAGATTTGTCTTCTTTACTTGTAAAATAAGTAGTAGCTACCAACTTAATTCATGTGGTTTTGGGATTAAAAGTAGATTAATACCTACACCCATAGCATACCATAGGTAGTGGCTTGAAAGAGGAACAAAGTTACAAACAAATCACATGCTATGTGGGTTGAGTTACAGAAATATGAGACAGAATAAGAAATTGCCAAAGCAAAACGAGAACAGCTGCTTTAGATTGGGTAGGGTATGGGGAGCAAACACAATATTTTATTTGAGGAACCTTGAATTGAGTTTAAACAAGCTACTGACGATAATTGGTTCAAAGAGCTGTCTCTTAATCACCTAATATCACTTACTCTTAACTTGGGGCCTTCCTCTGTCCGCCCCATGTCTCCAATGAGCAGTTGGTAGTCATTATCGTGGTGTAGATCCACCAACGCAATGTTGGAGGGTAAAGTGCTCAGTTCCAACTCATCCGTGCCCACTTCCACGTCCAGCCAGCGAGTCATGTTGCCTATTTTCATTTCAATTTGTTACCACAATCTTTTGTACTTTTACTTGGGTCAGGAAGTCTGTGAAATTGGTTTAATTTGGTTTAGTCAGTTTACAGGTTTACATTTTTGTTGCTACCGCGACGAGCCAAAACAAATTTGCCGCATCTGGCTGTCAAAAACAGCTGAGGCAGGGTTGCGGGTTGCGGCCATGTTGCGGCGCATGTTTCAAATGTACGGTTATTTAAAAAGGCTGATAAACTGTGTCCTTTATAATTTTATTGTTAATAAAAATACTCTTGATATCTGGGTACCAGAAATAATGCCATTCTAGCTCAATGTTTATTAAAAACTAAATGTACTATACCACACCATATCTACAAACGTTACCATAAAAAAAAAATAACATTTGGCTGTACATAAAGCCATGTTCATATTTTCGGTGGCCATAAGAAAAACTTTTTGTTTTGAACTCCGTGTTTTGATTTCTTTTGTTGTTTTTAAACATTTTCAATAATTAGAGGAACGTTCGTTCGATGTTTAAATCTTTCAACAGTTAGATCAAAGCACAGAACAACGATCGGGCCACATCGCCCCCGCGCGCGCCCCCCCATAGAAGCGAAATGACTAATAATACGTGGTTCTCGTTTGGACCAGTAAACAGGCCAACCTAACCTACGACAGCGCTTGTCAGTCTGTTGTCAAACATAGTCCGAGCGAGAGAGAGTTTTCGGTCGTTTTACTTGGTTTACAGCATGATAAACTATTAAATATGTCCTGGTGCCAAGTTAAAAATTGTAAGAACAAGTTCCAGTGTTACCGGCGTGAAATACCATCGGTAAGTAGTAAAATTTCGTAATTTTAATAAATATAACCTTTGACATTTTGAATGGCATTAACACATTCGTTGTCTTGACGACGCTACTTCTCGATAGCAAAGTGATGTGTAAATGGAACCTAGCAAATTATCGATAATCGATATAATGTATATGATGTTTCTGGATTTGTATGGAAATGTTTCTGGATTACGGTTTTTATTTAACACATAAGTACCTACTTAATTTACAGATTTCCAAAAAATCCAGTGTTAAAAAATAAATGGATATTGGTGACCGGTAGATACAACTGGTTTCCTCATAAAAATACCAGAATATGCTCCAGTCATTTGAAGATGATTTGATAATTAAATAAAATAGATAAAAATAAATTTGCTATAGAGATAGTTTCAGTCCCCGGTAAGGACATAGGATAGTTTTTATCCCACGGGATAAAAAAGTTTTTACAACGGATAACACCGCGGGCCATAGCTAGTTAACTATAATTTGTACTTAAATAATATAGTTATACTAAAGACATGTATTTCCATCTTCGAAGTAAATGTGTAAATAATCGATAAAAAATATCGACATTGCACAGCCGATGAAGTTGAAGCGTACTGTGTACATGAACATCTCGTGCGTCGTAGTGTGCGTGCCGAAAGTGTGTTAGTTTTAGTAAATGGTGACACCTGTTTTGTATTGAATAAAGAAAGAATTCGCCTCTAGTCACAGGGCGACAAGCATGGACTTCAAAGCTCTGTGGATCAAAGTGTTTAAATTGATATTCTATCTTGGCATAACGAGAGGTTTGTATATTATTATTAATGAGAAATAAACATATTTATAACAACAGCACTGCGTTAGTATCTTCCATTTTATTCATAATTAGTAGTTCTTCTTCCTTCGTATGAGAGTGGCTAACAAAACTACATATTTCTAAATACCTTCATATACTTATCAATTTTTTTACCGACTTCAAAAAAATAGTAGGTTCTCAATTCATCTCAATGTTTTTTTGTAACTCTTGTTTGCAATGATGTTATATGTAAGCTCACTGCTTGTTTGTATGACTTCTTATTGTTTTCATCATGTGAGTATTTGTCTAGTCTACTAGATGCTATATAATTTATGTAACATGTATGGTGATATTAATGATTACTATAACCCGGCTAATGTCTATTGCTTTTAAGAGTATCTTATGGTTATTAAATGATACCTAGATTGGTTTGCTGTTTAAATTTAGACAAATGAATTAAAATGAGAAAAATATATGTATTGATATGGTAATAAAAAACAGTTTAAAATTATTCTTATCTTCATCAATCAGTCTTTATAACTTTTTGTATTCATAAGATGACTCATGGTGTTGACCAGAAAACATTTACAAATTGTCATCTGCCAATTTACATGGGTTGCTACTAAAAACTAGTTGTACAACTATCTCTCTCCCTTCCTCAGTAGCTAGGAAGCCTGGACAGTGAGTCATCAACTGGTTGTTCTCAGGAATGCTATCATTTCATGGATGTTGATTTTTTATTTATTAATACTACCTTCTTGTAAGAAGCCTACAATCATGGACACAAATGTGGAATTTTCTCTGTGCAATTTCAATTTCATACTGAAGTATAGTTGGTAAAGCTTAAGTTTTTATAAAACTTACTGTGTTATTTATTTATTTGATTAATGGGCGAGCAGCAAATTGCTGATGTGCCCATATCACACTGTGTCAAAATTAATTATATTATATTTTGTGATGTTAAAGCTTGCATAGTTAATATAATAGGCAGATTGGAACTTATCCAATCTGCCTATTATATTTCTGAGCAAAATGTGAAGAATTGTATTTATGTACTTAACTAAATTATTATAATTATGGTGTGTAGGTACGTGAATAGATATGTATATGTTACGGCTAATACCCGAAGTGCGGCTACACCTAGTTTTAGCCGGTTAGAACTAGGTGTAGCCACTTAGTCTTGGTTAAACCCCGAATCGAGACATGTTTTGAAAGAAGTTAACTACTCCTCGCTTCGCTCGTCGTCGCATGTGCGTGGTAGAAAGCAATCTAACGAACCTAATCTACCTTCTGTCACAGACAAGTGACTTCGAGTCCAACACTTGCACTACAACAGGACTTGAGACTAGGTTTAACCAAGACTAAGTGGCTACACCTAGTTCTAACCAGCTAAAACTAGGTGTAGCCGCACTTCGGGTATTAGCCGTAACATATACATATATGTACATAAATATAAAAGTACATAACTCTTTGCAGTTATAAGCACTGTGATATAAGTATCCTGTGCAGCCAGTATAATGAACCCTGTGCAGTCAAACATCATAAATAACTATACATATACAATACTTACTTACAAGTAGCATGGCATTGAACATGTTGTGTTATCATAACTCCATGCGTAATTATTTTGCAAGAGTTACAAACACATACCTTCAAGTACTTGACTTTATAAGTTGCTATGGTATGTACTTGTTTCAATTCCATACCACGTTAAGTATATATTAATATCAGGATACATATTTTTTAATGGGTTTGTGCTTGAATGTAATTCAATTGATGGTAAGTGATGATTATGGTCTAGGATGTAGTGTGCCTCTGCCTACCCAATAAGAAATTATTTACTGTCCTATTGAAGATCGCTAGATTGTTATACCTAGTAAGTACTAATTTACAGAAGCTGAGTTACTTATCAAAGTTATTTTGTATGTTTTTATAAGCTTTACTAAAGAGTTTTAAGGGGCTTTTTATTATATAGTAGTCCGAAGTAGTAGGTCTAGTTGTTCTTACGTATTATCAATTGAATGAACTGCTATAAAAAAATATGTTGGTATTTTTTGTACAGAATCCAAGCAACTCGAGTTTGGCCAGTAGTTTCCATTCTATGGCACATTATACCATGTGTCTAATTGGCTGTAAACAAGGTTGGCCTCCTACTCTCAAAACAATACCTTAAGCTAATGAAGGAGGCCACTTAATACCTACTTATTCCAGTTTCTTTGCTATGAGAATCAGTGTTTTGAAGAAGCTGTGAAGTATTTTTTTTTATTTTGTTTGCGGGCCAAAAATCTTTATTGCCTTTTTATCTATGGTGAAGCCAATCAATGATTTAGATTAATATTATATTCTTCATATTCTATTATTTATATTTCCTACGCATTTTATCCTCATTTCTTAATATCACCTTTCAAATGGACCGCTTCCTGTATTCCTAATGGTATGGATCAACGAGTACGGTTCATTTGTATGCGCGCAACTAGATGGCGCTAGTAGTCCACAAATGACGCTAACTTGCGGACTGCATGATTGTTTCGCTCTTGCCATTGGCAAATAAATATTCACACCGCATTCGTCTTTCGGCGTTTCCATCGGTGTGGTCAAGATAGTTTCGCGACCCCGGTGACACGCATCCTACAAAGTGAATATAACTATAATAACAAACCGTGATTGTGAACAATAAAAAGCTATAAAGTGCAGAACTTCAGATAGGTGCTGACTATTATCTGTACATCAGTGTGGCCTCTGCAGAACCTGGACCCTCCCCCAGGTCATTCGTTGGACGCCAGGAGGACTCCAGGAATTCATTGCCGTGTGCTGTGCGCCGGCTCAGAGGTTTGTACCATAGGGACATACTTGAGCGGTCTGTTTTTTATTCTTATTTTTCCTTGCACCCATTGTGGTATTCCCGCGCTGGAGTCAGGCTATTTACACGCCACTCCATTTTTTGGTCCTTCTAGTACCGGATGCTGAATTCAGCTCCAGAGATTCACGTACTATTTGGTGGATTCTCATATAACGCTTTTGAAGAATCACGTAATCTTGGTGAATTCTTATATTCATATATTTTATCATACCCGCAACCCGCTATACAGATTTACTTAATTATTGATAAATTCTGTGCGGAAACGCTTACGGGACCTACGTATTATTTGGTAGAAAATCCCTAATAAACATTGTGATTGCCTAATTGGTGTTTTAACGCATTAACAGATATATTATTTGTCATAACTATTACGCAGTTGAATCATTCCTGTCTAACTACCCGCATTTTATATGTAATACACTTACACGTTTCGCTCTGCCATGCAATCGCCTTTGTTAGCTTGGTTATTGCATCATATGATATTTTTTTATTTTTGAAGGCAGTTCAAAATATTTTATTTCGTTTTCATTGTATCAATTTATTTTATTATTGTAACAATGACGGAAAGTGATGTAGAATCTGAAGTTATGTTGGTTCTTTTGAATCAGAAAAAAGAATGCTTATTTGAACGCGTGAATCGTATTTACTCCGCGTCGAAAAATATAGATTATTTTGATACGTCTTCAAGGACGAACGAAAACTTCCTGGCTGAAACGGAAATGATCGATGACGTTCGCATGAAATTCGAGTCATATGTCGATAAAATTAATGAAATCAATTTATTATTAAAGCCTAGTTTTCATCCCGATTATTCTTGTCTCGAATCCTTTGATGACATGTATACTCGCATAAAACGTCTACGTAACAAGATGACCTCCGCTGAGGTGCGTTCGCATGGGTCGAGTAGCTCGACCGAACCGGTTATAAAGTTGGAACCGCTCGTGATTCCCAGTTTCGATGGGAACCCGCATAATTGGAATGTCTTTTATCAATCGTTCAAAGCTAATGTTCATTCAAACAAACAATTGACAGACTCCCAGCGAGTACAATATTTGGTTTCAAAACTTACACATGACGCGCTAAAAATAACCGCCGGAATTATTCCGTCGGGTGAAACGTACATTATTCTGTGGAACAGTCTTGTTAAAAAATACCAAGACAAACGTGCATTAGGTACATTTTATTTAAATAATATATTGGATATGAAAGCTTGCTCGCACAATGCGAACGCGCTCGATGCATTTGTTGGTAAATATTCGGCTTCGCTACTGGCTTTAAAAGGCTTAGAGATAACAGATTTGACTGATTTTGTTTTTTTGCAATGCGCGTTAAGAAAAATGGATTACGAAAGGATCCAAGCTTTTGAACTTTCTGTTCGCAATGATGAAATTCCCACGACTACACAGTTGATAAATTTTGTTGAAGATCAAGCTAAAATTTTACAATATTCAACTGTGCATAGCTCGTCTTACAATAAGTAAGTCTTAATAATACGAATAAGTCGTCAATGAATGCGCCTACACAGGCACGGAATCATACCGCACAGCCAAAACAATATACCACCCGAACGTTCCTAACGAGCACTGCAAGTGACAATAGCGTGAACGCGTTATCTATTAATTCAGCTTCTAATGTGTTGCCTAGCGCAAATTGTTGTTTATGTGACGGCGAACATGTACATTTGTACGATTGTGCACAGTTTATAAACATGCGTGATGCTAGAAGTAGGTATAGTTTTGCGAAATCACAGAAAGCTTGCGTAAATTGTTTAAGTCAATTACACAAATCTTCAAATTGTCAAAGCAAATCAGTCTGTCAGGCCATTACGGGAAAAGGTGTTTGCGCTAAAAAACATCACAAGTTACTGCATTTTGATGATAAAAACAATTATAGTAATACGTTTATGTCACAGATGAATCATGATTCTTCAGATATTAGTAATGATAACAGTGGTTTATCCCTTGCTTACGCAGACACAGTTGAACAACCGCTTCATGTCGAAGTTGCCTCTGCATCAGGGCTTCCTTTGCCCCCCGTCACATCACCCGCTGCCTGTGGGGCTGAGTCAGATCCGCCGTTGTTAACTGAGATCTCGCCTGGGGTCGTTTCAGACCCGTCATCCCTTAAACTTGCCAATCCGCTCGCGCGTACGATAACAAAGGCATCCCCATTACTAATCAATAGTGTACCTATTGTTTCACATGAAGTACCTTGTATCGCTAATCAGCCTTCGCGGAGACTGATTTTACATACTGATGCTACTTCGGAGTGTTCTTTGGTATCGAAAGAATCTATAAGACAATCCCACTCGTACGCTTGTATTATAGGTAATAAACTTCTACCTAGCGCTCAGATATATGCCCATGCCAAAGGCAGTGGGGCTACAAAGGCTTTAATAAGGTCGTTACTGGATTGTTGTTCGGAAGATAACTTAATCACCATAAGATGTTGTCGTAATTTAAATCTGCCTATAAATCCATTAAACAATTGTTCTGTCAAGGGTGTCGGTGGCACTTCACGTAACGCGCTAGGTTATGTTTATGTAGAAGTTCAATCTCGATTTCCTCCTTTTAAAATGTATAGTTTTTACGCGTTAGTCGTGGAGTCTATCGCTGATATGATACCGACGCAACTTTATGAATATAAATCAAATTCAAAGTGGCGCGAATTACAATTGGCTGATATGACATGGAATGTTCCCGGTGATGTCGATTTATTAATAGGCTCACATCTATTTCCCAAGATTTATATCGGAAACGAAGTTAACTGTGGACCTCATTTACCTCTTGCATACTCCACTCATTTTGGATATGTATTCATGGGGGAGTACCCAGAGAATAACGAGGCGCCAGCCCAAGTTGCGTCAAAATTTACAGTGCTAACATTAAGTGATTTCGAACCTGAAGAAATTCCGGTGAAGCGCCTGCTGTCACCGGATGAGACTGAATGTGAAAATATGTTTACATCAACGGTGACCCGTGATGACATAGGTCGGTTTACCGTCGCGACGCCGTTCTGCCGTGATCCTTCCGAACTTGGCGACTCGTGCACTGCCACCTGCCGACCCTTTATAACACTTGAGAGAAAGTTACAACAATCTCCGACTTTACGCGACAACTATAATAAAGTGATAAAAGAATATATTGAGAACGGTTATCTTAGTCCTGTCAAGGATTGTGATCTTACATCGCACGGTTATTATATACCTCACCATGTAGTTTCACGTCCGTACAAACCGATGCCACGCACAGTATTAGACGCTTGTTCAGGGCTTTCATTGAATGATATATTACATGTAGGGCCAAATTTGCAACCTGATTTCTTTATATCGTTGCTAAATGTCAGATTGTTCCATATTACTATGAATGCCGATATGAAACAGCATTATTTAGGACACGAAGTGGGATTAACAAACGCGCGGTAGCAAAATTGTATCCCATTCCTTCATAATAAATATACGTTATAGTAAACATAGGTACATACTTACGTATTTCGTAAATTATTAAATAATTTTAGTGTAGGTATGTAGGTAACATTTGGTAGGAATTGTTTTGAAATAAAATTGCAATTATGATTATAGATATATGACCAAGACATCAAACTATATTGCACTCTGTACAGCCATGAAGTCTTCATTCTTGTTTTTGTTTTGAAACCGTAGCTTTCAAGGCGGGGTGTATGGTGAAGCCAATCAATGATTTAGATTAATATTATATTCTTCATATTCTATTATTTATATTTCCTACGCATTTTATCCTCATTTCTTAATATCACCTTTCAAATGGACCGCTTCCTGTATTCCTAATGGTATGGATCAACGAGTACGGTTCATTTGTATGCGCGCAACTAGATGGCGCTAGTAGTCCACAAATGACGCTAACTTGCGGACTGCATGATTGTTTCGCTCTTGCCATTGGCAAATAAATATTCACACCGCATTCGTCTTTCGGCGTTTCCATCGGTGTGGTCAAGATAGTTTCGCGACCCCGGTGACACGCATCCTACAAAGTGAATATAACTATAATAACAAACCGTGATTGTGAACAATAAAAAGCTATAAAGTGCAGAACTTCAGATAGGTGCTGACTATTATCTGTGCATCAGTGTGGCCTCTGCAGAACCTGGACCCTCCAGGTCATTCGTTGGACGCCAGGAGGACTCCAGGAATTCATTGCCGTGTGCTGTGCGCCGGCTCAGAGGTTTGTACCATAGGGACATACTTGAGCGGTCTGTTTTTTATTCTTATTTTTCCTTGCACCCATTGTGGTATTCCCGCGCTGGAGTCAGGCTATTTACACGCCACTCCAATCTATTATCCTATTTACTCTCGCTTAGCAACGCAATATATAAGCGGGGCATTTAAATCATATGATATTTCGGAATTATTAACTCGGACAAATTGGTCGAGTTTTTTTAATGAATTGTCTGTGGTAAGCTTTCAAAGGCAATAATCGCTTGTAATCGTATTTTTTTTCGTTTTGTATTGTATTTGTTTTATCTTAATGCCTGTTCAGTAAAGCAATAAACATAAAGAAATCTTAATTCCTAGGTCTCTTAGATCGGTGCTAAGGGCACTAGGTCTCACATAAGCTCTGTTTCAGGTCGCACGCGGGCGGCGCGGGCGATGGGAAAGCGACCTCGGCGCAGCGCCGGCCTTGCCCGGCTTACGACTAGATGGCATTTGCTTTGATACCACGCAAGATATGGACTGATTGTGAGTTTATTGTTTGTAATATTTTTGTATTGACTTATAGATTCACCTAGGACGACAATTTTTACCAGTTATAGGTACTGTTAACGGTACCACAAATTCACAAACGGAAAGACAACTTTCCTAATGGTGAGTGACAAATACTGGCCTATGTTGAAACATGCTTAGTGCTTAGCTTACTTAATAGTAACGTAGATTATAACGTTGCTTAACATCAGGCAAGTTGTAGTAAAACGTGAGCCTATCGCATGTAAAAAAAAATAGTAACCGACTCACTCTTGTTAAAGTCGGAGGGGAAATTTGCGCAGTGATCGACGTTGCTGGCATGTAAAAGGAGAAGCATATACCGATACACCAAATAGTAGGATAGGAAAGGCTTTGATAATAAAATACTCTTTGATAATTCTGTAGGTACTACTGCTGCTCCAGAAATCTGCAAAGCTTTTCTGTATATCTTATTAGGTAGGCTTTTAGGTTCGTCTCTTTTACAAAGTCCGTTCACTAGTATGCTTATTTGGTTATAAGTACCAGTAATGGTAAATGCTGACTACTACCTAACGAATTGACTAAGGCCTTTCTTACTGATATGTGGTTATCATATTCAAATTGCCCGAATGTTAAATCTATTTCAAGAGCATTCCTTATCTTATCATTGACGTGCAAGTTGCATTTACTCTGCATTAATATTAAGTCTTCACTTATCTAAAACGTTATCTTGTTACCTGTTATCAAGACATTTTTAATACCACCTACCAGGGTTTGACTTTCACATTTTGATGTTGCCGAGGGCATTTCCGCATAAACAATGGTTTTGAAAACTTATAATTTAGCTGAAACAATTCTGGTTCATCAGTTACAATAACTTACTTCTTACACTAGACCAATATACTTTGATAGTTTTATTTATATTCTTTAGTTATATTACTAAAATAACATATTTTCTAATGCATTTCTGAAACTGGCTACCGATTTCGGTAAATCCAGTCTTAGGCAGTATTTAAATGCTACCATTTTTTAATTCATATTTTGGCACTCGGTTTATTTGTGCGTTGATTATAAGCAGGGAGAAGCGAGAACGGCTCCCGAGACACAGTGAAAACTAGTTCGGGAGGCTTTGGACTCCAATATCTTTTTGAACAGAATTATGCAAAAAAAATCCTAATTAAAAAGTCAAACGGTACATAATCATTTTGAGGGCAATTCATTAAACCAATACAGTTAGTAACCCAAAAGTTGTATCAACCGACATGCTCCAATATTTGTCTTTGAATTTCCCACCGTCTAATTGATTCCGCAGATTCTAAACGAGGCAGTAAATTAAAGATCGCATTATCACTGGTTAAGATTTAACCAGCGATTAGCACCGTTATCTTCGTAACTGCGATGAAATTTTAACAGCTGATTAAATGAGCATCGAACTCATAGATCAACGAACTTAGTAGCTTAGATCAACTTTTTTACAAAGAGATAATAACATGCAAAAAGCCGGATATTTGTTGGAAATTACAGAGAGATAGGCTATCATCAATGCATACTGGCGGTGCATCGGGATGTGAAAATATAGGATGTGCATTAAAATATGCAACAGCAGTATGAGTCATGGATCCGGGAGAAAATAATAGAAAAACAAGGTGGACTATCTAGGAATTTATGGAGAGCTTACTCATTGCCTTTGAGTACCAATGTAAGTAGATAATAATTATATTACTATACTTATGTAGACAGAAAGGTAGGTACTATAGAATTGCTCTTCTTACAACATGTACCTACGTTAAGGCTAATAATAGACTGTTTTGGTTGCATCTTTAAATTTTTAGGAATAAATCATTTATTGATCTGTCGGAAAAAATCTTTTGATCTTGTCTAAATGGAAACAGCGTGACTTTTTATCTTAAGGTTTAGCTACTGTTTAGAAACAAATCAGGGACGCGATTATTTAGGCATTTAGGACACAGCTAACGGAATTATTGTATCCGTCCCATTACGATAAGTGTACAAAAACTAGGTCTTCTCCATTACCTACAGTGTAAAAAATTGTCATAACGTTAGCGTTCATGAATTATATTTTATACTCACATTTTATTCCAAAACAACTCGTTTTTTCGTAACAAGGGCAGTAAGTACCTACCTATAAAAGTGTGTTCATTCTAACTTGGAAAAAAGGTACCTAAACAAACCGCCAGCTTTCACAAGGTTTCTTATTGATCTCTACCATGTGATTCGATTTCTTCTCATCTGTTAAACACATAAATACACACAGATTCTTTATGTGTGTTTTATCTATTGTATGTATTTAAATTTGATATTAAAGATAAATAGGTTCAATTATAAAATTTCAGTTTCTACTGTACCTATAGGTAATATCGGTCTACCTACATAGATATCAGTTTACTTGGTATGCTAATGCAAAAAATTACCGCAACAAAGTTCACAGCAAGCCTTCTTATGCCATTGTCTCAGTCACGATTTGCAATTTTCATAATATTTATTGTAATTTAGCTAATACTAAGCGTATAATCCGCGCAAGATATACCTGCGTCACAGGTGGCAGCACATTGAACAACAAAATTAAATGTCCTAAATGCTTCCTTGTGGTTGTAAGTAATTCTATAATAATACTTACTATTCTACAATAACTATTCAACCACAAAGCAGTAGAATATTACAATGCAAAAGTCTATATTTCCTCTCACCTAAAATTGGCGTGAAGTTTCTCAAGTACTTCTGCCATCTTCCCGTAGTATCATTTTATAATACATCTATCTAGGCATTTTTTTAGTTCCGATTTTCCTCACTTGCAAAGTTATGTATGTCGCTTGGAGTGTAGTTCGAGATACTTCATGCTCGAGCGCTGGTGACAATGACCCCCGATTGGCGACATTATCTGAGCCTGCGACTATTGTTTTATTATTTTTTTGCTACATTTATACCGCTCACTCACTGCCCTTGGTTTGACGTCGTTGCCCTGCCCTAAAACCAACCCTTTAGTTTCTTCTTTAAAACTGGTGTGGCGGTGGTATATGGAGGAACACACCTAAAAACCATCAAGTTTGTTGTTTGAAGTCGGTTAAGGAGCAGTCGCAGAGGAAAAACACTATATATTTCTCCAGAGTTTCATTTACAATGGATTTCCGCAAAGTAACGCCTGATTCATTATCTTATTAACAGTAAAGGATTAAATTGCGTGCTATTTTTACAATTTTCAAAGCATTTATCTCAAACTAAAGTAGATCTCAGCACATAAAACTTTCAGCCCATTTAACCATTTCAATAGCTACCTTCCTCCTCCGCTAATTGTCCAAAATTACCCGCTATTGTGTGTAATGATGGCTTCCAATGAAATCGGATCCTTGGCACAATTACCGAGATCATATCACGGCTCTTCCGGCGGGATGCTACGGGAAACTGATTAGATCGATCATGTTATGGCTCAAATTGGTTTCAATGATGTTTGATTTGAGGATGAAAGATATTTTTGCTGATTTGTCCTTGGAAAGTAGAATGATTTGATTTCCACATTTAATACCGAGGCGTTGATTGACATAGTTCGAAACGAGGTATTTCTATGGACTCTGTGTAAGACTGTGTATGATGATGATGATGATAATAAGTTAATCAATAGAACAAATTAAATCTATTGATCACTTAAAATGTTTGTACTCTGAGTCGAGTTACGAAAGTTAATTTATTATAATTTCCGTCAAAAATTGTAACCATGGGCATAATTTGTAATTTTACCTCCTATTACAAATGAATTGAATGCAATCATTGTTTAATTTTATAAATAGAGCTATCAGTTCCCTTTATTGATCAAGTCCGTATCCGCAGAGTATCCTGTGGGAATCTGATTATGAACAATAGTTGCCAATATGTGTATTCTTGGAATCATTATCAATTTTAGAAGTCACCATTGCAACACTATTTCTAGTAACTAATTTAATTATCGCATTGTAAAGTTATAGTGATAATTATCTTTCCAACTCTACTAAAATACTAATGTACAGATAGCAATTGGTCGTTACCTCATCTTTCTTTTAGGTAAGTATACAAAGTTTTGCAAAATTTTGGCATTATCGCGATAAAATGCCTCGTTGATTACTATTGTGTACATTGTATTAATTTACTGGCACCTATGTCTACTTCCAACTGCATTAGTAGGAATTCACTTGACATAAAAAAATAAAAGATAAATAGTCTTCCAATCAAGGAAGCCCAAAATTTTGTCATCTATTAAATGCAACCAAATTGAGATTTTCTTATCATTTATTATTTTCCCAACCTTTCATTTTCGCCACAAGACAGGAATGGCTTGGCAGGTTAAACAAGTTCTTACCAAAATGTGGAATTACGCATCTATTCATTGATCATAATATCGCCATAGAATACTACGAAGTATTAGAAAGTTATTTAACTTGGCATACTAATTAGTATTAATCCTGCTTATAACATAAAGACATTAGAGTAAAAACAAGAAATTATCCAACATTACTCTCTCTTAAATTTGCATGTTTATTAATATCATTCGCAAATATTGTTGAATACCTGCCACTCAAGTACCAGCCTATTGCATAATACTTATACATGTTCCGTGATGAAGTGTAATATATATCATTGATAATATGTTTTATACCCAATTCTCATTTAATAATATTTCTTATGATATTCGGAACAAATCCAACGTTTACTGGAGAATTGACGTGGACATGAAAATGTAACATTGTACATTTTCTATGCTGGAACATTTAAGATGGCTCATACATTTATAAAATTTCTCCTTTATTCTGTGTTTCCTATCGTGTCTTATATCGGAAGGAAGCAATGATCAAAGATCGAGAGCTACATTAATGGTATCGGACGGGTATTGGCACGCAATGGAGCGGCAAATTGCTGCGCCCGCGCACCGGATGTCTGCGCACAGCATCGCACTGTAAGCACGCGCCGGACAATTACACGCAAGTAAGTACTAAAGAATATGTAGCAACTCAATATACTCATGTTACAGAAAAAAGAATGATTCTCATATTTTAATGGCTATTTAATTATAGTACATTAAAATTCTTCATGTAACGATGTAATGTCTAAATAATAATTTTTTTGAACACAGGTATGAAATAAGGGGTAGTATATAAAAGGCATGAGTTTTAAAGTGATACGGAAAAAAAATAAGGATAATAGTAGAACAGCTAAAGAACCACATTGACCGAAAATTTAAGCAAACTAATCAATAAGCAATGCTAATTATGACATGAAATAACTAATCGAAGGAATCGTTGCAACTCTTTCAAAATCAAACAATCAGCCAGTTTGGTTCGTTGAACAGAAATTAACTGTCAATTTAAAGAAGTTGCTAACTGTTTCCAAACGTTATAAATTACTTAGCGACGGACTCGCATGTTTTATACATGCCTTTAGTCATGTCCAGTTCATCCATCTTTCGTAAATATGCTGATTTTCTGCATAATGCAGGAAAGTATGGTTGTGACGGGCATGAGGAGGTAGTTTCTAGCTGTCTGGGCTAGACTGCTGCCTGCCGTGTTGCTTGAGTCAATGTGGCTTCAATCAAAATGTTAGATGTGTGGTTTTTTGGATGGTTGGCATTATAGCTAGTCAAGAAGTTATTGTCTACTAGTACCTATGGCAAGACCCATTCGGTGAGGCCCCATATTTTGTGTAACGTAAAAAGTCACGCATCGATTCCTTCAAGCAAAACGAACTTTATTCACACCGCATAAGTAATAAAATTTTAAAATAGAGCAATATAAGCCATGGAGGTTTTGTAAAGTAAGATGGTATTGCGTATATGGGCAGGGTTTTATGTTCGCGTCGGACGTGCTCGCGAAAATCATTATAAGGTTAAACACCCGAGCCTCGCTTGAGACCGTATGTAAATAAACAACATCGCTCGTGTTATGAAATATGCTTTGGTCCTTTTTGGTCCTAAGAAAGGCCTCTCTTTCCCTTGTGTTTGTTAGTTTTTCACTTATTCGTGCTTTACATATTAGCTCTGTATGAAAAATGGTTAGCAATTTATTGCAATCTTTCGTGAGTATTTTATAATGTACGAATCAATGATTGCATCAGTGAAGATTAGGTCGATGCTACTTCATTCTTTTGTAATTTGTCATCGTTAATTCGACTGCTCACAATCAATTCTCATTACATATCAAATCCCACGTCCCCACGTAACGAGGCTCAGCTATCGAGGTGAAGAAAATATCGAATTGTCACGCAATACTCGTGTTCGATGGTTTAATGCAGCACTTAAGTAGGTGCCCTAAGGATCATTATGCCAAATACGGTATGCGCAGGGTATCCTCGGTTACGAATACGAACCTTGTCTTACAAAACAAACTTTGGAATTAGCTTGCGTTGCTCGCGCAAGGACATTCATTTGGCATTCTGTTTGAGATCCGTCCGTCGCTTCGCAAACATGCCACGACTCGCATGTTAGAGCCAGGTTTGAATTACTAGTATTAATTATCGCCTTTCCAGTATCTGTTACCGTCCGTAATCGACTACTTTCGATTTTTTTCCACCGCTTCTGACAGCTTCGGTAAAAGGCGAAGCAGGTAAGGGTCGGTTCAAGATTCAAGAATAGTGAAAGCATAGTTGCATAATGATATTTTTTCAATTCTCTGCTCCTTGAAATCTGTTTGCCCACTCGGTGATTTTGTGTATTCTGTTATCAGTTTAATGTTCTCTTATCGTGAGGATTGTCCGTAGAGCATACAATGAAGTCACGGACCAAATCCGATTTGCCTTGCGATTGGCAAAGCAAACTAGTTAGCTCATCGCGGTGTTGTGAGCGCTTTGACATTACCTATTTGATTCATTATAATGATACAGGTGGCTTGCAATGGGGTTTAAGTATACTGTCATTATTGACATTGTTTGAGTTTTGTCTGTCATTGGTGGGTCACGATGTCAGCTTTGTGTTTTTTTTTCGTTATGCATACCTACCATACCTATTGCTTTACACACGAAGTATGCCATTGGTCTATTTTGTATAATATCCGTAATTTGTGTTAGAGTCTAACAATATCTTTATTGGTATAGTCAACGGCTTCCAACAGATGTTAGTAACCTAACCGTGGATGGTACCAAGTGGTGCCACGAACTTACTAAAATAAACTGTCAAAAGGATTGGCTTCCCACTACTGACTCACAAATGTTTGCCAGAAAAATGTGTGGACGTGGAGTCACGGTAGTGGAGTGGTGAGAACAACATCGCTATTTATGTAGATGAAAAAAACATTACATTTTTGGCAAAGGATTTTCAAAAACTAAGCTGTTATATTGATAATTGAGTAATGTAGCTGGTTGTAGACGGGTTTCGACTTTCGATGTGATAGACAATTTTGATTTCACCTTAAAGTAAGTATGCGAAATTTATTAATCGATTGCAAGAGCTTCGACATGACAAAAATTTGGCTAACGACAAACTTATCATAAATTCAATATGACATTATCATAATAGAAGCAAGAGCAACTTAAAGGTCACAGAAACATAAATTTGAATGAATTAATATTGACCCCAATATGTAGGAAACGAATGGTATCAATATTGCAATATGCATTCCATACATATTGATGAACACAAGTAGTTAATTATAAATCTTCATCTTCAAGGTCTTTAACAAAAATGTTGTGGAACTTCTTTGCTTTAAATGTCATCGTATTGTATCGTAACTTTTATTTTATTCTTTTGTGTAATCGTAAGAATAAAACTGTTAGGTACTAAAATAAATAGTAATTAGTAAGTATTTTGTATTTTTATGGCTAAAACAAGGAAAAAATCTTTTTGTGGATGTTACAATAATTACAGGTACATGTATTTCAATTTCTCTTTTAACAAACTACATGTTTCTAGAACGTAAACCAAAACACGAATAGTAAGTAACCTTTTGTTATTAAGTACACAATAGTCTTGAACAATTTGCATTCATCATTGTTTATCTTCCAATCAGATCTGATAAACAGGTGTCGCAGCTTTCACCAGATTGATTGTTACATCCACAGGTATTGAAAGTTATAATTTATCAATTATTTTATCTACAGAGGCTTTTAAGTTATTTTTGCAAAGGTTTCTGTCTTATTCTATTTGTAATATTATCTGTTCTTCAAAGTCTGTGTCGAAAGGTATCTTCTATGTTGAAGGTCATGTTGAATTTTGGGCCACCCAGTGCCATGCTTTTCTACAATTTCTGGTGTTTTACGCTTTTTATAGCAGATTATTGAAATCATGAGATAATTTTACCATCTAATACTCTGAACCACCTTTATGTAAAAAAAACAACTTTAACATCCGGTTCCCTCCAGATAGCTTTCAACCTCAATGCCTATGTTGATACGCTTCAGTAGTTTTGCCGTGATGTAATGTTTAGCATTAATATTTAGTTAAAAATCCCGCCCATTACATGTCCGAACCTACTTCATTGAATTGGCTATTGGTTATTCCTTTGATCATCATAATAACTCATGGATACAGAATGATCACGTCTATTTGTCTGAAGTGTTGGATTTACAATGAGTGGCACTTAGCGCATCGTGATTATAAATGTCTATAACAGTTACACCATACAAGCAACTTAGAATCTTGTATTTTAGTATTTGTCATAGCACTGTTGACAATATCTATATCTAATTGCGCAGTCTCAAATGATTAACAAATTGCAAGATTAACCTCGGTTAATACATTCGTAGTTAAATAGCCAAGTAATCAAGCTCATTTCCAATCAAGTTTTGCTCTCAAGAATGTCTATTATGTAACCGAAACATAATGTAGATTCTGTTCTCGCATTCTTTGATTGATAGATTACATCTCAGTGCACGATGCGAGCAAATGTATGTATTTAGGCAGAGCTGAATGGCCGATTATTGCAGTTATTATTAGCAACAGTAATAAACGCAATTGCCTTTTATTAAACGGCATCAACAGAGCTTCTTGTGCAGACCGGATTAATTATGTTACCACTTATCGCGCTCCCAATCTCAGACTTAGCCCCAGACCATTCCCCAAAACACTAATTGCCGACCAAAACTATAGAATGAGTTATCAAAACAATGTCATTTAATTTAACTACAGTCAATTTGGAACTTGCTAATTCGCTAATCTTCGTGTCTACTAAGACGTTTGCTAGTTTTATCTCTGTTCCCATATTTGATTGCGTTGGAGTTGCGTAAGACGTACTTTCATTGTTTTGCACGTATTATCCAAAATGAGATAACATTTTATTTGTCACGAGGCTGGGAACATTTTTCTTTGGGGCTTTCTTACATAGATGCCGTCGTAATGCCTATTGTGCTGTCTATTTAATTTAAAGACGCATCACTTCCTATCTCGCTAATAACTCTATAAGACCTGTTATTGTTATTAATGAGACTTTTAATGTTATCTTCATGTTTTATATCTGTGCTATATCTATTTATGTTCATTTTTCGGTTTCATTGTATTGAGAAATTTGTTTCGATTCAATTAGTTACTGCAGTGGCAGTTCTGACTATCGCGTATTGTTTTACTTTCATTTAGATTGTATTATATCTTTTCATGTCATGTTAGATGTAAATTGTTACTCAAAACAAATCATTAGTATTGAATACATAATAATTCATCAGAGGCTTTCATCCGCGGAGGCGTCGTGATAACCATCTCCCGGCTTGTTCGCTATCAAGATTGTTTTATTGATAAGCAGAAGGAGATTTCACTTGTAAGTTATGTATGTACTCGCACTTTGCACTCGACATGTTTGACAGCTATAATTGTATGTATATACCTACTCGTATCTATATAATTATACGATTGTACAATCGTACAACTGGCCATATTTTAATATTTTTTTACCTAAGATTGGACAAAGACCGCTAGGGACGATTTAATGTTAGACCTTGTCGCGTGATCGCTCAAAAAATCTAACACGAAAAAAAAAGAATGCTAATATACTGCGCGGGCGCCTGTATTCATAATTTTAATTAGACAACTCTCTATAAAAAGTAAGTGACGTTTCATCTGATACCTTTGTAACAAATGTTGGTGGGCAATCATAAGCCTATCAAGTCAAACGTACATAAGAATAATTATTGACCTCACAATAATTTAATTATACTGTAGGCCTGCGCGAAAGTTTGAGTAAGCAAAGATCTAATCGAGTTATTTCAAGTTAGAAGATAGAGATCTTAAAATTGAAAACCGATTGTCTATTTAATTAGTGACTCAATATTCGTTTATCTTAGTGCTAATTGCCTAATGGTTTAGAAAGACACATCATTGCCTGTTTTACCGAAATCGCCGGAAGTTTATGTTTGACCAGTTTCACTTTGCACTCAAACAGACAATCTCTCTTCCAGCAAATAACAAACGAGAGCTGACAAATTTTACTACAGTCTGTATATAGTGTTACCGAAAAATATAGTTAAGATCGATCATAACGAAATTCAAACATCCTACATTCTTCTTAAAGCTCATTTTCCTCTGCTTCGTTGTTGTTATCATTTTCCGGTAAGGATGACAAAGTGACTAACCAATTAACCATGCTGTTACTGAAAACTTTACGTTACCTATGTATTTTATTTTTGTCTTCAAACTTTCGTTTTCCGCTTCAAAGGTTAGTGAGTATCCTCATACTTTTGTTTTGAGAAATTGTTAAGTTTATTAGTCATAGAAATCTAATTTAGTAATTTAATAGGAAATAAGTGAAAATAATAACAACCTAAACGACCATGCAGTTGTTTGGTCTCCGTTCTGACTTTTTGACCACAAGACTAAAGTTGACTCACAACTTATAAAATTGTCTTTAATCTCGACAATATAAAATATGTTACAGGAACTATAACCTTATCCAAAACCACAAGCCAACCCAAATCGTCCTTCTAGTACTTCGCATACAAATTCGTGCAGATTTCATGCCAACTGTATATTTGTATTCCACCATTGTATGCAGAAGGCACAACTTAGCAGCCTCGATGTCAGGTATTGGTATATGTTGAGTTTGGTATACTCCATCGTTTGCCAACTTACTTGCTATTTTTTGCATATGATGATTGATGATGTCCTGGATATTTACGTAAGGTTTTTTTTTTTTTGGTGTGTGGCTAGAAAATTAGATTTGGTATTGCTCTGGTCGATGGGTCGACGACATCGTCAAAGTCGAGGGTCCAACCTGGATGAGGTCTGCACAAGATCGACGCAGATGGAACATGCAAAGGGAGGCCTATACCCCGCAGTGGGATCCCAAGGGCTGTGGATGATGATGATGATTATTGCTCTGGCTTATACGAATCATCAAACATTATAGTCACCACACTTTTTGAAGATTTACTGACGAAATTCTGATTACTTCTCACTCATAGTGTACACTGACCTTAATATGGTTGGTCTCCGCACATACTCCACGGTTGTTAACACCTGCCTGTTTGCTTTCCTCCAATGTTCACACCTTTAGGTTTTCCTTTTGCTTGTCCAGTTTTACCGAGATCGTGAATTTCAATTATTTCTGGGCCGGCTTTTTGTCTGACTTTACTAGTTTCTTTACCTGCTTAGAAGGGAGATTAAACGTTGACTAGTTTTTAGATCTGTTTTAGTCTTACTTAACTATTGGGTTGAGCGGAGTCTAATGTCGCCTTATATCAACTTGGGTCGTTGTTGAGTTATTTAGAGCATACTGAATTGTTTCCCTATCAGTAAGTATGATGTGTCGTTACCTATAAACGAGCAATTTTCACCAACCAAGCTAATTTATAATTTCTTTGTCTGAATTCGACACGCTTATTAAAAAGCTCTTGGCCTTATTATGTGATAACTCAAAATTGCAAAACCATATGTAAAAACATGTACAAGATCACATTTGTTTAATTGTTTGCTTCAAGTGTTCATTGTACCTATTTATAATCACTAGTTTGAATGCGCAAATATTCTTCCTCAGTTTTAAAAACTTTAAAAACTAAAGAATTGTCCTTGTACAAGTATATTTGTATGAAAGAAAGAAAGAAAAGAAAGAAAGAAATATTTATTAAAATCATAAATATTACAAAACATAAATAATTATTATTATTATCATGTAACACTATGATTTCTTGTCATAATTGTTTTAAATAGGTACATTCGTATATGTACATGTATATGTACATATGTATGTAGACCAAGTAACTGTAAATGTTGTTACAGATTAGAGCTTAGTTTGTGACTGTGAAAATTAAGTGTGAATGAAAAGGTCGTAGTCAAGTAGCTGCTAAAAATTCTCCCTTATTCTATATCTATTCTTACTTTTCTTAAAAATCTTTTGTCGGAAGCAGAACCCCTGTCGTATAGATTCTGTTCTGAGTTTCAAGATTATACGAATAGGTATCTTGAAGTTATACAAATCAATTGCACAATCGAATTACGAAAATGCCATCACTAATCCCTACAGGGTCAAGTTTAACTGCTGCACACTACGGGGGTTATTAGAAATTAAACATTCACGGTCGGCCTAAACGCTAGAAAAATATTACCAAATCTAAAGAAAATAATTCAATTACACAAATTACACCCGCTCAACAGCTTCTACAGGTACTACTGATACGGGAAAAATTTCCTTATCTGAAGAATTGGAGGTATTTCACTTATGGCAAAATGAATAAAATTAAATGAAATTTTGAAACGAGAGTTTTGTCTATTAATATTTATGCTTTTTTATCGGAAAAACATATAAAAAACAAGGTAAAGGTTAAACCGTTTATTAGTTGCCCAACTAAAAGGTAGGACGTGTGATTTGACACATTAGTTTCCATTAATTATTAGAATCGTGTTGATAAGAGGAGGCATTACGCAAAGCGCCAGGTTTCATCTGCGACAGCCTTCGATTGGTTGTCTCCGGCCAGTCCACTGCCGGCGGTGCGCCCGCGCACTAGCGCGCGACATATTCAAATTTGAATTTTCGATTTTGGAACAAGTGACGTGCTCGTTGATCAGTGTATTCCTTATTTAAATTTCCCGTGTGAATGATTGAACTATCTTCTCTTTATATGGAATCGATAAAGAGATAGATAAACAAACAGTTCTGTTGAGTGAGATTTTGTGAAGGATATATTCTGCTTCTCTCGGTGAGTTATGATGTCAGAGTTTGTGTTAATGGTAGTGATTGACATTTAAAGTATTTCATTAAAATATTTTGATGTTGCAAGTTACCCTGGCGAGGTATGTCAACAAAACCCTTCGGCTTATCTATCGGTTTCAAAGTAGTCTGTGTCTTAACGGTTCACATGTCTACGCTTTAACGGTCATTAACGATGTGTTAGACCGTGTCCGTTTTAGGTTTTGTATGATTTATTATTTTCGTGACTGATAGCTTTTTTATTTGTTCTTGACCTTTTAAAACTTAATTTCTATAATTACTCCCACATTCTTTTAAGCTGAATGGTATATACTTGGCTTTTAAGAACTAAATTAACAAACAGTTAACAATACATATGGCATTCAGACTATCTACGGTTCAAATCATTTTAATTGCTGAATACAATGATATTTAATTATACTACATAATAATAAATACAGCTATGTGCCTATGATGGGTACAGTTATTTACAGTATCATATGTACACAAGTGTATAATCCAGTTTACCACATAACACATTTAAAAGCATATGTCAGCATTAATATTATGAATCGTTTAGGATTTTAAAATCATAAGTATGTACACATATACCTATGATGTAGATAACCACATACACGTACATAAATACATAATAGACACACCTCATGAGTATATTATGCCTGCTTGTTTATCTGAGTTAATTACATAGAAATACATTACATTTTTATTTTCCAAAACCTCTCGGAGCGCTTGGTTGACGCGACGCGTGACCAAAATGCTGGCCTTTTTCTGGCTCAACGTATCAGCATTGCCATCCAGCGTGGTAATGCGGCCAGTATGCTGGGCACGCTGCCCTCTGGTAGTGGGCTGGAGCACTTAGATTATCTTTAGGCTTTTCTAAAGATTTTCTAAGTGCCCCTTTTTGTAGTAGTTAGAAGTAGTATGTTTAGTTTTTCTTCCCTTGTTTTTATTACATAGACAATATCAGGTTTGATTATATTGATATAGGTTTTTGTACACACTATACCTTTGTATTATATTTATATATTTTAGGAATTCAGTGCCTCCTTAGTTATACTGGTAACTTATACAAAATGACCTCACTATCTTTACTTAAATTAATTTCCAGTTGCGTAATTGTCGAGCACACCTCTAGTGATGTCAAACAGATACTGTAATATACATTACGGCACGCACTAATATGAATATTATGAATTTTAATGGTTTATAGCGTAGATTAGTCAGACTTATTAAATAACGAAGTTACTGACTGTTTCTTTTGAATAAACCCAACTTTTCCAACTAACTTACTGTCATTGTTAATTTGCAGTTTTTATATATTGCATCTTATCAATTTAAGATATCCTGTTTCAACGATTGAGTTTTCGACAAGATTGTTTTGTCATATGACTCCTTCCTATCCTTTACCTCTATTTTTCTTTTAGTTTAATGTTGTTGTAAAAACCTTTTTGGTCTGTCTTCTTTTCTACCTTTACTTCTGTGTTCTACGTTCTCCCAAAAAACAACGGATTTATTATACTGGCCCTTTCAATTCGTGCAATGCAAAACAATTTATGTAATTCAATTAACGCTTCCGCTTTTAATTTTGTCTCTCTCCAAGTCTTCGAGTATAATTGATTGCATCGATGACATGATCTTAATAGCACATCAATTTAATTTCATTAAGTGTAAAAAAAACATCAAAACGCACTTGATCGGTTCACTTATTACGTCAACATTATAGGTAATGCAGAGCAAAAACTTGGTGAAAGACATTCTGCAGGTGTTGCATAATTTAAAGCTGAATTAAAGCATGAAGACTGTCTAGAGAGTCATAAAATAATTTTTAATTGTTCCTCCGAGCACTAGGCGTGTAAGATTTACGTAATACACAAATTCCGGATCGCAATTAAATTAAATAAATATCTATAGACTGTACAATAATTAATTAGAAACTTAGTTTGATTGCCTGCTTGAGATTGGTTTTGGTTTTAAATGTAAGAAAGTTGGACTTCACTTTGCAATTAAAGTTATTGCAGAAATATTGATACGGGTATGTTACTGCCACAAGAAATTACAGATAATATTCACTTTTATTCGAAAGTACCTATCTATTGATTTAGTTTTAGTGTTATCTAACGTAACTGTGTTTTTTACCATCGAAAGACTCAAAGTCCATATTATCTGTTTAATGATTCCACGTAAATGTTCTTGTCACGTCTTTTAAATATATTTTACATAGGCACAGATATCTTTACTGCAGGATTTCCCGCGAATTGCAGCATTTTTATTGCAAGCACGCAAATACATGATATCAGCGGTGATTTAACATTCTCAAGACGTATCTTTTTGAAGGCAGTTTTGATGACCATGGGGGCTTTTCCTATGTTTTATCAATAACTTTCCTTACAGTACAATTGTACCCATAATTTGAATACCGCACATAAATCAATCTCTTTTCCTCTAGCGCCATCGTTTTAAAAACATAAACAGGATACTATTTCAAGACTTTCTTATTATACCGAGGTTTCAAAACTTGTATATTTCCTACTTCCTTCTTTAACTCCCATCATCATTATTTCCTCACAATGGAGACTTGTGCCTTCGTTTTCTGTGAACTGGATCATTTGTATTCTATTTAATTACGTATGCTTGTACTTCTATTACGTTAATCATTAGTCTTGATTTGACATTATCAAGATGTTTCAATTACCTCCCCTGTTCATGCTTTAATAGAGCCATCACCATCATTACGTGATAGTTTAGGCGTTTCTGAAAATAAATATTGCATTTAGTGAACATATCATACTATTTTCAAAATGAGTGTAAATTTCCCTTATTTTATTGTTTACATAAACACAGGGTAAGTAAAATACGCTCATTATGCGAGTCACGAGCTAGCGGCCGCTCGCTGTCTGAACTCCGCTTGCATTCTTGGCGGATTCCTGCATTCTGCCTCCACATTATCTATGCGCGATACTGGTAGCAGCACTTCTGCTAAATATTTACTTCAAGGATCATATCCCTAGCTACCTTTTTCGGTCTGATTTTATCCGTGTGCAAATTTATATTGCTCTGAGTAGTTCAATCCGGCACGCACTGAATAAAACCTTATAACATTGCAACATTTATATAACTCACCTCATTCTTTTTACTCAATTTAATTTTGAAAATTGAATGTTCGTGTTACTGCCAATTTAACTTCCATCGGGTTCAATCGGTCAATGCGGCCATTCTCCGAAAATCTTATTGGTTTGCTTGCAGTCTTTCTCAGAAAATATGTGTTATGGTTTTATTACAGGTTTTAATGAACGACCGAGCTATACTTTTAGTGGGAGCACTAGGAGTATTGGGAAATCAGGAACATCTTCGCTATATTTTACTCTTAACATGGTTTCCGTATAAGACGAATTCTCTATACTTACACTGCTTATAAGAAAGTTGATATAGTTTCTTGACAAATCGAGTTTCTCCGTATATGATCACAGACTTGCCGTACGCGGAAAATTATGATTGAATTCTATTAATGATCCGGAGAAATTACAACCGACGATGACGGTGGGAATCGAGTGTTGACAGTAATTTATTATTGTTTTGCTGCGCGTAGCTTATACGTACACATAATGTTGTATTGCTAATACAATGTTTATTGGTGATAATTTGTGCTGTTAGTTCTTTTAAATGTAACAGATCTTGATTGTATAACATACAACCTTCTGTTTTACCAAAGCTGTTTATCCTCGTATTTCTATGATTACATAAGAAATTGTACAAACACCGTAACTTCAATTACCCACGTATCAACTCGTGATTGAAACGCCCGTTCTATCGGATACACTACTTATTGTCATTTATTTTGTTTATTTTAGCTTCAATGTTACTTCGGATTCGGAAGCACATTCACTTTCTTCTGAGTGTTTAGGTATTACGAAATTGATTTATTGATTGTATGTACGCTACTAGATAACGCAGCTTTGGAATCTTTTGATTGATTACATTCAGCGTTAAAGTTGTTTGTCAAACTTGTCTATTAGATTTTTGATGATAGTAGTGTGTTTATTAATTTGCTTGAATAGAGATTTTGATTAATGTATATGATCTTCGGGCGTAATGAATTATACCTTTTTGATTTATGCGGTATATCTGATAGGGTAGTCAAAATATTTTGCTTGGTTTTACATACATATATGCTTCTTAGTTTTGCTTCTTGTTCACAATTTTAAAGATGATGCATACCTACTTAATTTTAAAACTTTCTCTTGCAGTAGCTTCTACAAATATTTGACTAACATGTGTGTAATCATAGAAATCTTAATTGATATGAATCAAGGTTATACAATTTTGCAAACAGAGCCAGGCGTCACTTTACGGATTTGCTACTCACGTTACAATATCATTGACCCACATTTCTTTGCCAATATTGTCAATGATTCATCTATTAGCTATTACCTTCGAAGTGTTTGACTCAGCAGAATCGTTCTCAATCGAATATGAATTCTTTTTGGTTGGCTTAAGATTTGTTTCTTGTTGTATATTTACTGCACCGAAACAAATTTTTGGAAAGCGTTCGATACGCCAATATGTATCTTTGTCGATTAGAATAAGGTTATGTTTGGATGTTCATGTTTATCCACAGAGACAGCGTAGAGAAATGAATGAATCACAAGTTTTGTGCAATGTTTTGTCAAACGTGTCCGGTTATGTTATGATACAATTTAGTGTCACTGGGCAAAGGTTAGGTCAGTCATTGCCGTATTATGATTACCTACGATTCCTGGCTATTGTATATCACGTAGTAATTATATTTGTGTGCAAAGTGCAAACAACTTTGGCACAAGCACCGAAAATCCGTCATAAACGGCACTTTCCGCATGTTAGGTACGTTACATGACCTTTATACAAAATACTATAAACAAAACACTATGGCCAAAATTTAGATTCGTAAATCAACGCTTTCAGACGAAACAAACTTACTTACATATTTACTGCATATCCCTTATTAGAAACAAGTACAAAGGGAAAGTAATTAACGCATAAGGGCTCAGAACAATGGGACTTTATGAATTGATGACGTCAATGGTCGGCAAATAAAACAAATGTAACAACTGACTCCCGGTCTGGAGGACTGAGATAATTATGCAGCATGTGCATACAATGAGTTATTTTATAAGCGAACAGATAATATCTGTATTTATAGCAATCATCAGCATGTCTTGCCGATAGTCGTGGGCTTTGGTAGTTAAGTTTGTGTTACCGTGGTTGTTGTTTTTTCTGTAAATCTGTCACAATAAATTTTCTTACTTAAGTCTTCTTCTTATCGAATGAGAGTGGCCAATTTTGGTGTCGGGAGTTAATCAAGCCGCCCTAAGGGCCTCTGTAATTGCTTAACGACTGCCATACTAGACAAACGGCCGGGACTTGCAACTCTACGAACTTGTAGTGGAATGTCCAAAAGAATTAGATTATATTTATTCAACTTAACGGTTGCCGTTCTGGCAAGTTCCAAGACTGAGATAATGCTGACTGACACCTCAATATTGTACTTTGTAACAAAGTGCCAACTACTCTACAAGATCCATTGTTATCTCAACTGCAGCAGTAGCATATACGCAATCTGTATTAATTAAACACAATAGCTGACTACCAAGTTGGGAACAAAGAGTGCGAGACAATGGCAGGCTGCGCTTCCTCGCTGTCACTTGCAAAACATCGATACAGACCTCTCTATTGACGTTTTTACCAATCGATTCGATACTCTTACTCGATATAGTTACGCTCTTCTCAATCCGTCTTCCGTATGAACACATGAACACTTCCCTGATTTTACATCGCATTTCGATCGGCCATGGTATTCGATTACGATATGATCGATATATCGAATCGAACGCAATTTTTGAATGGCATGCAAATTCTTGTAACTAGCACTGGTCGTAAAAGTTTGAGATTTTTATTGATAAGATTCTTGCGTGTTTTCTGTATTGTTTGAGAAAAAAGCAGTCAAGCATGGCCCATAGTATTGCAATGGATATGAAATTATCTTTATCCATTTCGTAAGTAGGTATTAGTAAAACTAATTCTGATTCATTGTATCTTTGTTTCAGAATCGATTTCGATTCATCAGACGTCATCAGCTCCATCGGGTAAGCATGAAATGTGTTTTATTTGCATTTTTATTGGCCAAATGACCACATCTTTGAATTTAATGATGTTTATCTATCATATTAATATTCTATCTATGTGTTGTACAAAGTCGAATTTTCTATATTGTAAGTATCAGCCTGTAATTGTAAGTAGATATTCGGGAAGTTATAATCTCATTGTACTTATTTCAATTTTCACCTCTAAAAACAAAGACTACGTCTTGTATATTTTCGATTTTTAAAGTTGCTATAAAAAATCATCAATTCGTTATAATGGGCTATCTTTCCGAACCACAATTACTTCTTGACTCTCCGTAGAAAAAGCAACTCAATAATCTTATCTAACCAACATTAATGGACGCCATAATGAGTAAAAATTCCAAATCAGTCTCGCCAAATACAGTGTGTTTGTATAGACATAGAACATAGAACCAGCCGGACCGGTTCCTCCCAGACATTGGCCTCCTCATCCTTACGCTGGACAATATATAAATAAACTAAATAAACTTATCTTAGTATCGATGACGTCATTTTGGTGACTACAATGGCTAAACACGTGGTGGATTACGTGGAGATAGTTCTAGTTTCTAGCACAATACAGCTTCTGGCCAACATATCTTCTCAGGATATGATGGTGACGGATGATATTAATGGAAAAAGTTACTTCATTACTCAATGTTACAATTATCACATGATATGAGTAGGTATTACTACAATAATATTGTACAAGTAGTTACTAGATATCTCTGCACTGTCATATTATAAAACATTGTTGGTGATTCAATTGATTAGACGATAGATACGCTTATCTCGAATATGTTATTGGTGGTTAAACCTACGTCCGCTTAAACGAATATCTTAGAAAAGAAATATGCATTCAAAAATATTTGTATGATTTATATGTTAACGCCTCCTACATGTCAGCTGATGTAATAATGGGCCATAAAGTAATGCATATTTTGTTTAAACTCGTAATTATGACATAACCAGATACCATTACTCTAAACGTGCTCTAAAATATGCGCACTACACTTAGAGAGAAATTTTATTGATAACGAGGATCGGCAAATATAGTAGGTACATCTGGTTGGAATAAGTTAAGACCTAGTTGCAATATTAGCTGTGTATTTTTTTGTTAACAATTGCCTATAGCATGTAGAGATGCTGTTCACACATACATATATGTATATACCGAACCGGTATGTTAGAGTTAGAATCTCATAATATCATTGTTCCATCCAGCGAGTCGGACTATGAAAAATCTTCTTAGTTTTATAGTACTTAGTAGTAACATTAAGTTAACGATATGCACTTTGTGGTCACGACATCATAACTTAACTGCTTCTCATTACCACACTACTTTGTCAAATTAACTCCTATCAACAACAATTTTATTATTTCCTAAATGTTCTTTGGTTTTAGTGAAAGTTGCGGTGCACACAACATTAGGGTTTTTAACGCAATTAACAAGCTCGCGCCATTAGAGAGAAAATTTAAAGTTTCCGCAATACTTTCTACTGCTGTGTTTTGGGTTTGGGCTATTCTGGGCTGGCGAGCCCAAACAGGGCGTGAGTTGAACCAAAACAAGGGTCTTTGTGTCTGCGCCAGGGAAGTGAAGTTAATGTAGTTGGTGCTTTTAACATTTGACATAAATGCTGTTGCAAGGAGGTTTTATATGTCGCAGTGTTTGGTTTGGATGTCTGCAATCAGAATCACGCTACACTTGTTATAACTATGCGCCTAAATGTAGACTAAGCATTGGAGCAAGGTCTAAAATAAATTGAAGTGGTACTTGTTCTATCTGTACGCTTCCTTTCAAATGTTAATTCGATTGTATCTGTAATGGTTTCCGGCAATCTGCCGGTAGGTGCGAGTATCTCACCACTTCTGCCTTCTGTAGATTTAACAACCTCAGTTATTACTTTAGGATGTACTTGCGCTAAATATGCATATTTCATACCAACTACAGGTTAGATTAGAAACATAAAAGACGCAGTTTCATCAACATTAAGGGACTCTCTTTGCCCTTAAAAGTTTTACGTTACCACTTTCTTTTCATGTAGGTATATATGTAGTTATGTGGTTAGTGCTCTGCGAAAATGGATCTCCGTGTTATGAAATAAAAAACTTATGTATTTCTTAAGTATCAAAAGGTTTAATAAGGATATCCAAATCAATAATGGAAGTGAGGCAACAATGTTTCCTTCTTTTGCGAAACAAATTGTGTCCCATAATAGAAGTATGTTTTTATTTATAGTGTACCGAATTAAGCAACACAACAAAATCCGGATTCCAACTAAGTAGATAGATTACTGTGGTTTTTGTCGTCGCGTTTGTCTAACAATCGTTAGCAAGCCCATCTAAGATGATAGATGTCTGAAGAAAAAGCTTAAGCAACTTCTTCATGCATGTTTACTCAGATAAGTGTAATGAGTGTTACAAAACGCCGTGTAATTACGGTGTTGACTCTTACATTGTGTAAACCAAGACACGAGGAAAAAACATTCACCATTAACATTTCAAATATTCGAAAAAAAATGCACAAAACACTCTCGAAACCTGACAGAACCTGTTCCTCGCCTTCTTTCTGTCACAAAAATCACCGGCAAAATGTTCACGCTTTCGTACTCTTGCCAAATTAATATTCATGAAGGGTTTTCTTTACAATTTAACTTCGGCAAAAGGCCTGTTATTGAGTCTGTTAGTGCAGTGACGATGGTAATTTGCGCGCGGCCTCCGTCAAATAAAATGGCAAGCGTGAAATCTTGGGCTCGGCAACAGAATGTCGCGTCTTTTATACTAGTTCAGTGCCCTGGATTGTTCAGCTGGAGCCAAGCGCGTATTCGTTTTGCATGCTAAGAAGAGTTTGAAAACTAGCACATTCTTGCATTTAAATTTTCTATGACATTTTCCATTACTACGGACTGTTTCTTTACAGTCTTTGTATCAAAAAATCAATGCGTTCTATAATAATAGCGTCTCTTAAAAAATACTATTTAAGTAGGTACAAGTTACTTAGACTTCTAAAAAAACTTCCTGTTTCTTCTACTGTGAGAGACTACATCTCTACAGTCTACCAAACCCCCATAACAGGTGCAAGGATCGTTGAACTTGCACTTTCCCCTGCAAAGAGCACCGCCGGGGCAGGCTCGGTTGGAAGCAGTAACTCGACACGAGGTGGGTCGGGGCTGGGCGCGAGCGTGCTGTAACCTTTTACAGCTAATTGGCACCGGCAGCTGGTCGCGCAGGGTGAGTTACACCTTCATTATACTAGCTATTAGAATAGCTAGGACGAGGAAAAAAGTCATGTGTATGTAATAGGCTGCTGCTTTGACTACTCCAAACAACAAAAAATTTAACAACTATTATTCAGTCTAGTGGCTGCTTTGAAAAACAATGGTGATGAGGACAATTTTGATATTGATGAGTGAACTCACATCATTTAGTAGTAAGCGTAAAATTATTTAGATGTTCTTTGAAGCCAATCATCTTCATTCACGTCCATACTGTTCCACCAGTATAAAATGTACTTTTACAACTACACTAATACATATGTATCTATGTAATGTAACAGTGTCACCTTCCGTTCCGGCTTAGCATCCACTTCCCTGTTCTGTTCTATGATTTAATTACATCATGCAAGTCTTCATTGTAAGCCTAGCTTCATCTACGTTTCCTCGTCATAAAATTATCGACGCTTACCACTTTCTCCGTTTGTATTACTGCTTGTATGTTTCAACTTTTTAACTAATTGCTAAGCATATTGTCGGAACATTGTGATGGTTGTAAACGCAGTTTATAGCTTTTAGTTAGTGCAAGAAGTTGAAAGGCTCGTGATGTAAACGGTAGAGGCGTAAAGTTTGACAACTTGAATTGAATGTAGGAAGCCCAACGAGTTAGTGTTTTTGAAAGTACGGACCTTTCTAGTATTCGATTATGTCATGTACATTGTATATTGAAATCTGTGTTTCTAAAAGGGAAATTCACGATTTGTGTATACTATGTACCTACAATTCAAAGAAACTTAGTAAAATTTTTCAACTCTTTCCCATGTCGATAAGTCTTACAGTTTCTCCACAATTTCCACAGCTTCGTTATTTCGAAGCAAGTGTCAAAATGTAATTGAACATGGCGAGCAATCAGAGCAGTGTACACAAATGCGTACTTCTTGCCTCAGTTACTCAATATCACGTATTACCAACACACTTCACATAGCATTAGTGCCCTATTGTGTATCACATATAACCGAAGCATATAATTCAGTAGTGCGCATACATTTTGCAATACGTTTCTCAAGTTGAAGTTAATAGTTGGCCAATGATGTTTCCAAATGGATTAATTACCATACTACTTTCATGAGTCGTCCTTCTGTTTTACTGCGATGTTATGATTTTGTCTAAAACTATAACGTGGAATTAGTTTGATATGCAAAGTAAAATAAAGCTTGCTACATATGTAAATGGTCTATTTTCGACCGTTCTACAACATATCTAAGCATGACTTTAAAAACTATTGATAAATATTTATCATCGTAAGACTGAGCTAAAATCAAATAGTTACATCGTAACTTTTACACTAACGGTTCATTTCTTAAGTGCAAAAAATTAACTACCTATGCAAAGTCATGTTTTAAAACATCCAAATGAGTGGCGTACAAGAAGAGAGGCTTATGTTTAGCAGTGGGTGATAACAGGCTGATGATAATGATGATGAAATGTGAGTTTTATTTCTTGCAAACAGATAATAAGTCAATAATATTTAAAATCTAGGTAGGTTATAGACACCTAGATATTGAACATCAGATAAGGTCATTGACATTTTCGCATGGCTGATGCTATCTAGGACTTGTCTCGTTTGAATTTCAAACAGACGGAATCTGGCGAATTCTTAATTAATTAAAGTGTTTTGTTTATTCGTGGTAACGTAATTATAATCTATTGTTGCTTTCAAGAGAAGAGTTAAAGAATTCAAACAAAATTTCAAGAATTCAATTTATAATTGATTAAAATATGTACATATCTGCTTTTTCTTGGTAACGTTCATAATTGTAATCCAAGTTCCCTTTTGAATTTTTTGTATTACGGAGTATAAGCATTAATAACAAAAGGATAGGTTATCCTTATCGATTTTGGGCATATAAAAGACAAAGAAAGAAACCTTACAAGTGATTCCGGATCCGCCGCCAGCGCCAGCCGGGTTTCCTAACTTGTACTGTAATTTTATACTCACCTTGTTACGTAGGTACTTAACAATTTGATTCTAAGATCAAACTAAATGATAAAACCTCGCGTTGATGTTGAAGTTTCCTTGAAATTGGAAACGCTAATTTACCGCACGCTAGTATAGTACTTACATGGTTGAGATTTGTATAAATTTGTATTCGGGTAATTATAATCTATGGTCGTGCTAGTTACTTCAATTAAAAGCAGATATTTATGTACTTAAAATAATAAAGTAATCATTGCCGTAAAGTTATGTGAGCCGAAACGTGCGTATGTGTAAGCTGCATGCAATTAAGCATTTAGCCATAATTATGGTACTTTAACATTTACATTTGGTATGTATTTGTTTTGTGTGTTACCATCGTTAAACTCAAATTGCGTCTTATTTGCTAGTATTGCCATATCATAGTCACGTGTATCTTTTTGTTTCCATCACGGTTGACCTGCTTCTTAAATAATGAGCATTACTTTATCATCTCATCTATTTATCATTTCATTTTTGCTAACATATAACGGTACTCTAAAACTAGCTCTATAAGATTTGTATTTGACTTAAAGTTATACCGTTTCTGTTCCTTGTTTTTTTATTTTAGTCGATTATCACGTATGACAAATATTAGTACTTATATTCAAACTCTACAAATAAATATTTTAACAAATTAAACAGAATAAAATAATTAAATAACTTATATCAGAAATATGTTCCTTACATGATAATAATACATAGGTATTTAAAATATCTTTGTTAGTGCATAGGACTGTATTACAAAAGTACTATATCTATAGCTGTTGGCTATGTACAATGTTGTAACAGCAATGTATTGCATGCTGCCTATCTATCGAGCACCATCGAAGTACTTTCTGATTAGGTCAATGGGCAATAATTGTTGGCAATAATTATTAATAAGTTATTTGCATGTTCAAATATGGCCTCGTTACTATCAGATGGTATTTTGTAAAGAATTCATTACCATCATCCATTACCTTTATGATTCACGACTGGGTATAGGAGAAAATTAGTTCAATGATTTATTTAAATTAACGAGATACCAAATCGGTCACTTACACTAGGGCTAAATAAATATTGTTTATTTTTGATACTTAATAGCTTAAGGTTCCCGCAATCACGCAAGTTTTTCCTAATGTATCCAATTGCATATCATTTTGTAGTCATGCCTTAACAACCTTGAAGTTGATTGGTTTTCTATCTCATAGATGTTTGTTTAACATTTTTCCTGTACCGTGTGGTTTGTTTCGATGTCGATTGTTAACAACTTACGATCTATAGTAGGTAGGTATACTAAACTTGTACATGGGAGCTGTTCTAAATTCTCAGTATTCGACATAATACTTACTAGTTGTTCGGTTTTTTGTGCGTGTTCAAATATTTTGATTTTGTTTAGTTTTTTATTTATTTTTTAAAACGCATGGTCTTAATTAGCTTCTCTTTCCCTCTCGATGCTAAATACTGTAAGTACACATTACGTGTACATTTAGTTATCCTGTAGCGTGACTAGTACTCTATAGTCACATCCGGGGCATTGTATCAAAGTGCAAATTCCTGCACCACGCTGTCCTTTTCGGTATATTTTTGCATCACTTTAACATGTGTTTCCGATTCTCTAATTCCAAATAGCTGTATGAGTCATCGATATTCTCGTTCGTTCCACTTGTCGCTTTTACACTTGTCTTGTGTAAAATCTAGTGCTTATTGTTCGTGTGTAAGCTTTATTATTTCATCTACCTGCCAGTTGGAGATGTCGCGGTGTCCGAGTGTCACAATGGTTTGTTATTAAAATAAAGATGATGTATGATACAGTATAGATATTTATATCTTGTATTAGATACTCAGTAGTTGTAGATTAGTAAAGAAAAATGTCTATAGTACTTATGTTCTCAAGACAGATTTTTTATAAACACACACACACACGCTCTCTTTATTCACACGTTTCTGTCTGTTATGTACTAGTTAAGTCATAGTCCCTAGACATGAGTTACAGTCCGACACCACCGCCAGTCTTCAGTTATCGATCCGAAGCCCTCCAAGCAGACTACCGATATTCGGCTCCTCACGTTTGCCGGCTTCACGTGTGAATAACCATCGATTTTCCAACGTCACAGTAAAATTAAGCTGTCAACTAGCATGCACGATTATATGAAGCAAACCTGCTGACCCACATTCCTATATAATTGGATGTGGTGTAGTTGCAAGTAAGCTGTGACGAGCACCGGCCGGTACCAGCGCGGTACCGCGGCCGGAGCATTGTCCATTATTCAACGAATTGTTGCTGCCAAGGTCGCTCATGGATTTGGCTTTAGCTTAGTTAGAGACAATCGGTTTTGTGTTCAGGCATCTCATTAGAGGATTAAAATCCTGGTAAATTCTGTTTAATTCCAGTAGAGCTAAGAAAGAATGTAGGCTTATTAACGTCCGCGATCCATCTAAATTTATGGATGAGTATTACAGTGAGTCCTTTATAATGTTTTCAATTAAAAATGTTTTTCTATAACCCAAATAAGGCACTTTAATGGCCCTTAATCCGTAAGCAAATTAAACAAATCGTGTGCAAAACTATCTCCAAACAAAACATTTCCATGTTCCATATAAGCTGAAGGCAGGGCATCAATAACATATGTTGGCCATTCGCTTCCACCCACTCAGGTTATTAACATTTCTTAGCCAAAGCCTGTAGTGTATTATTTAGTAGAATGGAAGCAGGCGCAGGCGGGCCCTTCGTCCAGTCTCGAGCGTCATCAGCTGACTTCCACCAGCCAGTGCCTGCTGCCACCTTGCATCTGCCAGTCGAGTCCTGACCGCGGAGGGGAGCGCACGCTTGTCCGCGCAAAAACCTCCCGCAGAGAAACCTATTCAGAGACCGCTATTAATAACGTTATTATTTATTAATCATCCGCAGTCCGACTGCGGTTTTCGAGTGGATTCATGCGAGTGACTATGTGATTGTGTGTGTTGTGAAGTTACTGTACGTGTATTGGATTGTTTGCTTTAGATGCAGGTAAATTGCCCAGTTTTACTATGTTTTTAAGACTGAAAGGCTCAGTATATCTCTTAGTATGATCTCTTTGTAAGCTAGTGGATCGATCTAAATTACTAGTCTTAAAATCCTGAAGAAAACATTGTAACAGATATCCTGCTCTTAGAATTATAGGATGTAAGATTCTAAATAGTTGTAGTAATAAACGCAATCAAACCTTATGAATTTCTATATTATAAAAAACTCAGAACAATCATAAAAATAACAATAACTATAATCGTTAATTCTGCATCTTGGCCTACTCTTCACAACGTTGCAGACATTCTCACCTTTACATTACCTACTAAACGTAGAGTCAATAAAACCATATACATATATATTATCTAAGTTAACAGTAAGCATAATAATTATTGTTTTTCATTTTATTTCCTGCTATCAAAAACTTTATGACGTGACTTGATTAATTTCAGTTAATTGATAGAAAATTATTTTCTTCGGCAGAATTATAAGTGTTTAATTAGTGTGTTTATTATTGTTGCTGCTCCATTTCTAGGATTGGTTTTCGCTTTACCTATTCTAGCAGAATGACAGTTATTGTCATCGCACCTTCGTTGCTTTTTAATATTGTAGAAATTTTTGGTTCAAATCCTAACTAACTCTAAAACAGAATGGTGAATTCAATACCCGCATTATCTAACCTTTGAAAGCGATCTGTTACCGACCACAATTGTACCATTATCTATATAGGTACATACTATGTGAACAGGTGAAAGTATTGTCTACAGATTTAAATGTTACAAATCGTCAGTTCTCTCGAAATGGTTACTTTTACCACTTTTAACGGAATCCCCGGTAATGGTTTAAACTTCTCACGATGATTACGCCTTTTAGCCTTTCCTGCTACTTTGTTTTATGAAGGGTAATAATATTTAACGGTTAATACGTGAATGTGTTTTAGTTATGCTAGGATTTTACTAGACTACGAGAGAGCTTTGCTAGTAGGAGCTACCGTTTTTTGACATTTGAGATCTTATGGAAATGTTATCATCCTCCCTACATACTAACGATTCCTAGTGGCAAATTAAGAGGGGTTGTATGTACCTAGAACTTTAAACTTTTACGTTAACTTCACAATTATATCTTATCTCATTGATACTATGTTCAATGGTATCATTGACTACAACTGCATAATCTGGATGTTCCATTTTTCTCTTTCATTGAAAATTCAATAACCTTTTGTACTTTAATGTGCATTTACTGTATTGTTTCTTCCGTTCTGAGTAGTTCTGGATTTCCCTAACCGTTATACAGGAAACTATGCGTTGAAGATGCCGACGTCATGCGTATATTTGTGGTTTTGTTGAAGTGTACTGTCTTATAAATACCTAATTAACCATAGAGTCTAGTTAAGTATCCTTACCGAATATCAGAATATATTTTATGAATCATGGAAATATTGCTTTCTTATATTGAGTTTCTATGTAACTAAGTACATTACAGGAAATGGGTTGTATATTTATATCTTTAGGTATTATGTAGTATTCCATACTAGGTACATATAGATTGGTACCTGTACTATTTCATATCCTGACTTTCCACTGCACCTCCGAGGTTTTCTCCCGTCACCGCTTCCACATCAATTACGTACTTACGCAAATCAATGTTGCCAACTAGTAGTTACTTCACTAGTATGCAAAGTGAGATTGTTAATCATGTTCCTCCGTTACTGCCTAGTTGCCTACCACACGATATCACATCTAACCCAATAGACACCTGCAAAAAAATATGTTCCTACATTTTCAACATAAAATCTCCTAGTAACAAATAATACGACAAAGTAATGTGGAGGACAGAGAGAGAGACACTCGTGAAAGAGTGATCAGGACCACCTACAAAAATATTATTTGAAGGGTTTTCTAGGACAGATACATCTTAGAGGGTAACTTTAACTTCGTAGTATCTATTTAATTTAGACTGATCTACCATTGGATGCATGTTTTGGTTGCAGTTAAGTTTACATCATCCATCATACATGTGTTGCTAAATTAGATTTCCTCGATTTTAAATAAATAGTTCTGAGTCTATGTTATTTCGCCTCTGTGCCTGGATGTGATCAGCGCGCTCTTTGCGTGACTACTTTTTACGGTGGCATATCGCCGGATCTCTTCGTGATAGGAATACAAGTCATCGATTGAGAATTTGTACGTCATTTTCCTTGTTTCAGTGCGTTTGAGTCTTGGAATTAATTTCGTCGTTAAATTCTTTGTACCGCCGATTTACCTGTCTGTAATTAATTAACACGAAATATAATCTACTGAATAGTACATACATACATATATGTATACATATATAGTGTGAAGATCTCTTTAGTTCATTGTTTTGAATTTTGGTGTCTACGGTAGTAAAATTGTTCCTGATTATTTTACTTATAAATAGTCTATTTTGGCATATAATATGTATACTGCACTTAATATTTAAATGCCTATTATAATAGTCTACCTGCGCATACGCAACTGGTGCGCTATTAAGGCCGGCGGCAGTCACGCTCGGCTGCAATTATTACCCTAACCTTATTTACTGGTGTGAAGTAATACTGTAACACCTCGTATTGTTTTGTCTTCGATCTCGTTACTTAACATTGACGACTGTCATCTGTGGTCGTTAGCTAGTGGGCAACCTGCGTGGGATGTAGGACTCTCTCATTGTAAGTTAATAAGTTAGTAACCTAGTAGCCGAAATTGCTTTTGTTGTAAGCAGCTAATGTGGTAGGTGAATGCCCACCTTAAGATTCAATATCAGAATGTAGTTCAGTCCTGGCGTACTCAATTCCAAATGTATCTAAAAAAAATCCCCTCCGTTTATGATTTTACGTGGATTTACCTACGCTCAGTCAATAAGATAATGACTAATATATAGGTATAGCAATATTTAATTAGCTAACTATTTGTTGATGTCTCTTTCTCGGTGCATCTATTTTTGTTCCTCTCCAACTTGTTACTTATTATATCATTTGATTGTATCTTCCAATCTGACTTCCCCTCTTCAATGACAAACTAATATTTCCCGATTCAATTAGCAATAGATGTAGAATCTCTTCTGACACGGTATCCATCGTATTGTTTCAACGAACAATGCATATTGTACGTGTATTCTTTCTTCCGACCTTGGTTGAAGGGACGCGGTCGTAAAACATGGGAACTCAGGTATGGCCACTATTTCCAACAAAATCATTAAGTAGTGATAAGATAATGAGAACCTGGTTGCATTCAATATCCATTACTAATGAGTTACAGTTTCGCGAAATGGCTTTAAGTGCATTTAGTAGGTATATGAGGTGACTCAACCAGAAGTAATTCATACCAATTCCAAGGTTTGTGGTGGGTTTCTTTGTGTTTATATCAAAACTAATTTTAATTACGTATTAGTAGGAATTGTAGTTAGACATTCTGGTGTATTTATAAATCCATTTACTTAGGTACAATAGGTTTCTGTACACACCCCACTCTAGTTATACATTTATATAATATTCTCATAATGGTTTGTAAAACATGGTATATCCCGCCATTGTAGTCGACTGACACGTATGGAACTATGGAGTCACCTGCGAGGCCAGCGCCGTACGGGGAACAATGGGCTCGTTTGAAGGCAAACATTCGGATGGAAAGAGAAAAGATACCTATAACAATATGCATACCATTTAGTTGTTCACACGTGCTATTATGTGATGTCACTAAACGCTTAGTGAATCCTTATCGTTAATTACGTATCTATAAAAGTTAGAAGTAACTATAAAACAAATACGCAACCGTCTAAATGATTATTGATTTTCGATATTATTAGAGATGTTATAAAACCACATTTACACAGGAAATTGTCAATTGCCCTTTAATGGTTTTCAAACAGACATTATACTTACCTAATCAATTGACCGACACACAATTTTATCCACAATCAACCTCCAAACTTGATTGATTTGCGTCAAATCAATTTGAACTGCAACTCGATCAATGTTTATAACCACGCAAATTGCTGTAATCCGTTTGATTGAATCCAATGACTGGATAGTTGATCTATTCAAATGTTCCATTGACATAGTGATGTTATTTTTCACTCTCTAGAGAAAGTAACGTTTATTACCTTTATTTACATATTTATTCTTTACCAATATCTCTTACAAGCCCTTTGGATTGTTGCCCTAGAGGTTTCTCTTTATTACTTCAGCTTCTGATATAACATATCGTTGAGGAATGACAGAGATAGAGAGCCAGTTTAATTAAATGTATTTTAATTAAGCAATTGGAAGTATATATCTTATTTTGATATTATGCACACACAAGTGTGTACACCGCAGTTAAAGAAAAAAGTACCGGTCCACTAAGATCTTGTAAATAAGTCACTGTAATTTTATTGTAAAGTGTTAATTATTGCAGGCAAGAAAAAACAGCATCTCATCCTATTACGAAGTAAAATCTCGTGTGTAATTTTACGGTTGAACTCTACTGAACTATTCTTGTGTCACCTAACTCACTATCATTACTATACCGCAGAATCTGGCGTATATTTTATTCAATTTAGCCAATGAGGTTTTACTAAGTTTATACGTATAGATGATCATTGAATGTAGATAATATGTGTAAAAAATTAACAAACCTACATAATAGTTGTATGTATACCCATAAAAACTGACATAGTTGGTTAATTGCCCAATCACTGTCAATCACAAAGTAATGTACCTAACAGGATTGATCGTCAAAGGTACCTAATGATTATTGCTCTATGAGAATTACAATTTCACCACCAACTGTCCGTCACACCTTTCAAAAATCATGTCAAGTTTGTTTTCTGACCCACATTTAAACTTGTGGCATCTAATACATTCCGTTCTTCAAACCCAAATTCCTGCAATTCTGTATCTCATTTCAAATTAGAACAATGTTTCTATGGACATGAAATGCACTGGTCGAATACCAATAGCAGAATCTCTCCATTTAAGGCATATACGATTCATCGAGCAGATTCTCCGTTAGCCAGCATTGTGGAGCTCGCACAAGATTGCACTATGTATGGATGTAGTCGTAACTAAAATGTTCATTATAATATTGTAGACTACGTCGTTTGATCATGCTTTTGGGTTGCAAAAGTGCTGCTACCAGCACGAAATCAAGATACTGTTATAGTATTCTGTAGCAGCACAGATCCACAGAATACAGCGCACTTACATCTACAGTTATACAAACTGGGCAATGAGGTCCACTTCGCACTAAGCAGACTTCTGAATGCCACCTTTTGTTCAGAATATAGGTTTTTGTACTGCCTTTGCAGCGTGATTTGGTTATAATTAGACACACTTTCGGATTCTTGTGTTTAGGTTGTGCTATGCCAGGTATGTTTGGAATGTTTACATTCTTTCTACGGAGAAGGAAGTAGGTTAAATGAATGACATTATTTTGTGGCATCTGGTTGCAAAATTATTGACCTAGTTTTTGCACACAAACTAGCGAAATCTAACAAATCCAGAATTTAATTCTCATCGAAATGTTCACGAGCGTGTCAAATACCTATTGAACGACTTCTATTCTTATTGAATTACTTAATAGCGTGTCAGATATGCAATTGCATATGAATCTCGACAGTAAATAATAACACACCGGCTCGTGAAATCAGCTCCCATCCTTGCGGCAGAGCGGCCGCCGCTAGCCAGCCAGCCAGCCGTGACCACACGCAACACATGGAGCTATAATTAACTCGAGTTTTCTTCAACAAATACCATTATTAGATAACTGTGCCGTTGCAGCATGGTGTTACAGTGCTACCATACCGCATGGAATGGTTTCCATCACGTATTTAGCGACTTTCTACCAGTTTAACTAAGCTTGCGCGTGCGCAGAGCGCGTGGAAAATTTGAAATTGACCATTGGGAGGCGACGCACGCGAACTTGCGCAATGTTTGGGCGATTGATCTCTTTACTTGAGGCTGGACTACTTCCTATTACATTTCGCGTGACTTTACGACATGTAAGTATTTAGTTCTTTACTATCATGACACAGTGTCATAAATAAATACACTAAAAGATCTCTCTTTAACACCCATTCTTGTTCAGTAAATGACCCATATTACGCAGACTCTTACAGGAGTACAATGCTGGACCCTCGTCACCAAGTCTGGTGTAATCAGATCTCGAATCTACATGTTTTATCTTAGCAAGAGTTTCAAATCTATGGACAAGAAATGGTTTTTTGTTTGTTAACAGAAGAAATTACACCAGTTTTCTGTTTTAATGGGGTTTGCATTATTTAAAATAGTTAAATTTGAACTATTACTAACTAACAATTTGAATATTACGTTTTCGTTCAACAAAAACAAAAAAAACAACAAAATTCAACAAATACAACTATCGAATTTAAAACTGAAAATAATGAGATAAAGGCTAGTTAGTACCCGAGGTTCTGACCCCAACTTGCTATAGGTAAGTACCCCCTACCTATGTAAGTAGCATAATGTGGTCAGAACCTCAGATATGAGGAACATAACCACTCAACGAAAAGTACTAATGTTACACTTCGGTATACCCAGTTCAATTCGTTTATCAATAAAAGTAAATAAAAGCACACTTACACAGTCGAATTCATAGTTTACATACATGCATTCTGTCCAGTACAAATCCTTGAGAACACAGTTGCTGGCCATGAGAATAGAGTAAATCCCGCAGGTTGAGACGCACGTATACATATAGTATAGGGTGATGATGTCGAGGCAGGAGGATTTTGAAGAACTACAGGCAGCCTGCTTCTGTAGTGCTGCAGGGTGTTTCACAAATTCGGAACATTTCCGCTCGGAAACGAAACAGCAATCAAAGACGTCAAAACTGACTTATTTTAACCTATAACATTCATTCACCAATCATAGAAGTTAAAAAAAGTTCTATGATTGCCGTTTCGTTTCCGAGCGGAAAGGTTCCGAATTTGTGAAACACCCTGCTGGTGACAGCTTGGGATGTTCTGGCGACCGCTTGGGTCGAATTGGTGACCGTGGCCAGAAACATGATTGCTAAAAATTGTGTTTGTATAAGGAGATAAGAAAAAATAGATTCAACTGCAAAAAAGCAACAGAAAAATAATACATAATTGCAAACATGTATTGATTTGAAAAGAAGCGTCGAATACATACTTGCAGCCTAATTTTTTTTAATCACTTTTGTCTAGATTCGTTAGTTAAATTAATTCTGCGGGGGAGTCACGACCCTCAGTCATGAGGAAATACGACTCACAGAGAGAGAGAGAGAGAGAGAGTCTAGATTATCCAAAGAGCAGGCGACGTAGACAACTAAGGCTAAGGGAAACCCCGTACTTATATTAGAACTTTACCTGTCGTAAAGAAAAATACAGGGTGTTGTCGGATAATCTTCCCTTTTCTGCATATATTTTTTAGACAAAACGGGCCATCATAGGTCTCAACTCAATTAAGCCTAGATTACTAGGCTTAATTGAATTAATATAATCAAAGCGATGTTATTAGTCTTATTAATTTGAAACAAACTAAAACCTGCAATGCAAGGACACTCTTTTGCAAGTAGGTACGATCTTGTTATCTCGTACTATATTTTTTTAAATGTTTTTTTATAACGAGCATACTGTATTCTAGGCTATCAAACATTGACCGTTTCTTTGTTTGTCTGTCTGCCGGAAGCACAAAGGAAGCCTACTTACTTTTCTTAGAATTGAATATCATATTGATCATATTGCTTGACTGATTGATGATAGGCTTTATTGATTCTTTGATAAGCCTTATCAATGCTGGAAGTTGATATTTTTTTAATTATTTTGAATGTATTTATGTTACCTGTTATTCTTACTTAATTTTAATGTAGGTTTTTTATAATTTTTGAACTTTATGATCATTGTTATTCACTTATCCGAAAACTTACCGAGATCTACGACAATCAAAGTTACATTAGGCACCCATCTAAATTCATTAAGAGCCATAAAAATTCGTCATTTCCGAAATTCCTTTCTATATGATGGGCATATCGTAAATGGTCCTTAATAATTTCGCGTAATTATTCATCAATACTGCTTATATTTCTACCTACTCCTCGGCTTGATAAAAATGGAATGCAAATTTTCAAATTCAAATTTATAACAGTAACCGCCCTTTTTATATAAGGTACAAAAGACATATAGAGGCTCCTGTTACAAAATAAATCCAAACAGCTACATATTCACATTTTTTTTCATATCAAGGTTCAAAAGCATAAACGAGTACTATTTATCTTTTTTTTTTTTTTACTTGAAATGGGTTTTCACTTGACCGTAATTCGCCTGATGGTAAGCAATCATTACGGTCTAGGATGGAACGTATATCTAAATGCATATTCGTACCTACTTTACTTGAAAAATCATGCAATGTTCTATCTACACCACATGCTTATTGTATACCACGTCCTATTTATTCCTTTCCATCCAATGGTTGCCTGGAAGAGAAAGCTTTTAGGGATAAGGCCGCCACTTGTGTCTCTAGTATAAGTTATTCTTATTTTCTTTCTTTGTAATTTGTACCGTGTGTTGCAAAAAATAATTTTCTGTCTTCTATCTATTCTTTCCATCTTTCGGGGCGTTTGAAACAGGCTTCGCGTGACCAAAATCATGCTTTTACTTTGCCCAAAAAATTAACTCTAGCTATTCAACGGGGCAATGCAGCCAGCATTTTGGGTAAGCTGCCTTTGAAAAAGTAGATAAGGTTGTTTATTTATATTTATTCGTAAGTGTTTTTATTATTTATTTTTGTTAATATTGAATAAAATATTACTCGTATGTATGTAAATGTGTCTGCTTTCCATATACATATACTCATGTAAAGTATATGCCTGCAAGTTCCCAGCGCGGTGAAAGCCTCCCACGACCCGACCCCAAAGATCCTGATAAGCACGTGCTAATCCACTTCTCTAAGCTCAGCTTATGCCTTGTATAACTTAGTGCTTGCCTTGCCACGACTAAGACCTATTTCATAATTTTATTTAACCTATACTTAACGTTCAAAAATATATTATACTAGTGGGTGCTCGCAGCTTCGCTCGCATTAAGAAGTAAAACTTGCATCCCCTATTTCACCTCTTTAAAAGTGGCATTTCCAAAAATCCGGATGCCTACGTTATAACATCTACCTCCATTCCAAATTTCTCATTTTTGCAAACCAATTGCTTATATTTTTTCTTTTTAGGGTTCCGTACCCAAAGGGTAAAACGAGAAATGAATACCTACCACTTGTGGATAAATTTTAATTAATGGATGAAATATGTAATACATTGATTTTTTTAAGCTTTGATTATGATAAAATATGTGATAATTGATTTATTTTTTTAAGTATTGACATGTAACTGCTGTTTTGTTATGAATAAATAGGTATCTGAATCTGAATCTGATCAGAATAATAATTAAATAACAATAAAGTAAATATTAAAGGGGGCTCCCATACAACAAACGTAATTTTTAAGCAATTTTATTCGATCCTAATAAACACATAGAAACTTGAATATTTGTAAGTAAATATTTAGAAATATATTAACTGTAAAAATAAATACCTAATCTAATACATAAAAACTCACAAAATGAAAATAATCCGTCCATCTAAACGCGGTGCGAGCGCCGCGCCGCGGAGTGGTGGTGGCGCTAGCGCGAAGCGGCCGCGCGGGTAGCGAGGAGATTAACATTTAATAACAGACTAAAAATTAGTATACCTACAACAAACATGATTTTCTGTTATAGATGATCGTACGGAATCCTTCGTGCGCGAGTCCGACTCGCACTTGGCCGGTTTTTTTTGCGCCAGCAAACCCTATAAATAATACTGGCTAAAACTGGTCTAAATTAAGGCTTTCTATATTATAGATATTATTATTTCTCAAATGTAAATGTGTGGAGATAGTAATATTACTGAAAATTGATGTTAAGATCTGGGATTTTCCAGGAAGATTGAGTTTGAAAATGAGTATTCAATATCAACATTCAAAGGCAACTAGCGGAACTGTAGAAGTAGGTCGTAATTGTAGTATAGTTAGGCAATCCTTTGTCATGCACATCAGAAACTGTCAATGTTCGATAGCAGATATAAGTATTTTTTTAAAGTACATAGTGTTCTGATAAAAAAAAAATTAAAAACATATTGTCAAGTAAATAAAAAGAAAAATATTATGAAAGTGCAACGGGCACTTTTAGTATTATATCTTCACTTATTATGCTACGATTTTCTTTTTACGAACTCAATACTTTTTTACTTAGACAAGTATAAATCATATACCTACTACTTTAGCATATTGTGAACATCCTGTATATTAATTTTCTTATAGTACCTTACCTTTCGTATAAATGCGATTTTCTTCTGACCAGAAATCAAACACTGACAGCCTTTTGGTTACTTTACACCTTAATTATTATAATATAAATCTTACTTAGTCCAATCAGCAGAGTGAAAATGAAGACGCTCATCGGTAAGTAAATTGATGATAAGTGTATGTCTCGTAATACGTGGTAAATACTATTGAATCCTCCCGAAATTTTCCAGAAATTTTAACATCATGATAATTATTCTCTCTTTTTGTTTAAATTGCGAAATTCATAGTTAAACTCAAAAATAACCGACGCTAGTAAGAATCGATCCAGCATCATTTTGAGCGCAGTGCTCTATGCCATGACCTGACGGCACACATGTTGTATGTACCAGTGCTCGCCTGCCTGGTCGCTGTGGTCACCACCGCCCACGGGGCGTGTGTAGACGCGGACACCATCTACCTGTGCGTGGACTCGTGTTGGAACGACACCATGGTATCCGATTGCGATAAACCACAAACCTATTGGAAGGAATGCATGTGAGTAATATTAGTACAGCGAAGAACTGGACCTCTTAGCTTATTTCGGTTTAGCTGAAATTTTAGCTTCAATCTCACCTAAACGCAGAAAATTAATAAAATAGGAATATTACTTCAAAAGAACAAGCATAAAACGCTAGACGAAGGTTTGCCTTCCTTACAAACTAAATCCTTTAAAAAGTTTTTTTCAGAGTATGATAAATCGATTCATTCACAATGTCATTTATACCCTAATTAATATACCTACTCTGTAATTGTGTGAAAAATGTAAGTCTCTGATTGACGTCCAGTAGTTTAGTATTATCTTACATTTTAATATGTATTATAAACAAACAAACCAAACACTGTTCAAACATTTTCAGAGTGGAATGCTCGGGACTCGAAGGAGAACAAGGGTCCGGTGAAGTATTTATCATCCCCTGACTTCAACCATCACAAAAATAAAAATTAAAAATAAAAATAAAAGAAAATAAATAACATAGACCAAATATAAGAGAAAACAGGTGGCATGTCGTATAAGGAAGTCAAGGAAATTGCATGAAATCGTGAAGAATAGCGCATACTCCACTGACAAGAGCCGTGCTCTTAAATTTTGAATGAATGACTTCAACCATTTTAAACAGGGTATTGTTTATTTAGATACGGAAATAAAGAAAACCTCTACAGCATAAGTTCAACAGACATGTAATGCTTTAATTTCAAATGTCCTTAAATTAGGTAGTTAGGTAAGGCAACACTTTTCATTAACATGTTAGTTAAAATCAAATATATGTAATTTACATTTGGAGCTACGTAAACGTTTTTTCCTCGTCTTATAAATAAAAAAATGTAGTTTATTTCCATCAATATCAACGACGGATAGCTCGAAAAGTTGGAACATTCAAACACTCTCTTTTCTCTCTTACAATCTCTTCTTTGGCACAATAGAGACAACATCAACATGATTCAATTTTCTATGCTGATACTTTCAGTATCCGAACAGTGCACGCTGAAAATATAAATTTTGTTTTTAGTATCGTTATCACCATTCCCTCGCTACTTAAGTCTGTAGTAAGTTACTGCAACATCAATACTGGTACATACTATAAACTGAGCCCGACAAAGCCTAGCTAAACTAGAATTAGAATACGATTTTCGACAGTTATTTTTACTTACTTGTAACCCATTTATAGACTATTAAGATTCAAATAATAAATTAAATTAGTAAATAAATAAATACACGTGGACGTTTCGCAGCCCTCCCTCTAGCCACCGCCATTATTTGGTGCCTATGCTAAGCAAACGCTTGTGTTATGGGTAGGTACTAGACTACTAGACGATGTATACTTTTATTGTACTTTCGATATACTTCATCAACATCATCATCAGTCCGTTATCGCCCACTGCTGAGCATAAGCCTTCTTCTTCTTTATTTGATACTATATAGCTGGTGCCCGCGACTTCGTCCGCGTGGAATAGTTATTACCATAAAAACGGTTCTAGTGAGTTAACCTTAAAAGATAGACATATATTGTTCAGGACATTTTGTTAGATTATTTTAAGAGAAATAATTATTTCTAACATATTTTTGTGATATCTTGAACCGTTTTCGCAGCGCATGCAACGGAAGCCCTCAAAGATGAATAATTTTCCCCGTTTTTTCCACATTTTCCAGTATTTCTTCGCTTCTATTAGTTGCAGCGTAATGTTTAATGGCTTTAAGCCTTTTTCGATAAATGGTCTATTAAACACAAAAAGATTTTTTCAATTCGCACCAGTAGTTCCTGAGATTAGCGCGTTCAAACAAACAAACAAACTCTTCAGCTTTATTTTATAATATTAGTATAGATAAGTACTTACGAGCCATCAATCCAGTACTGGTCCTCCTCCAGACACACGTTGGTGAAGTAGTTGTCAGCCTCACAGTCTGTGGCGAGCGAGTACAAATTCATGATGTCCTGGTAGCTCACTCGAACTATGCTGGCCACGACAGTCGCTGCTAACGTTACGGTCACTGAAACAATAATTAATTACATTCTAACACAACTTTGTATCTCTACCACAGTTTCGTGAAAATTTTCTCTCAAATCAAGAATAAATAGGTTTTATCTAGATAAGAAAGCTGCATTATAAATTATAGTGGAGTTTGAGCTAAGGCAGGCTGTAGTCGAAGTAACTGAGATACAACTAGGTAAGCGTTAAACATATACTTTTCTTTTACAAGAGTAATGTGTGCAACTGGATTAAATGTGGAGATAAATATGCAAGAATTATGCTGTCATCACAGGATATTTCCCACCATAGTCGAAGAAGGGTAAAGCAAAGAAGAAGACTCACCAATTACCATTAAAATCCACTGTAATTTTGTAAAACTCAAAGATGCATCCATTTTGCAAATTACTTTTAAGAAATTAAAAAAAAACAACAGTATCTTACCAAATATGTAATTCATCTTTGGACATGAGTTAATAGTTGTAGCGTGCTCGAACTACCAAAGTTATTTATAAATAATGTTATGTAGGATTTAAGTTTATATACGAAAACATTAATTACCTACTTGTTCTGTGGATACAGGAGGCGAAAATAGTTACATTTTGATACTTTTTTTACCGAATGTTACAGGCAGTTTTCCACTAATTATTTAAACGGAACTAAGGGAGACGATATAAATACTGAGGCATAATTGTTTAGATGTGTTTATTTTATGGCTTTTAAAACCAACTACGAGGTTTAGACTAGATCTGTACTGTACCTATTGAACAAAAACGAGTAGCGAACAAGAAGAAAGACCTATGCTCAGCATGGGCGATAAACACGCTGATAATATCTGATTAATACTTAGTAAATTAGAAATATTAGTACCTAACCTTCATAGGTAGTAAAGTTACAATTGCGCGAGCGCACCATCCTGTATTTGACCTATCGCTGAACGACTCGGGCGGTGTTAATGACCAACAATACCGATTCTGAGCCCGATTAAAAATGTTATCGTGTATTTTATAGAGTCAGAAAGAGATAGACAAACAAGATTTTGGATTGTAGGCATGAAACTGATATTTTAGGTAGGTAGCTACAAAATATGACTTTCATCTGAAATAACCACTCAAATACATACTTAAGCATTGAATTATTATTGTACTTTAATAATACTTTCGTTGTGTCTTTTGTCGCTCATACATGAGTAACCGTTTTCTTTTATTCTAATTAAATAAGACGCGTACCATTGTCATTGAAATGTACAATATGTACATCGATCGATCGAAGCTACGAGACGAATAACAGCTACATACACATAAGTAAAGCAAAATTTAAATAAATATTGAAAGGAATACACGCCTCAAACAAGCGACGCGATGCAAAACACATGTGCAGAATACGCCCTTTGTTATATGACACGGTATCTTCTTGTTTTATAAAGAAACCCAATGATCGACGTATGAAAGAAGTTTAAGATGCCGTTGAACTAAACGGATCTTGCCCTCGGTTATGAAAGAACCACGTTGAGAGGGAAAATGTTAGCATACATGCTGCACTTTGTACGAGATGATTAATGTACGCAGTTAGCTACAAGAATACGAAAGGCGTAACTGACATTAACTGTAAAATCGAGAAATATGTTCTCTGTTATTTCCCTAAAACCGAAAGCTATGTCCTAATGTGTAGTTTGCCAATACAGAAACACTTGCCCTTAGCGAAACTTTCTAATGACATTAGAATTTGAGATAAGTACCCCATTAGTAGCAGAAACAAATATATCATTGAGATCGTGAGAGCCGTTTACAGGAACAACAATAAACCTATCGAGTAGAACCGCAACATAAATTACAGAGTACATTGTATTAGAGAAACATGGTCACTTTCGCTGCTATCTGTCTACTGCATTACATATTGGCGTTGCGATAGCTTGCTCTCATTCGTGCCAGTGTTTTAGAATCGATACATGAAACATGCCCATTATTGCGCCCTCGCATGACATATGTAACTGCGCTCAATAGTTTATTTACAAATATGACATCAATCGATTACAACCATGTACGTTTGTAGTACTTCCTTTATTGTAGTACTTATTTGTTATTCGTTTCATTGTTCCAGATGGCGATAGCGTAGAGAAACAGTCCTGAATATTCATCACAAATGTTAATGAGCCTAATGGAAGGCGACACGATATCCAACAGTGGCCTCATCTCTTCCATTAAACACTTCAACAGCGACGGCAGACAACACGGCACCATAAAGGCACTCCTTAAAAACTTCATCCTACCAGAACCCGACATGGCTATCAAACATAATCAAAGTGAAAAATGTGTGTACACAGTACCTATAACTACGCCTCTGCCACAGACTCAAAGATCGAAATCAATTAATGAGGCAAAACTAGCATTCCTGAAATCAACAGTCAGCCATTCTACTAACTTACACAAAAATGACACGAAAAAAGAAGAATCTACGTTACATTACGCTCAGATAGCGATCACTACTGGCAGCGAAGACACCAGGAGTACGGGTGGAGGAAAAGAGAGTAATAAACCTTCGAATCTGTTCAAAATTAAAGATACCAATTCGCCTGTCCATATCTCTCCAAACATTACGAAAAAGATCGAACAAAATCATAGGAAAGTTAGTTTTAAAATTAAAAACGCTTCAGCTTCTTATAGACGGCCACCGATCGCTGCAAAAACAATGACTATAACTAGCACCAAAGTGTCAGAATTGACGAAAAAGTTCAACAATCTACAAAACGAATCTCATGGCACCGTATCTATTCCTCCAAAACTTGTAAAAACCATAGAAGACTGGACGACAGGGTCGCGCTGTTCTCCCAGCAATAGTTCCACACCTTCGTCGACGCTCAGTTCGAGTCCTAATATCAAAATAGTATTACGCCAGCGAAGAGGCTCTAAAAAGCGCAACAACAGAAAACGTTGTTCAAGTGTGGATTCGATAGACAAACTAGTTTTAACAGACAACACCTCGACTAAAATACGAGTTATAAGATCTAAGTCCGATGGTACAAAAATTGCAAAATCTTCCAAAAAGTGCTTGAAGTACCAAGACTCGAGTGAACCACAAAGTAGTTCCGATACAGTCGATGGTCCACCTATTAAACCGAAAGTCCAAGAACCAAAAGAAGATAAAAAACCTCAAAGTCTAGTAGTCAAGAATGTTATTAAAAAGTTTGAGTGTGAAATTATAGCTCAGTCAAACTCAAATAACACTTTGAAAAAACCACCCGAGCGTCCTAAAAGTACAACTCCTACGAAAGAAAAACCAAAAGTACCTGAGAAAAAATCATCACTAGTGTTAACTAAGAACGTCGTCGTCAAAGATGGCGTACCTAAAATAAAAACAATCAAACCGCCTACGACTGATACAATACTAAAATCTAATAATAGCACAACCCAAACTATAGAGATAAATAAAAAGAAAGATCCCATTTATGACCGGAAAAGGTACAAAACCAATTATATACACACGGAAAAGTTACCATTAAAAGTTGTAGAAATTATCCCTGAAGATATCAATGAAAGCACTACTTCATTAAACTCCAGTGAACAAAAAGACTCCGCATCAGATTGTTCATCAATTACTATTGAAATCAAACATGATAGTGCAGATCAGTCCCAAGACATGAAGTCAGATATAACACCCAACGATTCCTTCTTATGGCGGAGAAAAAGCACAACACAAATATATGGTGAACCCGAAAAGACATCTGATAGCCCTTATTGTTACATCAGTATTACTATGAATCAAGCTGCAAGTCCAGACACTGGACCTGAAGTGTCGGCAGATGATGAATCTCAAACTAGTGAGCCTATGGAATCTCAAGTAAAAGTATCTCAACCGGTTCAAAAAACGGACTCCAACTCTGATTTTGAAAGCAATCTTGTTGAGGCTTACAATAAGGAAATTCTCGTCGGTTATACGTCAAAACCTAAAAAAGATATTGAAATTGAAGACGATTATGAACCACTAGAACCAAGAGACGTCACTAATGTAGTCGTTATTCCTATCAAAAGCATAGATAGAGGTTCCAAAGTAAATTGTCCATTACCTGACATACCAAAACTTACTCCAGCGCCAGAAACACCGGAAGATGAAAAAGATAATATTTACCAATGTTTACTGGAAATGCGATCGCACCCGGAAGGAGACGAAAGCAGTATGCATAACTACGAGCTGTGTGAGAACTCATTAGAGGAAAGAACTCGAGGCGACGGAGACAGTGACGATGGTTACGAGTACTGTAAGTCTCCGATCAAGCCATATTGCCATACTTCAAGCGCTGGGATACAAATCGCTGAAGATTATAAACCGTGCGACAGCAAAGAGAACAACAAAAACTACGTCATTTCCAAATCAGTCAGCGGGACATCCACCGTTAGCTACGAAAAGATTGGACCTGACCGAATCTACGAGAAAATTCCAAATCAATCTCCAAAATCGAAAGACAGCAGTCCAACATACAGCAGCCGGCATTCGTTCATGTCTGATTACACCGGGTACAACGACAACGAAAATATCTATGACACCATCAAGCACAGCGATGGAGCATCTTTGTCGCATTGCTACGAGAGTATACCTAATAGCCCAAGTATGGTGAAACTGAGAAACAATTTGAAGAAACAGTTGAACTCAACTGTCCAGAAGAGATTATCGTTCGACACGGTGTCTAACATCAGCCAGTCGACGCTGTCGAGCGAGCAGAAGACGAACAGCATCTACGGGCAGAGATCAGTGATCAGCTTCAACGGACAGGAGATAGCGTTCCAGGTGCCGAGCAGTGAGACCAGCGTGAGCGATCGAAGCGACCGCAGTGACGACTGGGTCGACGTCTCCGACGAGGAGAAAACCGACGAGCAGAAGATTATCATGTGAGTTTATGAGATACTACTTATATTTTAATGATAGACAGGGTAACGCTATATATCAACCCAGATGGGCAATTTTGCAAACTATGAGCTATCGTGACGTTCTAGGTACAACGTCATAATTCTATCATTATCGTCTTTATCACTATTCTTACACTGGCCAAGATTTTTTCTAGTTGAATTGTCAATTAACGTTATCTTCACGTGTACATGCAGGGCATTGCAGGGTAAAGAGAATTTTCTCACGTTTTCCAACCATTGAACTTATAATATCTATCAATAGAATGTTTATAGTAAAGTGTAGGTATTTTACATATCAGCATAAATAATTTCCAATACAATGCGTATTGTGAAATTGAAATGACCGCAGTGATAGGGCACATGCGGTCTTTTATAGAGTAATAATTTTTTTTTTAAATAGCTAAAGTCATAAAATATATCATACATACATATATGAGAGAGATTATGTCAGTACCAGTACCTAGTAATATGCTGAAATCATTTTAAAAGTGGCAAAATGTTCATTTTTATTTAGTGTCTATTCTACCTCTATACCAAATTCATCTAAATTCTGTTCAGTCGTTTAAGCGTGACGTAGTAATAAACATACACACACTCACCCAGTAGGTACATTATACCAATATTTTATTAAACAAGTTTTGCACACTAGGTAAATGATGCATCTGCCTGAATACACCTGAACATATTTTATCCAACCCATATCTAACAAAAGGGCCCTTATCAACTTGACCCAGTAGTTCCGATCGCAGTTAGCAAACCAATAACTGAACTGTTTTCAAACAACCGCAAACATTGTTATCAGTTCGATAAAACGATACCACAGTTAGTCCGGTGAAAGCAGGGGAAATGATCACACCATACTCACATGAAGTTCACAAACTCACTATTATCATAGTTATGGCTAAAGTGGAAGTAAAATCAACCATAATACATTGCAGAGTGCGTGAGAGGAGTCGCGGCAGGAAGAGCCCGATCAGCTGGTCCCAGAAAGTCAGGCATCAGTGGCAGAAATCACCAAAGAAACGGGATGATAAAGGTCAGTTAATTTTCTTTTAAAATAACTTATAATTATATTCTCATAAATGAAGTAAGACTAAGAAAAATAGTTATAGCGACAAGAATTTTGTATATTATGCGGTAATTGATTTGTTTTGTACTACTAGCGCCATCTATTGATAAACCGTCGAACTACTTGTGCGTTGTGTTTGGGTTACTCAAAAATTTCGTAGATCATAACAGATGGCGCTGTTTAGCAAAGTTTATTGCGTGATTTTTAGTAAATGAATGTTTCATTTTAGTATCACGTTTTATATATTCAAAAATATTTTAAACCTTGATAAACTAAATTCTCAGCTATTTTTTTGTAAACTCTGCATTATAGCGCAGTAGTTAAGCGTTTCATAATATAAAAGGTTTTAGAAATTATATTTCTTTTTATCAATTTAATAAAAACTAATATTACTAAGTATTTTAATTTTTTCGTTATTTTTTATGTATTGTATTCAATGTATTTGTTAATGCTAGCATTTAATTGTGATTCAATATAAACCCAATGTCTGTAAAGCAGCCTTGCGCGTTGTTTTGCGCAAGTACACGTTTCGCGGCGCGTTGCGCAAATGATGGCGACAGGCGTCCTACGCGCATTCCGTTACAAACAATACCGACCGTTCAAATATGGAATTACCTTTTTTGAATAGACAAGTTAGCTCGGTAATGAGATAGCTCATGTTTCTAGCATTTTACGAAATTATAGTAAATTGACATATTGTTTCATGTTTGTATTATCCTTTAAAATACTCATAAGTATGTAGAATGTAGATTGATCAACAAATCTACGACTTAACTCATTATTATTTTACTTTTATTTTACCCAAATACATACTTAGGTACATGTTGGTCACACAAAGGTACGATTTCAAGATCTTTTTTTCAGACGTGCTATTTTGAAGTTAGTTTGGAAGCCTCCGAGAAAAGCTAAAAACTTACTATCATAGTACCTTGCGTTTAGCAATATTGTGGTAATGGCCACTTGACCAATGACTTTTAGGCAGCTTTATTGTTCAACATACATATTTGTATTTGAGTTCATGAACCGTGCGCGGGCGCAGCGGTGGGTGTTCGCTAATTGCTGCCGGATTCCACCGGTGGCGCCACCGGCCACTGGACAAACTAATGGCTTTACAAACCTAGCTTGGCTTTGTTCTTTATTATCTTGATTGACGAGAGCAATGTTTTGCTATATTTATAGGTCCATTTTACTCTTGAAAGTCAACACCACACAAACAACAATGTGATCGAAAGTGGAATTTGACTGTGCTGGACTGAAACTGGCTGAAAATGTATTATTTCTCTTTTTGCTTGGAACTGACATCGATCTACATCATAATAAATTTATATCTTTTAACACTTTTTATTGCCTACATGATTTCTCCAACATCGGAGCCATTTCGTAACAAACAAGCATGATGCTCATAAAAAATTAGATAGTTTGTTGTTCTAGGTATATTTATATAGCCCAGTGTACGCGGCACGCTAGGATATCGATTTCAGTGAGCCAGTTGCTCCGGCTGATACCACGTGACCCACATCGATAACTTCAACTGGAATTACCAGAAGTTTAGGAAATATCCAGTAACTAGCATTGTTTTGTAATATACATATACAAATGTCTCTTTTTTACATTAATTTCAAATTATATTGGCTACGTGCGGAACTCTTCCCCGTCAAATATCTCAGGACGTCATTGTTTCTGACTTTTAAACCGCCACAGTCATTGTTGAGGCACTCTATTGAACTATTGATTTGTAATACTGCTTCCTTTACATTGCCTGTGATAGCCACTGGCTAGATATTTAGTATTACGTACGAAGCAAAAGTGAAATTTTAAAAATATAATGAAGTAAGTAAATCTTCTATGTAGCAAAGTATTTTGTTAAATACGAGGCGGAAGTTGTTTCAGTAATTTCGTCTTAAATGCATGCTCGTTAGATTCTTTTCAAGCTTTGCTAACAAGTTTCCCATAACAATTGAAGGCTAATTTTTGAAATAGCTGAGAAAAAATACACAAACAAATATTTCGACATAATTTTAACTAAGCACAATTAAACGCACGAACATGCTTACACACATGTTGTTTAAATTCATCGCAAGTAATATTAATGAAAGTAACACAAGCTATGAATAGGTATAATTAATTCTATCAAAACCTGTTATAACATAGAAATGGAAAGTGTTTGTCTAGGTTCTTAACTTTTGCCCTGCAGCACAGAATACATAATAAGTAAATGCCTGCAGTAAATATGAATAGGTAAGTATTTGTCGAGATTTTATACACTCAGGCTCTCTGTTATAGTGTAATCATAGAAATCTAGAAACAGAAGAACAGTTATGTATATTGTGATAGAAACACCTACTCCTACGACTACAGTGTCGCTTGTAAGGGGTCTTCGGAAAGCACTAGTATATACATATATATTAAAATTTATTAACTATAGTAAATGTCCTTATGGATAAAAAATCCAGTAAGTAAAGAATTTTACAGCTGTCTATTTAAATACAGGTTAATATTAAATACAGCTCAAAAATTAATAACAATGAGTATAATTAATTGTTATCAAGCTGGTTATTTCCCAACAATAGGTGTACAAGCAGTGTACGAGCGTGTCGACACTGCAGCTTGGTCGACTCTACTTCCTAGTTGGACGTGGTTAGACTCTTGCGCACATCTGTGCGACCGTGACTGAATCTGATGCTAAAAAACATAGTAATAATTTTTTTTGTGGTGGATACATATAGAAAATAGATAAGAATAGGATTGAAAATGGAAAACATATCTCACTACTGCAGGATGTGGGTAATCGGTACAAAATGTAACGTAATGTAGCTACACTATAAGGCGTATATATACTTCCTAAAAACGTTACGAAGTTTGAGCAAAACGCAACATATATGTAGTACTAATGAAAAGATAACTTCCCTGGTATTGATTAAATAGTTGAGTATTCATTATGCGTTTTACATCTTTTTCCATGTTTCTCCAAGGCTCTGTTATCTTCCTCGTTATTGTAATTTGAACAAGCATCCTTTTAGCCTGTCACATAAATAAGTATAGTTTCGTCATGCAAGCGTGTCTAGGTCGTGTGCCAACTTGTTACTGTTTCAAAGATCAGATAGCATGGCTTCACAAGCAATGCTCAATATGAATCCATCCGTGATTTGTAAAGCTTGTCACAATACAGGCAGTAGGTACAGTGCATGCTTTGCAAAATATTATACACGTAGGTCAGGTCTGGAATAATTTGGAGAATTATTACTTTAACCATGCTAAGGGCGTAAATTTTAACACCTCAAAGTCACATTTGCTTAATGAATCATGCGGGAGATTGCCATTGTTTTGATGGTGTATAATGAAATTATTACGTGTTACACCCTAGGCTGCAGCAATGCTTAACATCAGGCAGGCTATAGTCAAACGTAAACCTATCCCACGTAATTATTTTTTATTAAATTATAGTCTTTGTCGACTAGATTGAGTAAAGCTCTTAATACGACAGGAAATGTAACAAGGAAGTTCCACGCCTTCTAGAAGCCCATACATAATGCATCGTAAATGGAACAAATAGAGCGTGATGTGGTTCCTGACCGATTTATTGCTGAAGAAAGAACCATCGATGAGCAGGAAGGAGACTCATGCGTGAACAATACTGAATATAGGTGTGGACCCAATAGTAATAAACATCCATTTGATTACTCGTACCTATTCTTGGATTGATTAAACTCATATTTAACGGTGTTTTAAAAAGCACTTCTATAAAGAAATAGATAAAGCGAAAACAACACAAAACATAAAAAATAAAAACACAATATGACAAAAGAATTCTTCACCATTTTGATTGTCATTCGTCTGTACGATGCTTGAATACCTTCTCATGAGAGGCCGCGGAACATATTACTCACCCTTGACCGTAAAAATAAATACATGCTTATGAGCATTCATATGCACCAACTTGTAAAGACCTCGGCTCAATCAAGTTGCAAGAGTTCTTGCTCTTGAGAAAGTGGTCTCACAGCTCTACTTTGACTGGTATTCTCAGATGACTTGCAACTGAGTGCAACGCATGATATATCTGGGCAGAATATGAATGATCACTGCGTTAAAGCATCATTTAACTTGGCATTGAACGTTGGCTAATTTCGAAAATATTCTAAAGCAGTAAAGAAGTGTATAATAAAGTATTTTCCCATAATGTCGTGTAGACTGATGTTGGCGATAAAAATGGCGATAACAATAAATTGTTTGACACAATAGCTTCATCGTACGAACAATCCGCAGTCGAAGTAAAAACCTGCAGATGTCTCGCATACATCGCGGGAAAATGGAGAAAAGCCGATGAAAAGTAACATGCGATCCGATGATCCGATGCACAACTGCAATTTGAGACAATTAGTTGTTGGTGTATATTTACTCACGAGTCAAAGTATAATTTCAAAAAAGTATATTCAAGTATACTTAAAAGTCTCTTAAATTCTTGTTTGAATATAATCAAGCCCAATTAGTGGCAAAAATATTAAAATCGATTAATTATTTTCGGTGCATAAGCTTACTTTCAGCTCGTGAATGTACAGAATACCATGATGTGCGAAAACTTTTTGCAGTTGACAGCTATGATGCAACGCACACCTGCAGAATATAGGCAGTAAACATCAAGACGCAATACATTATTAACGGCTTTCTCGTAATAATTTTAGCAATTCTCTCAATAATTGTGAGAATCTCTTAAAACCGACAACAATGCCGCCATTACGACGTTTAAACTATTATTGTTACTGTTTGAAAAACGTTCATACATACATGCATGTGGTCATTGCAGGCGATTAGGCAAAGACTTGCAACATTAAAATTGCAGGCTGTGGAGTGTTTGATGAGAATTTATTGATTGAATAGTGATCGGCCACCGATGCTATCTAATTCAGCTCGGTGTTGCAACCTCTCAGTGTGCCTCGACCCCGGCCAGTATGCTGCATGCAAGTTAACTGACTTCCACCCAAATGCACAATTTTGCAAGTGGTTGCACAATACGGTCAGATTCGCCAATCATGTCGAACGTGGGATCAATTATTTGTATGCTCCATTCTACTTGCTCCTTCAGTTGTTATGTCATGTAACAACGAGAGCAGTGCTCCAGTTTTCTCGTGCATTACAATTAGCGAGTATTTAATCTCACAGGTTTTTGGTGTCTGACGGAATTGTATTGTCTATAGATCCTAATGTTTCGTTATCCGTTTGTTCGGTGCTGATTTATTGCCTATTGGTGGCGTATCGGCCTGAATTCAAATTGATCTCGTCGGGCCAGATTTCTAAAATGTTAGTCGTTACGAATGAATGTTGAGTTAATCATTATGTTTGCTCTACCTTCACCTTGATTCTAGCATATTCACTATTGTAGTTCAGTTTTAGTTTTATTTTTATCATTAAGCTTTATTTACAAGTTTTTGTTCGAATTCTTTGTCCTCGAATGTTACATCGGCTTTGTCAGTATCGGTTTCAACCTGCAATGGAATGACGTCAGCGTAAGTTTTTGCAAGTATTTGTCAAAAGCTATTAAGGGTGACTGAAATGGCGATTCAAGTGATCCTACGCGTTCGCTACAGTTGGCATTGTGGCCGGCGTGGTGCGTGGGAGGGGGGCCGCGCGGCCGCGAGTTGGCCCTGCGCGCGCGCACCCGCCTGACGCCTGCGCCGCGTACACTCGCACCACCCCGCGTCAGTGAAAGTCATTCCAACACACTATTCCGTGTAAACGATCTCAACCGATTACATTGTGGCATTTATTTACTTAATTACTAAATACCGAGTGAGCAGTGCGTAAGGTTCAGTGATAAAACATATCGCTCGTATTGTTGTTTCCCAAGTTCCGTCACGCTGCCGGCCGGTTCTACCCGCCCGTGAAATTGGCGACACGTTACGAAAATTCACGTTCTCGTAAAACATTACGCAGCTACGCTGTTTTATGGAAGAGAATCCATAAAAATAGTTTTCCTTGCATAATGTTTGCTTTCTAATGTTTAAAGTCGATTTGCACATTATCTTCGGTCACGCTCGGTTCGTTTGCATCAAAGCAAATATCGTTAAATCTTGTTGTTCTTGTTACATTTATTCATATATCGCCTCGTGCTGTCTGCCTTGAGCCTGTAGTTTGATATTTAACAGCGATTCCTTTCATTCGACACCAAATCTATTTGAACTGTATTTATTTATTTATATATTCAATGTCAAATCGGTAGTTTCCTTCGTCCGCTCACAAGTAATATTATTATGTTAAGTTCACATCATACTTTATCGACGCTCGTGTGTTGTCTCTACAACTTTCCTAAATTATGTTTTTATTTCGTAACTCTACGAATCCTGTTTGTTACGCATAGGCTTGACTAGATATCCAACCAAAACACTAGAAATGTTTATCTCAACCATTACCTTTTATTTTCATTACACGTCACTTATATAGCTTTTCCCATATTGTTCTGCCTTTGTTTACTGGCATTTAACGTGGCCAGTGGCTCTCGACCCACAGACAGCTAGAAGCCGGAACCATGACTCGAGTTGTTCGGAATTTACTCCACACAGCCTTATCCAGCTCAATGCATTCAGATTCTCGACGTTCAATGCACTCCTGAATTAATGCGATCGTTCTACAGATTGCACCAAATCTAGAGCGGTGTCTAATTGAATTCCCAAATTGCATTTATTCTCTTAATTGTGATTAGAACAGCTAGATTACAGCACCGGTTATAATTTTTATACAATGGTTCTTAGTGATTAATTTGGTAATGATTAATTTGGTACCAGTTACTGAGATGAATTTAATTATACACTTCCCGTAATGACTGCCAAAAAGCTAATGGCTACTAATAACAGACAATTTCAATTTTCTGCACAAGAGATAAAAACAAAGAAGCCATTGTCAATGTTTTCTACGTCTATCTTTTAGATCTTAGAAAGTCATGATCGTAGTAGAGAACACTAAATTAAATTCAGCTTTATAAAGGCTTTGGTTTAAGTGTTTTTATTTAAAGCATTGTGTTTATTTAATCTTTATTATCTGCAAAGTCGGTTTCTAAGCATGCTATTTGTATTGCTACGAGTATGACTGTATTTGTCTGTCCATTAGATTGTGTTCGCAGAGCGCGACCAATTTATCGCAGTCCCGGGTTGCGTGCTCGCTCGCTCATTTCCATTTGTAGGCTCGAGTGCGATATGCGGCTGCGATTCTAGATAATTGATTACTTGTTCTGTCGTACAGCCGCTGCCGTACAGTTCTCCTTCCGCGGAACAGATTATGCGGTAGGCCATTGTTTCGCAACGCGCAATGCTCTGATTGCAATGCCATATACAAACATAACTGGCTCTTTGGCAACTGCATCACAATTCACAAAATTGTCGGTGATAGACTCCCTGTCCTCAAAAGATCAAGTTCAAATCTCGTTCATGCGTTTAGAATCCAGAAACTATTTTCACGGCGATTCAGATCCAATAACGACGTCATCTATTCTAGGTATTTGTTTTGCTGCCGCATTATATCGGCCGCTACCATTATAAGACCATTATCCACGTCCAATGTCAAGTGGACTATTACAAATTATGATTATTCGGTTCTTTGCAATATCACGACATTTAGCATTGAACGAGGAAAAAACCAGCCGGTCTCGATGCAAACGAAACGAGTGACTACTCCGAGCACCAGTCGACCCTGAGACCGGCGGCTGCGCAGATGCCGACTCGGATATTCATTATTTTTTCTCATTTGACCGCACAGTTGAGATAAAGAGTACATCGCTCAAATCTGTTACTTGATTCGGAATGTTCGAACCAACAATACGGACGATATATCTCATCCCGCGCTAGTGCGAATGGCAGACGTGTTCATGCGTGAACGCTGTTCGATCTCAGTAGTGTTAGTGACTCAGTGATGAAGTGAAACGAGTGATGATGAAAAATGAACTCAGAACGGCCTCCGGTGACCGGCGGCGGAGGGCCGCCGCCGGCGCCCCCGAGGCCGCGGACCTTCCGCAGGAATTGCGGCGATCAAGGTGCATCAGTATACTCGCATTCGACATTTCACTCGCACAGCCGCGCCATAATCCAACCGGTTACATGAGAATCATCAATGACGCCGATGGCCAATATCCTTGTTCATCGTGCGAATTTTGGACACATTAATAAAACATGATAGTTTGTTTTGCAAGGCTGCATGTTAATTATGATAATGCAGTGTTTTAATATCATATTAACCTTTTCGATTATGTCAAGTTGTGCGGTGAAGAGTGGAACGGTGTCGTTGGATTAACGCGACCCTGGCTGCATCTTGATCGTGGTTTGTTTTGTAGTGTCGGTGACGTCACCGTCGCAGGTGTACCTCGACACGAGCGCCAAGTCGGCGCACTACTGCCAGAACGATGAGTACGCGAGGAGGCTCGCCTCCAAGAGGCAGGCGGCGGAGGAGCCCTGTGTGCGCTTCATCGACGTGCTGGAGCGCCGGTGCTGGCTCAGCATCAGGACCGTGCTCCGAGACACGGACATTGAGATACAGGATATCGTAGCGTTCATCGGTAAATATCGTGACCTTTACCATACCGTACAAAAGTATAATTACCACACAAGTACGTTCACGAGCAAAAATCAATAAAAACTTAATTAAAATACAATAAAACATGGCATGTTTGGTTGCTATAAAGCTACATGTAAAAAATTAGGTATTACTTACCTCAATAAATGTTCTCAGCGGTTTTTACTTATACTTACTTACGTAGGTATCTTTTACATTCACAATGCGGCTAAAAACTAAACGAATAGGATTTTTCTTGCTGCCGACTTTGATATACTAAGTAGGTACATGCCAGAAAAGAAAACTCCTTTTTTAATAATAATTTAATTTAATAATAATTTACTTTATTCACACAAAAATCCTTAGACTAGTATACATCATTTGTACTTAAAGAAAATTGGATCAGACAGGGTATATAAAAAAAAAAATGGGTAAATGATGTTGACTGTGATCCCCACACTAGGTTACCCTGTGTCGTGGGAATCATGCTCTTTAAAAAGGAAATATTTAAACATAAATGATAGGAAACTATCATATACATAATATTATATAGGATCTGAATATATATATATATATATATATATTTTTTTTTTATTGGTAAGAAATACAGGAATAATTACAAGATTATCTAAACAGAATGGACCAATTTCAAGCAAGTAAAAAACTGACTAAAACTATTTGCTACTAGCTATAAAATCTAAATCTAAGTATTAATATTATTTTGATACCTATATATGGCTTCGAAAAATATTGAGGATAACTAAAATTTTATAACAATATATAACTAAGGTTGTCTCAAGGATGGGATAGGAAGGGATGGCAGGTAGATCATATTTATTGTAGGTAAGATAATATTAAAAGAGGGAATATTTATGAATATTGTGTATTTATGAATAGTGTAGGTACACGTATAAGTGCTTGTGTGTATGTATATGTTAAACTGTGGTTGCCGGTAAGAAGTGTAAGTGAACAGTTGAAAGTTGGAATTTAAGCTTTTTATGTACGTGCATACATACACTATGTTGTGGTATTTGTCAAGTCCGGTTTAAACGTTTCCCGCGCGCACCCATGGATGGCGCTTGCGTTCAACTGTAGTTACGAGTGAAGTTCGCCCCGTGTGGAGTCAGACAAAAGGAGCGAGTTATGCAAGATCAACTCACCCTTTTTTGGGATAATAAATATGTTTTTTTTATTTTTTATCATTTGTTTGTTTTTGGAAGTTATTTATTATTGTTGTTTAAGTATTAAGCTGAAAAAAATCAAAAGCAAGTTAATAACGGTTAATTATTAGATATTAGGTAGTTAGGATTTCGTTTATTTATTTATGTGGGACCTGCATTTTGTACTGGCGACAATCGGGAAGTGAAATCTTCCAGGTTGTCGACAATACAGAAGCAGATCCCGTAATGTTAGGTTTTGATTAAAGACTCTGTTTCTCTGTAATTGAGTGTAGTCAACCAAGATGTGAGCATCTTTTTGCACACAAATCTGGTTGATTCGAGAAGACTAAGGGTCGTGTCTAATTTTTTGTATAGTTGAGGACTTTTGAAGGCGTAGCTTCTCTGGGCGAGACTCGTTCGTGTTTTAGGAATTGGCCAAGCGTTACGCCTCGACGTTTGTTTAGTACTAGAAGTCGTAATAAGTGCTGTTTTATGGAAACGAAGAGTTATTGCCATAATATACAGCTGTCTGACTGTTAGATAGTTTGTTTCTTTATATAACTTGTCCTATGAGTATAACGACATATTTATTACCAGCATTTTTTTTCCAATAAAAAACACGTAACAATTTCCTTTGCAAGTACCTGAACTATCACTTATTCTATAAGCTGTGTTGTATAAATATCGTATATATAATAATAAGTATAAATTCCATCGGCTGTATGTTGTGGCCCAACCTCGTCATTACTGGCTCCACCGCCGATACTGCTCGCTTTTACCCGCTTTCTCAGAATGATCTGCTGTAATGATATTACTTTGATGTTAGTATTGAGAGTAATCTCTGTATAAGATGCTTATACACTTACGTTACATGTCGTCGTAAAGCTTAACAGCGGAATCTACTCAATTCAATTTAAACTCAAATCATCCCGATCATTTGATTCACTATATTGATTTGCAGATGCATTAATAGGTACTTCCTTTTATAACTAGACGCCGGAGTTATCCATTCCATACAAACTTATTTAGTTACACTATGAGCAAGCTACGACATAACGTAAATAATATGGTGTACAAAACTCTTTGAGAAAACAGGATACATACATATGTGTTCCAAATCGAAAGTCAAATCTCTATAATATACCATACCTATTACCTATTCTATTGATTAATTATTAATTGTATGATGTTCGGGCCTCGATTCCCCGGACATGGTTACATCATTGATAGATTTGTTTCTTATATCGATAGCAGTTATTTAAAATCATACCGTTATTATGAATGCCGATATCGTGATTAGATCGCAGTTAATCAAACTAGTGAAACCAGTTCTAGTGAAATGCATAAATACAGGTTTTCGTATGGACAACATACATATTTTCGACTGACTAGATTCCAATTGGATATTGTTCAAATATTTGCAGTGCTTAGCTTATGAGTAGATTTACTTACGTTGACCCTATATTACGTTGTAAATATATTCAAAACGGTTAAATTTGGAAATTAATCTATTGCAAGAGAAAGTCTCAGCAAACAATGACGCTCATTCGAAATTTCCTCGAAAATGTTAACTTTGAAGTCAAACAAAGCGTTTAGTAACACGCAACCTTCAAGTTGTGTAAAGTACATCGCTCCACATCTGCTGCACGTCGTGCTGGAGTGGGGAAAGCAACCAGCGATCGACACGTGACTAGTCATGTGAATCTTGACACGAGAGTTTAGGATATGGGACGATTACGTTATGAACCAAAATCACAATACGATTTTATGCTATTATACTTATAGTTTATCCGTGTAACAAAACTTACCAGTGCCAGCTTCCTATATGTAGTTTCTCAATCAAAAGTCTTATCTCATGTAATAAATTCCGATATAGCTTTGCTCTGATTCTGCTTGATATATTTCGGAATACACTTTTTGCAAACTTTGTTCTAGTCAATCATCTCTACCATAAGATCAACTCCTCCATATGCAAAAACCTACCTACTTGATACTTTGTTAAGTATTGTACAAACCTCTCATGGAAACACTAACTATACTATACGCTAACTGCAATACGACGGACATTGCCAATCATACAGTCCACACAATAAACCACAAATGAATGCTTGTTCATCGTGTCATTTGCCATTGCCTCATCAATCAAGCCATAAATGCTCCGTATTCAATTATTAGCAACAATATTCAATTATTGGTAACACTGTAAAACCCCGTCCTTACCGCGATTTCAACAGAGACAATGATATTATATGTACAAGTACGCTAAGTATAAGTAAGCTCACTGAACAGAGACGTATGCAAAGCATGTGGTAACTGATAGCAGTCATTTGGTACGTTAGGATTCTTTTGAAGGTCTAAATGGTTGTATGACTTTGACTTGTTTTTACTAAGTTGCAATGCTTCTATTATGGCACAGTTGACCTTCTCCTTAAACCACAGTGACACTGGTGCGAGTGTGGCTTCAGGTGGCCTGACTCCTGACAGTACAGTGTAAAAAAGGCTTCTGGTTCTTTGGATATTCTCTCTCCACTAATTACAAACGCTATTCTTAAAGACTACCGTTAGACCTGTTTTAAATTAATTAAAACCTAAGCATGAAAACAGATGTTATAAATTACCTGCTATCAATATAGTTTTTAAATTAATGGTATCTGAATGATTAACGAATACAGTATCTAAAAAGATTTTACTTTCATTGCAAGTCTGCGGCTGGTGTAAGCGAAACCATGGGAATACTCGTATAAGAGCTGTGGCCTTGACTTGTTACTTTCATTGCGGATGTCAGTAACTCAACACGAGGGTACTCGATCGATTCTTTGTGCATCTATTTTTAGTCACTATAAGAGAATATTATATACTAACTGTGGACGCCCGCGGCTTTGTTCGCATTAATTTGGAGTAAAAAGTAGCATATACCATTTTCAGAATCCCATGAATAGATAAACAGACAACAATTTTAAAAATGCTGGAACGTGTTCTATTATCGATTTTAAAGTATTTTTTCCACATACATATTTTCTATGTACAGATTTTCCGTAACTTAGCCAGCATATGATTACTTCGCCATTCTTTCATAGTACTCTATGCAGAGGGTTCATGCAGCATAGCTCAAAGGAAATTGTTAGGTACATGAAAATGCGAAAAGGAATACAAATCTCTGGAAAAAAATATAAGACATATTCCTACACACCTTTTCATGCCGCGACTAAGCACAAATCCGTATTAGCTACGCGTCATATGTTTTTTTTTACATTATTAATGGGATTGTGTTTGACTACAATTCGTCAAATGGGTACGAGGCTAAAGATGTAGCACTCTCGTCAGAATATATAAGGCTTAGGTACATTTGTTTAGCATACTTAATATATAGCACCGTTCTAGACTAAGATATAACATGCTAGTATAAAAGAAAATTATTTAGTTTAGATTTTGTTACCCCTTGGATTGAAGATGTCCAAATCGATGGTGATATAGACTTCGTTACTCACATTTCTTGCTCTAACACACTCATCTAACATAACCTACTCTCTCTCCAGAGTGTGACACGAGTGACTCAGGCCACCTGTACGAGTCGCTGGAGCCCCCGCCCCCCGCGCCCCCCGCCATCCCGCACCACCTCGACTCGGACTCATTCGACTCGGACTCAGACACCGACCAGGATAAGGTCAGTATTGTATTGTACGTCAATTTAAAAACATATTTATGGTAATACAATGTAGTTTTAAATTCCGAATTCTTTAAATACAGCAAGTTGTTTGATAGTGGAATTTTGCCAGAAGAAAAACATAATAATGCAAAGAAATGCAAACATCCCATTCTGCATACATGGGCTAATATTCTACTCTCTTGATTTCAGTGCTATAGTATCCTTAATAATAATATGCTTATTCGGTGTATTTCCAGTCTACCTACGCTGCGGCACCCCCGACGCTGCCCGCCTCCCGGCTCCCAACGCCGCCGAGCACCGGCCAATACACTCTTACGAAAATAGCGAGTGCAGCGCAACGAAAAATGAGGCAAATCAAGCGAAACCTCACCAAAAGATATTCAGGTAAATCAATGTTTACAAAAATAGTGCAAAAAGATATTCCGATACCGGGAATCGAACCCGAGCCTCCTGGGTGAGAGCCAGGTATCCTAGCCACTAGACCATATCGGATGCTGAGAGTTACAGCGAATTTATTAAATTGGCAACCAATAAGTTATTTATATTATTGTAGAGCTATTCTTACTGTCCAAATAAATCCACGGACTGAGTACCTAAATGCATTTAGTGCAATACAAGGCAAAATACATAGTTACAAAACCACTCATTGATATACTGTAAACTGTAAAGATATTTCGCAAGCTATTTTATCTCAGCTCAGATAAGATCAGACCTGATTCCAATTGAACTAGACACTCTTATCGATTTTGAGATACATTTTGTGTTGCGATAACAGAAGCGTTTATTGTCAGTAGCGTTGTTTACTTCGTGAAGTTAAGGAGAGCTATTGCCGGCCGGTATAATTTGACATATAAGTTTACTTACAGTTACAATTTAATGTGCTATATATTTTTCATACCAGCTGTCCCTGCAAACAAAAATTGTTTACATAAGCACGAGTTTCTTACGGAAAAAATGTTGTTTAATAAATTATTATAACTAAAACATCAATTCATCAGCGCTCCTAGTAGCTAGTAACGGAACTAAGATCCTCCATGCATTTTATTTGTGATTTCTTTACAAAGGAACAAGACATCACTCTTTATTTTCGGATTTAAACTGATTTCTCTTTTTTCCAGTGGCAATGGACGGCATCCCCTTCACAAAGTCACCGCCGTCCCAGAATGGCAATGGAATTTATGATACAATCAAGACCAAACCCAAACCTGTTCCAATTTACGCTAACTACGAGCGGCCCGAAGTACAGCCCGCCTACACTAATGTCAACTTCGACAAACCTGTCAACGTCAAAACCGACAGTGACAGGAGGCAGAGCGGGAACTTCAAAGAAGAACTCAAGACGGCTATCTACGAAAAGAGGCTGAGCGGCGACCCACCTCCTCTACCAGAGAAGCCACCTCCAGAAAAAAAAGACATACCAGAGAAACCTGTAACGCCAACCAGTGATGGGAAAAAGGATAGCGGAACTTTATCCAGGAAAACATACTTTTCGTTCAAGTCTCGATTTAGAAGAGCGACATCTGTGGCGGTGGACATAAATGACGTGCCGAGTGCGCTGAAAATAACCAACTCTACGTTCTACCTGACAGACTCCATGGATGGAGACAGCGGGTTCAGCAATTGGTAAGTGGCGCAGAAAATAATTTCCTTTTGCACATACTTATTGCAAAATATTTACTAAATATACTTAATATGTAACAGACGCTTTAAAATTTCTTACCATTCCTAAAATATTATTCGTTAGAGCGGGAAACCTCTCTCAAGAATAGTTTTTGAAATTAGGATAATTTAAATAGGTATTTACAGATCTTTCGGATAAACAGTGCTTAGATTAGAATGTTGTCGTTTGTGTGTCATATATAAACGAACCATATAAGTACTTATTTTTTCTTGGAATACCTGCACTAACATTCAAATTGTCGTTACAATCTAAACTATTCCTTCTCCAAGACCATACTTCAACTGTCACATATTTCCCTACTAATATAAATGTATTAACGTATGTATGTTTGCGACAGCAGCGACCACGGGCAGGCGGGCAGTGGCAGCTCGGAGACGCTGACGGGGCGGAGACGCGACGGTACGAGGCTGCGCGCCGGCTGGGCGGAGTCTTCGCCCTGCCTCGCCATAGAGAGGCCCAGCGTGCCCCCGCCGCCGCCACCTGACGCTCCCGTGCCCTCTAATGTAGCCACTCAGAACGTAGGAGCCACTCAGCGCAGCGGAGGAGTGTCTCCCCTCAGCACAGGAGCGTCAGAGTACGCGGCCGGCGTCCCCTCTCGCCCCTCTACCGACCTAAGCGCTGTCAACGAAGGTAACGGACGTCAACTGGACATTGCGCTTTCTAAACCCCCGCTACAACTAATATGAACTAGGACTTCTGTATTTACTGCTTGGCTGATAATTCTATTTGAAAACGGTATGAGCTAGGTTATCTATAAATATGCTTTGGCCATTATAGCATGTTAATTTAAACAGATGTCATCTCGATACAATTTCCGCTAACTTGATGTAAGTATATCGAGGTGATAGATGTCAAAAGTATCGTATTATAATGGTCAAAGCATAGTGATCTCTTGTACATAGATGAGGGATTGGTGGTTGAAATGAATGATTGGCCCATAGAATGGTGCTAAATAGATATTTTTACATTTTTACATACTTTGACTACTTAAGTAGTACATATTAGTTTATTTATGCTACTCCTAAATTCTAAATTTGCTACAAATTCTGGTGTTATATACTCAGGTTTCATTAACTCTCTATTTACCTACCTACACAGCTAGCTAACTAGCGCTAGTTTGAATTTATTATATAAAGTACTACATAATTTAGGTATATATTTTCTTTTTATTGTGTCAAAAGAATACCGAAGCCAACATACAAACGATCTATTTATGTATTTTCCAGTTCTTATATTTGCATAAATTTAAAATAACCACTTCTACTTAACTTTAAAAAATCTTCATTCTATCTTTTCTTTTTTCTTTTTTTACAATATATATATCTGATACTAGTTACAGTAAAACAAGGAGTAATAACAGTTGACGTCTGTCGCGTCCAGAAATAATTTCCTCACAATAATATGGTTATTCTGAATGAATATAAATTCTATACATTATAGACAAGTCTACGAGATAATTTTAATTGTTGGACGAAGACAGCGCTTCGGAGGTCAGTGCCTTCGCTTGGTTTACAATCACTATTGATGTATAACTTTGATAACCAGAACCAGTTGAATGTTCAAACATTGACATTAATTAAACTAATAGAATGTTATATGTTATAATCGTTTATTCATATAAAGAACTTAATGTCTATGTACATACCTAGTTACATAAATAGAGAGTTTTTGGTTTCTTTTGGCTAATCCAGGTAGGTATAACTGGGCTATGCGCTAGGTATCCTGGGATCCTGTGATGCAAAGCCGCAGAATATTGACCTAGGATAGCCTTTGTACTAACGTTCGTAGGTACTAATAGGTATATCGTGCTAGGCTTGGATATAAATAATACACTTTCATATTTTCTTATAGGTCATTAAATTTTTGGAGTTTTTTTTCCACATTAATACCTTACCACGCCATCTAGTGTTAGCAATAGGGTGTATAGTAAAAATTTAAATTAAACATCGAGGCTCTCAGATAACTTGTCAAACATTCAAATAAATCTTGGAAATTACTAAAGAAATAAATAAATAAAATCAATAAACAAAAATGACGCAGACCGGAAAGTGTCGCAAAACTGATAAATGATGACTTCATTTCTCACTGTACGATTTATTCAATAAAATTAGCTTATTAATAAACCGTTAGATAAACACAATCATGTGTACACAATAAATATAGTAATTACCAGATATTGGGCTAATTTTATAACACTAGCTATCATTATCAGAATGATTCATATTTACTGAATGGTTCAAGCTCATCCGCGTTTTATTGTTTATTTCTAATATTACTGATTAGTAACAGTATTCATAACAAAGTTTCTGTTAAAATATTGTTATTTATTGTATAGCTCATAGGTTCCTATTTTTTTGGAATATTTACAAAACATATTTTCACAAAAATTCAACAAATACAAATGGTTTTGTGCAGTTATTCCTTATGAAACCCACGTCATGCTGAATTTTCAGTCGGTAAATAAAATAAGATAATTATGTACAATAGGTAGAATGTATAATATAATACATGAGTGATTGTAGCCAAGCGGAGGATGCATGTTTAATTAAGTATTATGTAGAATGCTTCACGTGTCTGTCCATATGTTGCACTGTCTTTGTTTACTACCTCCATTTTGTTAAATATGTTGTCCGATTTTAATTTCCTCTCATTTGTGTGGTCTGTTTTTTTTAAAATCTCTTCGGTTGAGGTTGTATGTTCTTCACAGTTCTTCAACAGTCATTTTAAAGTAGAAATTGTGTTCTAAGTTTTCACTTAACTTGACAACAAAGCCTTAGAAAAAATGTTAACATTCACGATTATCATTTAACATGTACCTAGTCACTGGAAATTTATGGCGTAATACTTACCATACCTATGTACATATTTAGTAGATATATACTGCCTAAGTAACTATTATATAAACTACCTACACAAGTACATGACAAGACAATAGAAAATTAACAGGTACCATTATTCAACACGAGACCATTATTTCTCACAATACATACAAAAACCTTTTATATTCTTAACAAGAACCAATGGCAATAGTAAATTGACTTCAACATGTATATAACATCTAAGAATGGTATACATAAGTATAATCCTAGAAACTCGTGCATAATCTACGTCATTTGTATAGTAAGAGCAACATATTCTGTGCCCTCCAGCCAGTATGTATGACTGGTATGGTATGACCTCAGTAATCGGCGCGAGACGCAACGCAGCACGCGTCTGCAAGGTCCATAACAAATACATAAACAACACACATTTTATGTATCACAGTGTTTTATATGTGTCTAGCTTAGATGATGGGGCGTGAGTTCTTTGTGCTAATCTTGTTTCCATGTTTATGGTTGCGCGCGATTTGTCCATTTAGCCGGGTCGGTGATAGTGCTACTAACAAAAAGTTTTAACAAAAAAGTTTGACTATTGTTTTGTAATGTAACATAGTTCATATCTACTAACTTGGGCGTTAATAGTATGGTGAAACATGCAAATGAGTGATGCTGAATAGATTTTCTCAAATAGGTAAATTACCACAAATTGGCTACATTACGTAGACGCTACGTGTTTCTTTTGTTTGTACAAATTGACGCGCAAATACAGAGCCATCAATGAGATCAATTCGGTTCATACACATCTCAGTGCTATACTCCTATATGTAGGTATAAGTACATACATATTTGCTAGTCGAACTGTATTTTTATGACATGTGAGTGCCTAAAAATAGCTACAAAAACACATCAGTTATTGAGAGACAGTGAGAGCTATCTGCACAAAAACATCTTAATGAAATTATTGTAAGGCTATATTTTTTTGTCTTTGGATGCAATAACTTACACACTTATATATAATACCTTGACTTTGACTAGTACAACTCCTATATGGATGTATAGCTATGTAGGTAGTAGGTATTGTAGGCACACTAATCCGTGTTTACGTAAGTGCACAAGTTAGCTCAACCACATAATAGGTCCATTACAGTACATGTACCCACTACCGGCAACTTGCTTGTTGTATGCTAGTTATATCTACTGCTAAATAATGCAAAATACTTACTTACTTACCTAAAGGTATAAACTTTAGAAACTAAATTCAAGTAAAAACTTTTGTTTTTAAACTTGTTAGTGATTATGAGCATCGAAGATTTTAAAAGACATTAAATGAACACAGATCAAATAAGAGAGGTTTTGTAGGTATCCTTCAAGTATCAACATTTTGCGACCTGACTGAGATAACCTAACCTTGTCCAAAACTACAACGAACATAACCGCGGTTCGCAGCTAGTTTTGAATACGAACACACAATGTACCAATCAGGCTGTGCTCCGGAGCGCAACATTTGCACAACAGTGCTAAGATGTGCTCAGATTTGCTGCAATTATTCTTTCAAGTCTTTGTAGCGCCCGCGCCGCCCACAGCACCCGCGATGATCTAACGCACCAAGATAAGTGATTGGTAACAGACAGTGCATTAAGACTTATAAAGGTCGAATGTACTTTTTAGGAAATATCGGAATATATATGTATAATATTCGGAAATATATAAGTATAATATCAAGGTACGCTAATCGATCTGCAAACTCATCCAGATACCTATTTAACATTTGTGTATAAATAAATATTGTATAATGTTTTGAAATCGTAACCAAAAATTAGATTATATTATAATAAGAGGATAAGAATAGATTATGTAAGTCATCATCATTTGCATGCCGTGAGGCTGCAATATGGAGCCCATACTGTTATACTTTAAGATCATTTGACCTACCCATATTGTGCTTATGAATAAATGAATTGAATTGAATTAAAGACAGTTCAAATTTTCCATTTGAAAATATGTGAATGTGTGTGCTAAATACAATGGCTAAAACTTTGTGAAAACATATTTTCTTTTAGAGTTAGTAGGTATACTCTTTCGTTTTACATTATTTAATTCAAATAGATCCCACACTAGATGAATAAATAAATAAATTATTAATTGATTAATTTACTATTTGCTTAATTTTTCATTAATCATATAAAGACTAACTTATTCGTAGTTTATAACAAACATCTCACAAATATAACATTAGAACTTTAACTATTTCTCGTCAACTTTACCTCCTCGTAGCTAAGATAGTGTCAGCTTGCATGATATGTTTATTATTTATAAACTTGCATGACAACTTTACTAACGATATGCACAATAATAATCACTTGTAAACTATACAGGACCATTGGTAATCTGGGCACTTGTTATTGACTGCAACACGAGAAACAACTTTGGATTATGACTCTTAAAAAAATCTCATAAAAATTGTAGCAGCGTTTTACAGTTAATCTTTCACGAGATCTTCCTAAATTTTGCCAAAAAAATCTTACTTGACTTGAGCTATAAAAGTTGCGTCTTGTCTGCATGTAACTGTTTTTTTGTGTGTTGTTTGCTAAGCGATGTGATTGACAGTCGAGACAGTGTATAATGTAGTAGGTACAGGTATTTAAATGCAATATTAAACCACCCTAACTGAGTATCTGTCAATAACATCAATTAGCAACTTGTTCAGTACGAACCCATAGCCCGAGTTTCTCGTAAAAATGTACATTTTTATTCGGATTTCTCTACACGTGCTCTTTCTTATAATAAAAACTTTGATGTTAGTTACCTATCTACTCCTGCGAAGTTTGCTAGTGTTTTTAGGTAGCCCTGCAAATATGAACAAATTCAGAATTCTTACGAGAAACTCGCGGCCAGATTGACCAACCATTCCACCAGTACATCACTAACATTCTCTACATGTTCAGAACTGAAGCGGCTGCTGCCGACGCTGTCCCGCAAGGACAAGAGCCCGCGCGCGCGCACCTCCTGGTACGCGGAGTGCGGGGCAGGGGACATCACGCCCACGCACACGTCCAACACCTCCTGGTGAGTTATGTTACCCTGGTAGCTTATTTTATAACCGATGGGCTAGAAAAGCTAAAATCAAATATGGAATAAGTGTACCCCTAAAACTCTAAATTTATAATATTTGTTTGTAGCTTTGTTTATCTATTCGTGTGTACCTCAATATGTTGATGAGACTATACTAGTCTCATTTTTACTGTATCTAATTAAATAGCAAAGTCTGCTCATAACCATAAATATCACCTTGTTTATCGCAAGCCAAGTTACGCAGAAAAACGCATTCGATACGGTGTGAATTGACATCAGCATGGCGCCTAATAACCACCACCCAGAACTAGACTTCCTCATCTCTACAAGACATATGCTAAAATAAACCAAACAGAGTATACATTAGAGGCTATATTCCTATAACAAAATCCGTGGACTTGTTACGCTAGTACAAGATTTTCGCACGATAGAATAGCATAGGCAGAACGTGGTCGTCGTAAATATATCATAGACATGTCAATTTGCTTAAAGGTAATGTGCTCTGCAGTTAGACCATGGGAATAAAGATAAGGTAATATGGGGACAATTAGAGTATTGAGATCACGAGTAAAAATACACGTAAGAAACTGCTTAGTTTTATTGTAGTTTAACTGCATCATGATGGAAAATTTTGAGTATCCCCTTTTTTGTGATGGAAACGTCCTCTTTGTAATCTTTCCTTAGGTTTTGTAGTTATCGAGCTTCTTAAAAAGTATTGTAACTCATAAACATTCACAGTCATCTTTTTATGGGACAAAGAAATCTTAAAGATAGTTGCCTAATAGATCGTGACATGGCTTTCCATTTAACTGTATCCCCCGAGTATTATTCTAAACTTGTGCTACGACATTCTTAGTGATGAGAATGCATCAGCTGTCACAAAATTACCTCACTAACCAAAGCCATTATTATGCAAAATCTGTTGTACCCCATAATGTGTCACCCATACATACATATGTATATTGTATGACACATCAGTCTGACAGTTTTACGAGCTGGTCATGGTACGCCTGCAAGTACGCTCCACTTGGCATCGAAGCCGAGTGCAGCCGCGGGTCAACGACTGCACTCACTTAATTACAAACATTGGGTACAATTAGGCTTTCGCGGAGATTATATGGAAATTTAGTCTTATTGTCCCTTGCTTTTATTGTGTTCCTAATACTACAGGGCAAAAGTCTTTATACTTAAATTGTATGTGTACTGCAAGTAGACTACTAAATTATCTGGTAGCTTATGTGTATACAAATTTGGCTCTACATTTCAAAAGTTCTTCATTTCACACAGCTGGTTTTTTCTAATCGATCCCCATTAAAATGTTATTTGAAATTATTAACCTTCCTTCAAAATAGCCTGCGTAGATGACAAATTCTCCTAAAGTTTTTTTTTACATAAAATCGTACACACCGTAAAATATTCTCTTAAAGAAAGAACAAGAGTGTTAAATTGCAATCAGTACCTCGTTGGAAGTACAAAGCTCAAGTTAACATTGCAACCGTTACAATCTTGCGTGATAATTATCAAGCTAAGTACTCTCTCGTTGTCACTATGTTGTTTAAAATATAACAAGAGCATTGCTCCTGAACTTAGCTTGTGAACTTCAAGTAAATTGTGCATTTTCCTGTTTCCTTTTAGTAGGAAATCAAATAATAAACAGGGACATTTTACTATATTGTAGGCATATATGTACCTACTCCAGTTAATTCATACGAAGAGAAATTAGGACACAAGCCTAACGAATGATTCTCACTACATCTTTGCAAATAAATAAATTTGAATTTGAATTTGAACAGACGAATTTACCTATATTTTATTATTTATTCTACGTTTCTGGCTAGTGATGATCAAAATTTGTAGGCTCAAATTCACACCATAGGTACTATTCTTGATAAGAACATAAGTACATGCTAGACCTTCCTGTTAGATTTTCCTATTGTGTTGAATTGTCTTCGACTGGCAAAATTAACTATGACCGCAATTCGTGCCTTTGTGTAAGTACGTAAATTAAAACAACTCGAGTAACGATAAATATCGAGTGTCCTTACAAGCCCTGCAGACCTTCACACACTTTTGATAACTACCTACATAGGTTTAAGTACTTGTGCGTTTTTAAAAGTGACAATGTAATACGAACATTAAAATAACTGCACCAATACATTACAGTGCGAGAAATTAATATTGTAGAAACTTTCGTTTCTCAGAAACGAATAAACATTGATATTACAAACTGCAATATCACCAGTCCTCTCTGTTCTTCGAAGACTATCACTTTCTCGGGATTCGCGAACACATATCTGAAATTGTTACACTGAGTATTGAATTGCTGATAAAGTAATCTACATACTTAAGACAAACCCAACTCGACTCTAGATTTGTCGCTCTATATTTTCTAGTTAGACTCTTTCGTTAAAATATAATAACAGCGTCCAAGTTTTCTGCCCCTGAAAAGGTTCTACTCTAGAGCTTTATCATCACCTCACGATCCTAGATCATTACCTGACCCTGGCTGCCGGAGGCCACGATGCAAACGACCACCAATAAATCATAAATAATAAATATAATCATTCATCATAATATCATATTATGTAATCAACATTAATATTGTAACATGCAAAAATCCACGTAAATATATTCAGAAGACTATAATTTTGTACGTTTACACCTGGTTTTACCAACCCACTATTGGGTATTCCTTCGGGATTACGAAGCTCTGATATCTGTTTGTTGTCTGTAAAATCCGGTATTCTGACAAATCAGGTAGACCGGGAGCCCATCCCATAAACTGAGAACATGGCTAATAGAATCATTAGTCTGCATTTTGTTTGACTGTAAGAGATCACTCAAGGTAATAAGGCCGCCCTCTTGTACATACATCTATAGTTTAAGTAATCAAGTCAAGTATGATGTTCATTTATATTTTTTGGTGTGTGTAATAAAGTTGTATTGTATTCTAGTGTACGTATTTGTGGACAGAAATTTTCCAATATAATTTAAACAGCACGACTAATCCCACCCACGTCTTTCTCCGGTAGCAACCAGTTTAACCTTTCTGTAATCTGGCTACGTGCCCTGCATTATCTTGGTGGTGCCTTTTGCTCGGACAATTAGGGCCAGATCCCCGAACCCTGCAAGCTTCCTCGCGATATCAGCGCGGCGAGACGGTTACTCAAATTCACGGAATAGTGAATAGCCAGTGGGTTAAGGTGTGTTTAGAATTGTGTTAATAAACAATACATTTTCGCCTTGTGGTAGAATTGTAGACAAATATTATTTACTTTTATTAGCCATTGTTTCGTGTAATTTTCCTCTACTACCTACTGAGCAAATTCCGCACATGCCAAATTGTAGGTGCTATATCTATTACATTGATTATTATTTGAGATTACCTACTGCAAATCGCTGGGTATTTAATAAGCATTTCCAAACTTACAAATTAAGAATATTTAAAACGGTTAATCCTTGCGTTTATTTCGGTTACACTATTAATAATCCTTCAGTCTCTTCCATCTTGTATCAAAAAGCCTTGTTTCCTCTAACACACGCACCATGCCAGTGTGTCCCCACCCTTACCCGTGCATATCTTTCGTAGAAGCTAGCAAGTAAGCTGTGGCGTGACGTCTGCGCTGAGCCGCTGACTCATTCCTTCGGAGCCTGTTTTCCCTTCACACCGTTAACTTGCCTCGAGTAAGGAGAGACTGGCGAAGCAACAAATTCTTCTGAATTAAATTCAAACACCTTAAAATTAAATACATCAAGCATGTTTTAGTCAAACGTAAGCCTATTCTGTGTTAAAAAATCCTTTGGAATAGTACATATTTATATGGGTATTATATTTAACTACAAATAACCATATTAACAATAGGCCAGTTAATATGTCTTTCAAATATATATTTTTTGTAAAGCTTTATCTCATACTACTTTGGTACTTAACACTAGATAAGCTGCTGTCAAACGTAAGCTTGTTAAGCGTTAAAACTCTACAAGTAGTATCTTACGAATAAGATATTCTTTGAACTCCATTCTACAGTTTTCAGAAAACCATAGCTTAAACTCAATCCTTATCTCCTAATCTTTTATGCCCAGTTTATAGAGTGACACTCCTTGTCCCTAATTTCCCACGTCGTCCCAAGTGTCTCAACAGCCAGATCAGAGGCCAGTGTGTTTAACCTCTCCGCTCACCTCTCGTGTCTTGCGCCACGCGTCACGTCTCTGCCATACAAGTCATACAACGTGCGCGCGCGCAGAAGGCCGGCCGTTACATGGCACACCGCATTCAAACCTTTTTTCCCTCTATTCTTCGTGAGTCAAAGCTATTAGTCCTTTAATTAAATCATTAGTGCAAATCAGTGTTAGTAAACAAGTAAAAAGTGACGATAGAACTTAAAAGTGATTGATAAATGTGGGAACTTAAGTGATTGTTACCAGTTATCGACATGCAAGGACCTCGGATTTAATTCATTGGTAATGGACTTTTAAATCTGGGTTTCGTAACATTTAAAGGTTGAAGCGAAATGAAAGTTTATTGCTTGTAACTCGACAATAGTTTTTGCGAATAGTTTTTGAATATGTATTTTTCTGTGGAGTTTGCTAGCCAAGTTTATATTTACGTAGACACGTTATTTTCCTGAAATTGTTATCATTGCGTTTAATTATCATTCTTGTAATCAATTATCATCATACTGATTGCAAGAGTAGGTTAACTTTTTTAACACGAAAATTTGCAAAGGTTTCCAGCTACACTATGTACTACAAAGATACAATTAAAATAGCAAAACAGATCATTGTAGGGCTTACTTTGTCAACATTACCCGGGTTTATCACAAATATCTTTCATGGTCACGCTACGTCAGATGAGATTTAAAAACTCTAGTAGATTTGGCCACTCTCAAACTAGCTTACTAATATTTCCATCCCTTAAGATAGGTACAACGAGACATAATGATCACGTTCTGGACGACGTTTGCACATGCTCGACTCAAATGGCGCATACAAAGGGAGGTCATCAGCAGTAGTATTCCAAGGGATGTAGATGATGATATCTCTCTCAAATATCGTTAGGAAACCGACATGTTTGAGGACCACGAAATCTTGACATGTGTGTCTTCGTGGAAGGACCCGGACGCCCACCACGATGTTTCTATCAAATAGAACTCCCCTAACGTATTTATTCTGCGGGGGAGTCACGACCAGAGGGTCGGTGTCTTGTGTGTTCGAAAAGAAGAAGAATATGCTCTCATCTTCTTCTTCTTTTCGAACACACAAGACACACTTTGGTGTCGAGAGTTAATCAAGCCATGAGAAAATACGATTCAAGATAGAAAGAGGTAATGAGGATTACGACTTAACGAGCTAAGGAGAAGGAAATAATGAATATATCTTGTTGTCGGCAGGTACGCAGAGGCAGGCCTGTGGCCGGCGGGCAGCGCGTCCACGTCGTCAGGCGCGTCCTCGGGCTCGCACCCCGCTTCGCCGCTGCCGCACAGCCTCTTCACGCACGAGCCGCTCTACCAGTTCTATAACGCTGCTAAAGTTGAGGTAACTTCATTTTTTATATGTCCTGATAGGGTATATTGAATATTGAAGATAGATAAATATTCCTGGACATTGCCCACAGCGCCCCACACTAAGCAAACGCATATGTCGTGGGTACTAGCTAACGGATATAATATTTAATATATATTTCTTTGAATGATTGATAAAGTTTTTATAGACACTTAATGTGGTAACCAAGTTCCTCACTTTTAAAAGTACCTAGTGGTCCTAATGGCGGCTTTAACGCTTAATGCGAACTCTTTCAGGCATTCACACAGACAGTTAAGATTATTTAGAGTCAAATATGGCATAATATCGGCTGATTCTTGACAAAAGCAAAGGTAAACTAGCAATTCGTAATATAATTTTGGGTATTAAAACGACAAGATACGCAATTTTTTACAATTAGATATTGAATTAATTTTTAGACGTTACAATATACCTACCTACACGTCGGTCGGGAATTGCCTTAGATTTATATGACGAAAGACGCTTGTATGACAAATACAATTCCAGAGAATTCATAAATACCGAGTAAATTGAAGCCGTAATCCGCGAATCGCTGTGATGTATCAATATCATACAACATTTTCCTGCCAGACTACGTAACAAATTAGTCAATCGATTACCAAAATGTCTCGCAATGTAAGCAGCATTGTTGTTGTTTTGCAAAACAACAGCAGGTCTAGACAAACGGCAACCAGTCCGTATCTATTCTCTTCCTATCACGGTTCACGCTGCAGCGTTTTCGCTAAGAATTTGGAAGCCAAACGTACAAATAGTTTGCGCACGCTGCCTCTATTCGTTTTAAACGCTAATCTATATTTTGTCTATGGTGCTGAGCGTTTTAAACGTCACTTTCAACTGACATTTCATATTATGATAGTTTAACCCGGCGTCAATGACGCTGGGTCATATTGACCCGAAGCGTTTTCAAACGTTAATAATTATTTGTAGTGACCATTTAGTGCTTTGAGCGTTCGTGTAGCTGGAGATACAGCTACTCTCTACCCGTTCCGCTGTCATGGTCATTGCGACGCTACCTGCGCAGCGAGATACACGTGCGTCAAATTAATTCGGGTAAGTACACAGAAATCTAAATAAAACCTGTTTATTTAGATTTCTGTGGGTAAGTATGACCCAGCGTCATTGGTGGTGTGGTGTTTTCGTGGCTTAATTTTTTTCGCTTACCTATTTAGTATTTATTGTTAATTAATGATTTTCTTTTTTAGGTTTTTAGACAAAATGTCTGTGACAAATGACGAAGCAAGAATTTTGGCGTTGCTAGAAGAGTCTGGTTCCAAAAATGAAGATTTACAGGCAGCTTCAGACATTGACATTGAGGATCACTTATCAGGACGTAGTAATGACAGTGAAAGTGAACAAGAAGCCAGTGATGCGGACTCAGAATCATCGGAAAATCTTGACCTTGAACTAGTACAACGGCAAAAATAAAAAAAAAACTCATACTTGTTCAGCATGCCACATTTACATATTATGCCCAGACCATGTGATTCCATACCGCAGTAATTGCAGTAGTTCCATGGCTTTGAATGAGGAAGTAGAAGACTGATCTCATTGTATTTGCATGACAAGAAGTTGATTTGATCTCTTTCTAACTAGAGAAGACTGTTGATTTCTATTATAATTAAAAAATCTTTACCAAAAATTAAAAATATAGATACGTTGTGTTTTTATAGATGATTTTGCATGTGTTGTTAATTAATTAATAAAAAACGGATTAGTGTAATTTATTCGTTTTATTTTTGTTTTATTAGCTTAATAAAGAACTCTTTATACATAGAAACTTAATAAATATGAGATGACTCAATAAATTTTCAAAAAAAAGAAAAAATAATTCGGGTCAATATGACCCGAGGTCATCGTCTTTGAAAATATTTTCACGTCATTGGCGCCGGGTTAAGCAAGATAACTCTGCGCGCGGATAAAATTAGAACTAAAATGTTCTGATTGCAATTTGATCACAGGCCAATTCTAATCATAAGTGCTGCTACTAGTTGCGCGCAGAGTTATGTTGTACGGACTCAAGAAAATAAAGGACCTTCAAAGGAACAAGCATGGTCCTTTTGAATCAAGGTAGGTAATAAATTATCTTCATAAAATTGCATTTAAACAATAGGTAACTTGAAAAGGATCGTATGATCTAGTTATGTACCTTTATTTCCAATAAGATAAATATCCGCTGTTCCCCGTAATTGAGTATGGCAACGCAAATCATCACATAGTTGAAAGAATGTGGTCTTATTTAAACGAAATCTTTCGATAAAAAGTGACTCCGGCATATCACCGATTTTCTCCAAACACTTTGGTCTTTGTCTTGGTTTTTGTCTGGACAATATTTTTTGCTGACGCCTGAGCCAGACTTCTTCGTTGTGCGCAGCTACCAAAAGCAATAATTTATGCATTTTTTTCGATTTTCCGGCACAAAATAGAGACAAACCACACTATCTACCAAAAATTATCTCAAACCCAAGTAAAAATAATGAAATATACGCCATTTTGTAGCTCAAACTACAAGGTGCTGCCGTACGCTCACCAAAGATGCGATTCGAACGCTATAGCGAACGAACAACTGTCAAAATGTGCCACATGGCTTCAATTTGTATGGACATAAACGTTCGATTCTAGTTAGACGTGTCATCGAATAGAATACATTGCCACTTGGCTGTGAATTTTATATTCTATTCGTCAGATCAAATTACGTAGCGCATCAAAATGTCAATCCCATACATTTGTCTTTCTATTCGTTCGATACGCTTACAGATGGTTGCCGTTTGTCTAGACCTGCAGCACATTGTGCTCAGCCATGCTGTCATGTTGCCAATTACAATCGTAACGAGGAAGCAAACAGTTTGAACTAATCCTCAATTACGCGCGCGCCGCCGTGTTAATTTGATCGTTAATTAGTGCTAAATGGAATAATTGTACCGACCTTGCTGTGCGTTTACTTGGTAATTACCTACAGTTTGCTCACCATCAATTGTTGAAAATCAAATTAAAGATTAAATTAAATCAAAGATGATAATATAAATGAGTTTTAATTTTGAGAAATGGAAAAGGTGATTAATCATTTCTGGAGTCTCTTGCTTATTTATTTCAATATTGGACAAAACTGAGCTATCTAAAAAAGTAGCATGGGACCGCAGAAAATTTTGCCAATTGA